>OY754964.1:38853091-39198597 GCA_963576475.1 Molanna angustata | reverse complement strand
GCGTCTCTCTGTTAAGTCGTACTAGTGTTTTGCGTTATCAAAATCTATCTTGTGTCCTTCTGTCATTGTATGTATTGCAAGGGTGGATTGTATTTTCTTTCGAGATATGTCCACCTTATGCTCCGCTAGTCTGGCTTCTATGCGGCGATTGGTTCTGCCGATGTAGACGCCGTCGCACGACCCACATGGTACTTCGTAGATACCTTGATTTTCATGAGGCACGGCTGTTTTTACGTTACGCAAGTCTTCTTTTATTTTTCTGTTAGTCCCGAAGATTGTATTATTTGTTTGCGTCGTAAGTTTCTTGCTATGGCGTCTGTAGTGCCGCGTATATATGGCAAAAATGCTGTCGCCCGGTATACTTCGCGCTCTTTTTTATCTTCGGGATTACAGTTGAGTGCCCTGCGGATAACGTATGGAGCGTATCCATTGGCTGTCAAGGTATCTTGTAAGTATTTTATTTCTTGTCTAGTGTGGTCGCTGTCTGCGATTTTTCGTGCTCTGGTCGCCAGTGTTTTTGGTACCGAGGCTAGCTGAGCTGGATGGTGGTGTGATGCGGCGTTCAAGTATCTGTCTGTATGTGTCGGTTTGCGGTACACCGTATGCCCCAGTCGGCCATCTTCTTTTTTCTGGACTAATACGTCGAGGAAAGGCAGTTGCTTGTTCTTTTCCACTTCCATTGTGAATTGGATATCCGGGTGTATTGAGTTGAGATGATTTAAAAATATTTTCAACTCTTCGTTCCCGTGCTGCCATATTACGAAAGTGTCGTCGACGTATCTCAGCCACAGGCGTGGTCGTAGGCTAGCCGATGTTAGTGCTTTCTTCTCGAAGTCGACATATATAAGTTAGCCAGTACCGGTGATAACGGGGAACCCATTGGTGCGCCTTTTTACTTGTCTGTATATGCGGTCTTCGTAACGAAAGTATGTGTTCTTCATGCAGTGGTCTATAAGGTCGAGTGTGTGAGGAGAACATTCAATATTGTCTTTTATTACTTGGGTGGCATCGTCGATAGGTATTTTGGTGAATAGTGAGACGATATCAAAGCTCACTAATAAGTCCTGTTTGTCCACTTTGATGTCAGCGATCAGTTCTGTCAGATGTTCTGCGTTTCGTACGTATGAGTCACATTCCTCTACGTTGGGTTGCAGTATGTTGGCCAAGTATCTCGCTAATGCTTGCGTTGGAGATCCGACAGCACTCACTATCGGCCTCAGCGGGGCTCCTTCCTTATGTATTTTCGGGAGGCCATATATTTTTGGGCAGCGAGATGACTTTTCCCTAGGTATTAGTCTCTTTTTATTCTCGTCTGGTATATTGGATGCTAGTATTTTTTGATTTTGTCGTTTTTTTCCAAGTACGTCGTGGGATCTGTCTTGCTGATTTTGTATGTGGGGGTCCTCCAAAATGGCGTCCCATCTTCTTTTTATACTCGTCCGTATCCATGACGACTGTGGCGTTTCCTTTGTCAGCAGCTAAGATCACAATGTCCTTGTTCTCCCGTAGAGTCCGTAGCGCCTTTTTTCTCCGCGTGAGATATGTTGCTAGGGGGGTGCCTTGGCTCTCCGAAGCACTTCGCATGTCTCTTGACGGATAAGCTCTGCGTCGGGATGATTGGCGATAACCGATTCCACTGACATAACAATGTCTTCATTCGGTATCGACGAGGGAGAAATTGCAAAATTCATCAAATTCATCAAATTCATCAAAATTCATCAAATTCATCAAAATTCATCAAATTCATCATCAAAATTCATCAAATGTCATACACACGTGCTGAGACTAACACGAGACTGAACACCGAACGGCAAACCAAGAAATTCGAACGCTTACAACAAGTAACTACACAAGTACCGAAAACAACGCTGGACCCTCAAAAGTCGTATGTAACCTGTCCAGTTCACAGCTAGACGAGGCCTGTATATCTATCCTTGCAAAAGGGATGAATTTTGCAATTTCTCCCTCGTCGATACCGAATGAAGACATTGTTATGTCAGTGGAATCGGTTATCGCCAATCATCCCGACGCAGAGCTTATCCGTCAAGAGACATGCGAAGTGCTTCGGAGAGCCAAGGCACCCCCTAGCAACATATCTCACGCGGAGAGAAAAAGCGCTACGGACTCTACGGGAGAACAAGGACATTGTGATCTTAGCTGCTGACAAAGGAAACGCCACAGTCGTCATGGATACGGACGAGTATAAAAAGAAGATGGACGCCATTTTGGAGGACCCCACATACAAAATCAGCAAGACAGATCCCACGACGTACTTGGAAAAAACGACAAAATCAAAAATACTAGCATCCAATATACCAGACGAGAATAAAAAGAGACTAATACCTAGGGAAAAGTCATCTCGCTGCCCAAAAATATATGGCCTCCCGAAAATACATAAGGAAGGAGCCCCGCTGAGGCCGATAGTGAGTGCTGTCGGATCTCCAACGCAAGCATTAGCGAGATACTTGGCCAACATACTGCAACCCAACGTAGAGGAATGTGACTCATACGTACGAAACGCAGAACATCTGACAGAACTGATCGCTGACATCAAAGTGGACAAACAGGACTTATTAGTGAGCTTTGATATCGTCTCACTATTCACCAAAATACCTATCGACGATGCCACCCAAGTAATAAAAGACAATATTGAATGTTCTCCTCACACACTCGACCTTATAGACCACTGCATGAAGAACACATACTTTCGTTACGAAGACCGCATATACAGACAAGTAAAAGGCGCACCAATGGGTTCCCCGTTATCACCGGTACTGGCTAACTTATATATGGTCGACTTCGAGAAGAAAGCACTAACATCGGCTAGCCTACGACCACGCCTGTGGCTGAGATACGTCGACGACACTTTCGTAATATGGCAGCACGGGAACGAAGAGTTGAAAATATTTTTAAATCATCTCAACTCAATACACCCGGATATCCAATTCACAATGGAAGTGGAAAAGAACAAGCAACTGCCTTTCCTCGACGTATTAGTCCAGAAAAAAGAAGATGGCCGACTGGGGCATACGGTGTACCGCAAACCGACACATACAGACAGATACTTGAACGCCGCATCACACCACCATCCAGCTCAGCTAGCCTCGGTACCAAAAACACTGGCGACCAGAGCACGAAAAATCGCAGACAGCGACCACACTAGACAAGAAATAAAATACTTACAAGATACCTTGACAGCCAATGGATACGCTCCATACGTTATCCGCAGGGCACTCAACTGTAATCCCGAAGATAAAAAAGAGCGCGAAGTATACCGGGCGACAGCATTTTTGCCATATATACGCGGCACTACAGACGCCATAGCAAGAAACTTACGACGCAAACAAATAAATACAATCTTCGGGACTAACAGAAAAATAAAAGAAGACTTGCGTAACGTAAAAACAGCCGTGCCTCATGAAAATCAAGGTATCTACGAAGTACCATGTGGGTCGTGCGACGGCGTCTACATCGGCAGAACCAATCGCCGCATAGAAGCCAGACTAGCGGAGCATAAGGTGGACATATCTCGAAAGAAAATACAATCCACCCTTGCAATACATACAATGACAGAAGGACACAAGATAGATTTTGATAACGCAAAAACACTAGTACGACTTAACAGAGAGACGCAACGAATATATAGAGAAGCAATAGAAATCGAAAAGAGACCACACTGTATCAATACAAGAGACGACTCACGCAGACTTCCTTCGGCATGGAAAACAATAATAAACAATACGAAAGAATTAACGACACAAAAAACAGCACGAAATAATGCCGAGACGCATACATCACAGCCGAACGACATACCGAACGTAACGGAAACACTCACACAACAGCCGACCGATACAACCACCGTACAGACAAAAACCGATACGCGCACGCTACGATCGACTAATACAGTACTACAGCCGACCGATACAACACCCGTACAGACAAACACCGATATGAGCACGCTACGGTCGACTAATACAGTACTACAGCCGACCGATACAACCGCCGTACAGACAAACACCGATATGCGCACGCTACGGTCGACTAATACAGTACGTAACGTAACAAAAATAACGACACTCACCAACCCTCCTCGCCGCAGCCAGAGACTACAGACGAAGCACCTGACTTCCTGAGGATGGCCGTCAACGTACGGCTGAAACGTCGAAGACAAGGTTTCACCAGAAACCAAACGAACACGACGCGGAGTACCCGAGAAACGGATACATCATTTACACCCCTCCGCGAGAGCCTGAAAAACAACATAATTAACCTCTACGGAGAGGAAACACTACACGACATACGCATCTACGAAGACCTTCGATACAAACGCGCCAAACTGCTCTGCGACCTTGCTTTCCTCCGCCGCTGTCGAGACACAAACACCATCCCAGTTTCGTGCCGCCTAAAACATCCCACTAAATCAAGGAGCATTTCGAAGATACTGCACAAGGCTGGACTGGCACTGGTACGAGATGAAATCTACGCCGCACGCAGGACCCTGGACGGCGTTGGAACACAACTAATGGACGCCCACATCAACCTATCAAACAAGATACATCCCCTTCTGTGGTCGGTGATCGACGACCTGTCATACACACGTGCTGAGACTAACACGAGACTGAACACCGAACGGCAAACCAAGAAATTCGAACGCTTACAACAAGTAACTACACAAGTACCGAAAACAACGCTGGACCCTCAAAAAGTCGTATGTAACCTGTCCAGTTCACAGCTAGACGAGGCCTGTATATCTATCCTTGCAAAAGGGATGAATTTTGCAATTTCTCCCTCGTCGATACCGAATGAAGACATTGTTATGTCAGTGGAATCGGTTATCGCCAATCATCCCGACGCAGAGCTTATCCGTCAAGAGACATGCGAAGTGCTTCGGAGAGCCAAGGCACCCCCTAGCAACATATCTCACGCGGAGAAAAAAGCGCTACGGACTCTACGGGAGAACAAGGACATTGTGATCTTAGCTGCTGACAAAGGAAACGCCACAGTCGTCATGGATACGGACGAGTATAAAAAGAAGATGGACGCCATTTTGGAGGACCCCACATACAAAATCAGCAAGACAGATCCCACGACGTACTTGGAAAAAACGACAAAATCAAAAATACTAGCATCCAATATACCAGACGAGAATAAAAAGAGACTAATACCTAGGGAAAAGTCATCTCGCTGCCCAAAAATATATGGCCTCCCGAAAATACATAAGGAAGGAGCCCCGCTGAGGCCGATAGTGAGTGCTGTCGGATCTCCAACGCAAGCATTAGCGAGATACTTGGCCAACATACTGCAACCCAACGTAGAGGAATGTGACTCATACGTACGAAACGCAGAACATCTGACAGAACTGATCGCTGACATCAAAGTGGACAAACAGGACTTATTAGTGAGCTTTGATATCGTCTCACTATTCACCAAAATACCTATCGACGATGCCACCCAAGTAATAAAAGACAATATTGAATGTTCTCCTCACACACTCGACCTTATAGACCACTGCATGAAGAACACATACTTTCGTTACGAAGACCGCATATACAGACAAGTAAAAGGCGCACCAATGGGTTCCCCGTTATCACCGGTACTGGCTAACTTATATATGGTCGACTTCGAGAAGAAAGCACTAACATCGGCTAGCCTACGACCACGCCTGTGGCTGAGATACGTCGACGACACTTTCGTAATATGGCAGCACGGGAACGAAGAGTTGAAAATATTTTTAAATCATCTCAACTCAATACACCCGGATATCCAATTCACAATGGAAGTGGAAAAGAACAAGCAACTGCCTTTCCTCGACGTATTAGTCCAGAAAAAAGAAGATGGCCGACTGGGGCATACGGTGTACCGCAAACCGACACATACAGACAGATACTTGAACGCCGCATCACACCACCATCCAGCTCAGCTAGCCTCGGTACCAAAAACACTGGCGACCAGAGCACGAAAAATCGCAGACAGCGACCACACTAGACAAGAAATAAAATACTTACAAGATACCTTGACAGCCAATGGATACGCTCCATACGTTATCCGCAGGGCACTCAACTGTAATCCCGAAGATAAAAAAGAGCGCGAAGTATACCGGGCGACAGCATTTTTGCCATATATACGCGGCACTACAGACGCCATAGCAAGAAACTTACGACGCAAACAAATAAATACAATCTTCGGGACTAACAGAAAAATAAAAGAAGACTTGCGTAACGTAAAAACAGCCGTGCCTCATGAAAATCAAGGTATCTACGAAGTACCATGTGGGTCGTGCGACGGCGTCTACATCGGCAGAACCAATCGCCGCATAGAAGCCAGACTAGCGGAGCATAAGGTGGACATATCTCGAAAGAAAATACAATCCACCCTTGCAATACATACAATGACAGAAGGACACAAGATAGATTTTGATAACGCAAAAACACTAGTACGACTTAACAGAGAGACGCAACGAATATATAGAGAAGCAATAGAAATCGAAAAGAGACCACACTGTATCAATACAAGAGACGACTCACGCAGACTTCCTTCGGCATGGAAAACAATAATAAACAATACGAAAGAATTAACGACACAAAAAACAGCACGAAATAATGCCGAGACGCATACATCACAGCCGAACGACATACCGAACGTAACGGAAACACTCACACAACAGCCGACCGATACAACCACCGTACAGACAAAAACCGATACGCGCACGCTACGATCGACTAATACAGTACTACAGCCGACCGATACAACACCCGTACAGACAAACACCGATATGAGCACGCTACGGTCGACTAATACAGTACTACAGCCGACCGATACAACCGCCGTACAGACAAACACCGATATGCGCACGCTACGGTCGACTAATACAGTACGTAACGTAACAAAAATAACGACACTCACCAACCCTCCTCGCCGCAGCCAGAGACTACAGACGAAGCACCTGACTTCCTGAGGATGGCCGTCAACGTACGGCTGAAACGTCGAAGACAAGGTTTCACCAGAAACCAAACGAACACGACGCGGAGTACCCGAGAAACGGATACATCATTTACACCCCTCCGCGAGAGCCTGAAAAACAACATATATATATATATATATATATATATATATATATATATATATATATATATATATATATATATATATATATATATATATATATATATATATATATATATATATATATATATATATATATATATATATATATATATATATATATATATATATATATATATATATATATATATATATATATATATATATATATATATATATATATATATATATATATACAATTTCAGATTGAAATAAAATAACGATGAATGGATTTAAATTGAGAGAATTTGAACATTGTTTTATGCTACGTAACTTGCATTTGAAATGGACTTCTTTTTGGAGGGGATTCTGGAATACCTGGAAGTGATTATTCAGTACAAAGAAACCGCAAACAAAAGGCAATTTCTCCATTTTTGAATTCCTCAGTGATTGAATGGATGAGACCGTGGAAGGTAACCCCTGGACTGGGACAGAAGCAAATACCAGATGAGGAAAATATTTGATTCGTTTACGTAGGGGTTTACAAATCTTTCTCGGAATTTGGTATCTACTTTCATTGACAAGTTTAGCGTTGTAGGTACACCTTGATAATTCCTTTCAAATCTGAAATGTACCTACCTATAAATTCATTTATATTGTTAAAAATAAAATGGCATGAATGTGGAAAAATAATCTAATAATCGTTAAGTTCTACTTAAAAATTATTCTTCTTCTTCTTTGGCTGGTCCTCTTCCCAGTTCATCTGGGGTCGGCCCTCCTGGTACGCAGTCTCCACGTCTTTCTGTCATGTGACATCTCACTGGTCAGCTGGTCCTTCCTCAGATCTACTTAAAAATTATTATTATATCATATTTATCTACAAAGCAATGTACATATTAGTTGCATGTAACATATGAGATCCAACTGTAAATATTTACGGGGACTCTCAATAGTTTGATACTTAATCTCCAAAAATACATTCATACCATCAAGCAGTTTTCATATTTTGGGTAGGAAAAAAGGACTGATATCCATACTCTCCTATTCTGACATACCTACATGTTTTGTATAGAAAACAAAATATATTAGAATATTAAATTATTTGGATTTAAGGTATTGAATTTCGCTACGTATTCTTCAACTACAAATACAATCGCCATCGACAGTTGGATCTCATGTGTTACATGCAACTAGTAGTAGTATAAGATATGAGACAAAAAATATTGATAAACAAAAATTAGATCAAATTTAAAAGAAGAAAATTAATGTAGAGCACAGAGTAAGAAATAAAGAAGGTAATTGATATGGATTTCTGTCAATGTTGAGAACTATACTTATATATTTTTATGATATTCAAAAAGTATTTATTTTTGTTTTATATAACTTCTTGGGCAACATGTTATATGTCAAATATTCATTTAACACGCACTCAATAAGAAGTTGCCACTGCCACATTCTGGAGACTTACGATATTAATCGAATCATAGATCCAGACCTCTCTGAATTCATGAAATGTGCTAAAAATGTTTATTTAATGTTTAAAAAATAATGAAAATGTCCTTGCAACAAGTACATATACACCTCATCAATTCCCATAACTAAGCATAAATCTAAAAAGAAACGTATTAATAAAACATATTAATAATAATAATAACAAAAAACAGACATGTGTCTGGAACCTTCAATGTGAAAATATAATCGAATATTATCTCGAATAAAGGTATATTTTTGAATAGCGAGGTCTAAAAATGCCAATACATTGGGGCAAATTATATAATAAGGTCAACCATCAAGTGTCTCCATTCTACATACGATAAGGACTTCCAAGGATACAATAGAATAATTTTGAAATTTCTCACTTACCTACTTTCATCTTCTAACAAAGAACACAAAAGAAATATATATTATATTAAAATGTTTGGAAGAGTGCTTTTGACAGGTTCACCTTAATATTTTTGGCCGCTGAACTGTCACTCGAGAAAGCAAAACTCTTTCATTGTTCGTTTTTCGTTTCATTTAGGAATTGAAAATGATGATCAATTCTCGTTTAATTTGGATGACAGCTGCTTTTCACGTTAATCTAATTACCGTTATGCCAATTCATTAAAAGACATTTAATTAATTTTAATACTTTGAAAATTTTAAACAACAAGCACAGATACGTTGACCAATGTCCCTAATTAATTATACCGTAGAGAAGTAAGAGTCATTTAGAAATAAAAAAAAATTTCAAGATTTTATATAAAAATGGTAGAATGTAGGTTGAAATGCGACGAGTTAAACAAAAAACGTTTGGTGAGGTATCAGTGTGATTTGTTATTATCAAGCTTTTTATAATATAATATAGGTGAGTGATAATAATCGCTATCCCACAGACGTAAGGTCGGTATTCTAATCTTATGCTCAGAAGAACTTTCATCCCTGGTGCCTCTTCCACCCATTCATAATAGAGTCACTCGTTTTACTCAATCTCAACACCCGTTCCCAGTAAACCTTCAATATACACAAACCGGTCGCTTCTCGAAATCTCTTATTAACACAGCAGCCCGGCTGTGAATTCTGTGTTTCTGTTATTATTATTTTGCTTCAGAGATGGGTCTAATTTTGATATTTATATTTGTTGGCAATGAAAGTTGACTCCAGTTTCAACTTTTTGTTCTATATTTATGTAAGATTTAATCGTTTATAACCTATAATATTAAAAATATCGCCTGGTTGTATAAAATATGGAGATATTCTTAATTCTTATTAATTATATATTATTCGTGTGTGTCAGAATTTGAAGAAATAGTAAACATATTGCGTATTGCATGTTATTTTCAAATAACAAAACTACATGTCGTTAGAATGTATATATCAAATCATGTTTTTTATTACAATTGACAACTCTTTTTCCCATGTTTATGAACTCACTTAATAAAGAATAGTGGACGATGCACTTTCATACTCCATTCGATGTGTCTTTTATTATGACATGGGTAATTGTGTTTGTATCATGCGTCTTTTTTAACGCAACAGTAAAGAACACAATAATCCCACTTAAGTGTCGATGTCGGTTGGAATAGAATCTATTTTAGAAAGCACTTATCAAAACTTTATTTGGAATGGTTGTTTGATATTGAGAAATAAATAACCCGGATCACTTAACTTAGACAACATAAAAAGATTGTCTGTTTTGTGTTCTTCTACTATCAACTATTTATAATAACACCGTTCTATTCTTACTCAATGAAGAATGCGTACTTACATTATTTTATGGGCACAGATAACTTTTACGAACTTTCAATGGGTTCAATATTATTTCAAACACTCGTTTAAAACGATTTCTCGATTTTGGTATTTGGTGCTTTATCTTCTAGGAATAAAAGATGAATAATTTTAATTGTATTTTTTTAACTTTAAATACATCAAAATAAAGGGTGAGGTGTATACAACAGTGGTCAGTCCATCAATGACCTACTGATCTGAGTGCTGGGCATTGAAAAACAATCATGTCCAGACTCTTCATACCAACGAGATGATGAGAATGCTCAGATGGGCTGGTGGTGTTACGAGGTTGGATAGGGTGAAGAACGTCCATATCCGTGGCAGTTTTAAAATCGCGCAAATCAGTGAAAAACTGACCGAAAATAGACTGAGGTGGTATGTACAAGTTATGAGATTGCCACAGGATAATATGATAAAAAGAACGATGGACATAGAGGTGGGTCCTAGAAGAGCAGGTAGACCATTGACCACTTCGATGTCCACAATGACTAGAGATCTCAAGGAGGTAAGGCTTCGTTCGGAGGACGCGGAGGACAGAAGGATTTCTAGGAGAGCCGATGGAGAAGGACTAGAAGAGCCGACCTCAAGTAAATGGGACGAAAGCTAGGGCGAAGAAAAATACCTTTTTTATACACCCTGCAGTTAAGCCAAAATATGTCATCAAATAAGTTTAAGTACTAGACAAATTATAGAGTTTTTTATAAAAATATTTTCGGAGTTACATAAAGTTGTGACATATTTTAAATAATATTTTATTTACGGCTGGTTTCGAAGCGATCGCTTCTTTATCTGGATATTGTCACTTACTGTCCAGAAGAACAAATCTGTTGGTTCAAAAGATTGTAATAAATAAAATTGTGTGAATGTAGGTACCAGAAAGTCAACTCTGAAAGTATAGGTAGGTCTGAATAAAAAATATATATGGGGTACCTACCTACTTGATAAAAAAATAACGAAACGTTAATAAAAAAAATCAAATTAGTATCTATATATAAAGGGATAAATTACCGGATACTTGAATATACAGAGAATTCTTAATAGGTCTCGAAATTCTTGGGATTGACGTAAATCAAATAGGTACTGGGTCATTCCGGTTCTGAAACATTAAATTTCTAGATAACTTGAGAAATAATATTAAGAAATTAAAATATTTTATTCAATTATATGCGTTCGACCATGTTTAATATATACATAATACCAGCCTGGTTCGTTTTATTATATACATATAATCAATTGCACATTAAATATTTATGACTGTTTTTATTCATATACCCACATTTCTTCAGTTGAAAGAATATTTTTTATCGTTCATTATAAATGGTGTTGATATATTCTCCATTGATGTTGATGTATTTTATTGAGCAATACCCCCTTTAAACTAGCAGTTATATTTAGTTTACTTTGGAGACAAAATTTTGAAAGAACACGTTTAGGTTTAATTTTATGACAAAATCACATACCAAAATTTTGTTTCTTTACTGAATAAAGAATTAAAATTGACATAAATATGACGACATGTGGGAAAACGTGATTACTACCTGTATACCTAATATTATGACAAAATGCCGTTTGATAAATACTCGTGAAGTTGGTGTTTTGAGAGAGTTGCAATTGGTGAATTTACTGTCCCAAAAATATTAAACAAGTTGAATTTAAATGTAGAGCAAAAAAATCACCAGAAAATGGGAACTATTTAACTCAAGAATAAGGAACTCGAATGTGTATCAGTACTCTCTTCTAAACAGAGCTGCTGTGTGTTGAGTCAAAATTCAAGTACAAATAGTGTTACATAAATGATTATTTTTATTGTAAGCATCCAATTTAATTTATGTTCGTATGTGTGATATATTGATGTTGCGCCTTGTATCAGGCAATATTTATAGCGGTTTACGAGATTGTACGAATAGGGTATTCGGCAATCTTCGGGTTTGAATATAAAGGAATGCCTGTGGTTTGTTCGAGGCTTTTTTATCTACGATAGTGCTCTCACGTTGTGGTTCAATTTATAAACGAATACTTCACTCTTGTATATTTTAATTAATGTAATTTATAATAAATTGTGTATAAGTAAAACGCGTGTTAATTTAATATATCTGTGGACTAAAACTACCAGATATCACAGTATGAAAACTGTAAGGGCCATGGCGTTGTTTATGTTCTGAATTCTAAAAATTAAATTATAAAAAGTGAAAAATATATTTTTGTTCGTAAACTTCTAGATTCATTGATTTTTTTTATAAAACAAGAATATATTATAATCAAAAATACTAGCAAAAAATATGCGAAACGAAAATATATAATTCTAGTATCACACGATAAGTATTTCATTATTAAGTTATTTACTAAAAATTGAAGACTATTCCTAATAATTAGTATTTAAACTAGTTGCATGTAACACATGAGATCCAACTGTCGATAGCGATAGTACGTATAGTTGAAGAATAAATACCAAACTATAAACCCATAAATACAAATTATTTAATGTTTTAAGATATTTGATTTTCTATACAACACATGTACCCAGGTATGTATGTCAGGATAGGATAGTATGGAGGTCATTCATTTTTTCTACCCAGAATATGAAAACAGCATGGCGGTATGTATGTATGTTTGGAGATTTAAGGCCCTACTATACCCTGGATATACGGATATACGCAAAAATGCACACTAAATTAGCTTCTAATGTATGAAACACGAGAAAATATTGTATATCACCTGATATGTGATATACAACATTTTATCGTGCGAAAATGGTAAAATTTAGAGGTTTTTTTTAAATAGCAAGAAGAGTCATTGAAATTTTATAATAATAAAAAATTCAGCCGGTAGATTTTCATATTCTCTATCGAATAAAGTAAAAATATACTTCATAGGCCTTGTAGTTTTTTAGTTACTTACAGTAAAAAAATAAAAAAGGGTTTTACTAAAACTAATTTTACAAGAAAAGTATTAAACAAATTCAAAATTCAAAAAAATCATGCAATAGATTAAAGATGTACATACAAACTGTTCCTTATTTCAAAGACGTATCTTTTGAGGGTATTAGGGAAATTATTTTCAAAATATAATGTATAGCCTACTATAGCCTCTTAAGTATCAAACTATCAAGTCTTCTAACATATTGTGTATTGGCGACTACCATACAAATTGTATGAAGCGATGTCGTCACTAAATTCAATTTTTATAAAAATTGTTAAAAAAATTTAGATTTTCTTGTACAATAGTGATATTTTTTATAGAAAATTAAATTGTCTAGTTGGGATGTTACGAATTTTTTCGATATTTTTAAAAAAATTGGAAATATAGGCAGTTAAACTCATAAATTTATCATAAAAAAAATATTTTTCTTAATAAAAAATTTTTGAGAAACACTGGAAATTTTTTGAAAAAACCAATTTGAGATTTTGTATTTTTCTATACTTGTACCAATTTTCAGCGTTCTTACTTTTATGGTTTCCGAGATATATGGAAAAATAAAGTAAAAATTCAATAATTGATAACCCCTGACTGAAACAAAAATTCAAAATTCTGAGTATAAAAGTTTTGTAGGCCTAAAACTGTTTATATATTCTGAAATTTTGGGCTCTGTAAATTGAGCGGATCAAAAGTTATAAGGGGGACACACACACACACACACACACAGACACAGACACACACACAGACACACGAAATGTTCTACTCCGAATTCTGAGTAAATCCGTGTATGGAACATATATGCTGCGAAGCCTCTAAGTTGGTGTTTTTTGACTTCAAAGATGGAAAAGCCGTGAAAAAAGTAGACTTCTGCATACAATTCTCGCGTATCCTGGCTTGAAACATTGTCGATATGTTAAGAGAACAAAGTTCTCCTGAACAAATCGACAGTTGGATTATATGAATGGTGCGAGAGTGACACGGAATACCATCTCTAAATCTAAATAATGTTACGAAAAAGAGAGTAATTTTATAAGTACTTATTCGAATAATTGACTCCTAATATAGAATGTAGCATGAGATAATTTACGAGTTTGTTTCCAAGCACTTGATTATTAATGGCTAGGTATTACCATAATCAAGTTTTTGTGTTAGTAAAGATATAGAGATTGTGAATCCTTGGAATAAACAATGACGGGTCAAAATATCTACTAATCCAACCTTCTTGCTCATTAGGCGAGACATCCACAATATCGGGGGGAGGTAGGTAAAGTAGTGACCTACAAGGATTCATACCATAGGGAAATCATAGGAACTGGGATTTACGAAAATTAAATTTAATATTAAATCTAGTAGAAATTCGTTTGGACGAATAACTTTTATATCAAATCATTGTAGGTAAGTACATTTGGACTTAAAACAATTACCGTTGTTTTGAGGAAAATAAAAAATAATTTCGTGAATTCTTCTTGAAATAATTTCTTGAAAAAATAATTTGAAAAAAAATAATGACATTTTAAATTTCTTGTAAATGTACAGAAAACACATATCTTCATTTATATCTTTAGAATTCTTGGGTTCTTATTGTTAGAAATAAAAGATATACAGTAGATGCTTAGATTTTTTTTGAAATAATGAATATGTCCATAACATCTTTGATAAATTACTTTAAGGTTTTATAAAATCGAATCGCAGATTATGATCTAAACTGATAAAACTATGAGATTAAGTTCTTTAATACCATCGACGTTCAATAACGATAAAATAATATACATATAATAATAACTTATTTATGTGAAAATTGGTAGTGTTAATGTAATATGTTATTTTATTTTTTTAAAACTTTTGAGCACATGTGCACAATGGCGAGCTTATTGCCAAATGCCAATATCTTCCAACCAACCCTATTAATATGTTGAAGAATACTTTGATGATACGTACCAACAATTTATATGTATAAAACATAAAAAGAAAATATAAATACATATAAAACAAAAACAATCAGGAAACTGAGGAAAAACAATAAAAACGAATACTATGTAAGTTTAGGATAGGATAGAAAATGCAAAACCAGGCCCACTGGACTCAAATAAACAAAAATAATTATCAAATAAATCGTTTTGCTATCGACCAATCTAATAGTTGTTACTGTCATAGTATTTATTCCAAGTAAACATATTTCTATAAGTATATTTCTTCTTCGTAATAATATATGTGGATGCAATTGCCAATTTATCCTTTTGACGCCTAAGAACGCCCAAGAACTTAAGATACAGAATGTTCGAAATCACCAGATTTCCAAATACTCTTCCGTGCTGTGAATTCCTTCCACGATACCAAGGTTTCTAATGAAAAAGCGCCATTCATGGAACGGGATCCGTTGTAAATTTACGGGCGTTTCAATTTCTTTCCTTAGGCCAAAGTCTGCGCTGTCTAAAGTAGATAAAATAAATCTTCAGCAGTAGCTCAGCTGTCCAAGTGTCAATCTCAATTACCTAAGGGTTAACGGAGATTAATTTGGCAAAAAGCGATGCTACGCCAATCGGCTAATCGAAATTCTTAATTAAATACAGATTGTCTCTCAAATATATTCATGGGATTAAATCGATTTGGTACATCTTGGGTACAATTTTCAAACGGTGTAGATTTTTTGACAATTTTGAAAGACACCATCTGGGCATCTTTCGATTTTTCTTTACGTTAACAATATTATACATAGCTTCTTTATTTTTGCACACTTTCCTGGCATCCTTTACATCCATGCATCGTCTTATACATGCTCGTCGATTGTTCAAGCTTCTCATGTTTCCTTCTTTCAAAATATCATTCACATGGTCATGCCATCCCTTTCTGGGGCGGCTTCTGCTATTCACTCCATCTCTTACACCCATGTATATTTTTTCGTTCAGTCGTTCATCATTCATTCTTTCAATATGTCCAAACCACCTCAAGGCATTCACTTTCATTTTACTTATGATATCTTTCTTTATTTTCTATTCTCTCCTTATGTCTTCATTTTCAATCCGATGTTAAATCGTTCTATTACATGCTCTTCTTAGTGATCTCATTTCTACAGCGTTTATATTCTACTTTCATGCGTCTTTTGCTACGTCTATGTTTCACTGGTATAGGTACGTCTCAGTCGGCACTACAATTTATGTTTATTGTTGATAATTTGTTTTCAATATTGATATGTTAAAAGATATGATTCTCTTCAGTTTAGCTATTAAATCTTTTATTTGAATGATAAGCAGGTATTTTTATATAATCACACTTGAATAATTAAATTTTTCACATAAGCCTGTAATATTTTGAAGTGTTAAAGTGACACTATTTTCACAAATACAGCAGTAATGAAGCGCTTATGTCATACAGTACTTGCGTTCATTACTTTAAAAATTTCTCGGATCTAAGAATTATTTCACGACAATCTTTGGATTAAGTCACGCTCGGCGTTCAAAGTTAATTCCATAAATCATCTCGTTCACGCCGTGTCTGCGAAAACTGAGAGTCCTATTTTCGCTGGCATCATGATTTGAACTTAGAAATAATAATAATAATCAATTGATGAACGTTCGCCGTAAGCTGAAACGTCAACTTTTGACAGGAAACATTAGCCCGTCACATAAGTCCGATTGCACCAGTTGACATCGTTTCCTGTGGACGCGGGAGACAACTGTCATCACAGGACCGAGCTGATAAAATCATCATTTTAATAAAAATGATTAAAGTGAATTAAATATTTTTTTGTTTGAAGCTTGTTCACGATGGGTTCCGTTTACATCGTGCCACCGGATTTTTTAATTCAGGTTTCATTTATTTAATTCCCCGAGTGCGCAACGCGTATTGGACCCACTTAAGTAATGAAGATCCTTAATGGGAGCAAGGAAACCTTAAGCGATTCTGTAGCGGGGTCCGGAAAGAATTAAAATTTCGTAAATTAGATCATTTCAAGACTAGGAGCAAGATTAAATGGGTTCGCTACCGTATTCAGCATATTTATTATGAATGAAAAAGGTTGGAATGATACCTACACCCAATCTCGAATGTCTAGGTACGCGTAGGTAGCTGATGAAGAAAAATGAAAATATGTTTTGTGTTCTTGAATTTCGTTTTATTTTATTTTTGCTTCATGATAAGGATTTTGTTGTTAACATTGAGCCGTTTATATACCAAATTTATCAGCGAGAATCCTTTTTTCAATACTCTACAACTTAAAACGTTACTAATTACAAATAAATCAAAACGTATATAATAACTTCGTATTTCTTCGAAAAAGCGGTTAGCTTCGAAAACGTTCGACCGAAAAATACCAAAGTTATTGTCCATATTTTTATTTATTTGTTGAAATATGTCACAAAGTAATAGCAAAATCATATGAAGATATAAAACATTTCTTCTTATTAACATTTAATGTACCAAAAACCAATTATAAAATGTAGCTACTTCGACGAAAGATTTCATTGAACGAGATAAATAAATATAGTCACATATTATGTGACATAATAATCGTAGAAATATCCTTTAAAGTAAATTTGACGTAATTATAATTTTTAAATTTAGTTTAAGAATTTAGAGATTTTGAAAAATACGGCAAGACAAGAAATCTGAAACAATTTCAGATTTTATATTTATTCATAATTTAGTTTTGCACATTTAATCAGTGATCATATATTACATATTTTGTGTTGTTTTGAATAGTAAAACTCAATTCAATTCTGTAAATCTTTCCATTATTATATACAATGGTTCTTATTATTACCCTTGTTTATATATTTTTCTAAAAAATCTCACTTATGGACTCATATTTTTACGAATATGATTATATAATTAATAAGTGGTAGGTACATTTAATTAAACGTAAAGGAATATTTTTTTAACATGTCAATGAACAAAAATATAAATTTTAATTTCATGTAAAATTGATTCGTATTCGTACTAGGTATTGTAAAGCGATATGTACAATAAATTGATAGATAACTATATATGTAAGTATGCTTTTATACAATCACCTAACTTTAATTAAATATTTCGAAATGAAATAAATTAAAGTAACGAAATTCGTCGTGTCCAATACATTATGTACCTATAATACCTATGCAATAACTAATTAGAGTTTTGTGTAAAATATTTTGTGTGCTCTATAATTATTATCGTCTCCTCCCATACAGATAAATTAATAATAGGTACCAAAAATTGTGTGCATTCGTATCATGGTGGATAGTCACTACGTTATAATATTCAAATGTTCACAGAGTAGGTAGAATAGGGATTGGAAACAATTTATATAAATATCCGAATTAGGCATATTCGACGTCAGAAATTTAGAAAATGAAAGCATTGCACCAACTCTTCCCTTTTCTCAAAAAGGTAATTTGATGATATTTAATAGGAACATTATATTTTTTAATTCATGTTCCTACATTATTACGTGTACAATGACGGGCTTATTGCCATAAGACAATTTCTTCCAACCAACAAAAGCAACATTATGCCTTAAATAGCGAGTGGTATATAGAGATAAACAAATTACACGATTAAATGTAAAATTATAGGAACATAGATAGGAGGTAGATAGGGATGTGATAGAGGATAGAGAAGGAGTGTCAATTAAGAGTCATTAGATAATATTAATATTAGATATTCAACATAATTTTTAATAAGATACTAAAAATGAAGCAAAATATAGTAAACTTTTGTAATATTAGTAGGTGGATTATTATCATCACTAGAAGAATAATGTAGATACAATTCCTTGATTATACTAATTTTAATTGTGATTTTTTTTCTAACTCTCCGTAGAAAGGATTTTCTGTATGGTCTCATTATTTGTCATTATTTTAAATATACTCTCATGAGTTGAAAAATTGAGTTTTAACCAGTGAAATAGTCAAATTTTGAAGAAAAAAACATAAATTGTATCCTCTGTACAGTGCGAATTATACGTTACGCTAACTAATGTAACTAAAAAATTAGTGCTATACCTATTTCTTGTTTTTTATTTGCTACTAGGGCAACTAACATGAAGATACTCAATAACAAGTTGTCACATTCTGGAGACTATGATATTAATCATCTCACAGATCCAGACTGACAACACAATTAATAACTTTGTCTCTACCGGGAATCGAACCCGGGACCTTTGGATCAGGTGTCAGGTATACCTCGCCCAGAAAAAGAATGCGGATGACATAACCTGTGCACAAATCAATTTTAGTGCAGAAAAATACTCTAATTTGTATTAACCAATAAAATTAGTTGGCTTTCGACGTTGTGCACGGAATTACGTGTCACTTTTTCTCTGACCTTTGCATCCATAGATTATAAAACTGGACGAATGATTTATAAAACTGTCACCCGCATTATTTATTTATTTATTTAAATTTTTTGTACGTATAATAAGTACACTGGCAGGCTTATTGCCTAATGGCAATTTCTTCCAACCAACCAGAGTAAATGTGTAATATACAAAACAATGTTTACTATCTTGTTTGTCAAGTCCTTATAGATAACCAACTGAGCCACGAAGGCCAACTTTGGTTAAATCCAGCTCATTTTCAATTTGAATTATTGAAAAAAATAACGTTCCGCTGTTTCGAGAATAAAAATTCTTTGAAATGATTACTCGTTGCAAATTAAATTTGGATCGCGCACCGCTGTTTGTCGATCAGCTGTGTAGTCTATTATAGCCCATTGACTAGTTGAACGACTGCATTGGTGGTAGGTTCTGTGCTTTTTATCAAAAACGTGTATGTTTAAGCCCGCGTGTCGAGTTTTATTGGTGTCAAACCAAATGTCTAAAAGCACTCAGCGTTTAATACACTTCCACGATATGTTGAATGGTTATTAAAAGGTTTGATACTCTACAGCTGGAGACATGGAGATTTATAGAGAGAAGTGAACAATCTATACGAGAATGCCACAGTAAATGTCTAAAAGCACTGCACTATTTGACTTCGACTGTGACGTGTATTTCTCCGTGGATGCAGTGTCGATCGGAAAATATTTCAAATGCTTTTAAGCCGAGCATTTTAAATGCACATACATTTACAATAAACACGGAAAAGCGTATGCAAAATAAATAAGGGATTTTAAATAAGATACAATTATGAGAAGTTTGTGACAATTCTCATTACATATAGGTATGTAAAAGTATGTAGTTTCACAAAAACGACGCGATAAAAATAGATTATTGCATATATAATATTGGTATTAATGACTTCAATAAAAATTGTCTTTTGAATCGAATTGTTGGATTTAGAATACTCAATTTTCTTACTTATCGATTTAGCATGAAAACTTGTTTCTTGATAAATATAATAACATAATTTAATAAACAGATAACTGCAATGAGTAAAGAGAGTGCAAAGATGTAAAATAAAATTAAAATAGTACAAAAGAGTGAAAGCACTGTTCTATGCCGGTGCTTCACAGTGTCAAATTCATATTCAAAAATAAGAGTCAATATTCTTGAAGTAAAATACACCGCCAATGGTATTTAACAATTGATAATTATATTTTAAAGGTATAGGTAGGTATCGTAAAACAACTTGAACCCGTTACGTGGGTGCACAGATCGCAAATTTGTGTCTTTTTGCTTGATTGGTACTCCGCCCCCCTCAACGGTGAAAAGGCTCATGAAGTTTGGTGGCATCTGTGATTTCTCAGCATATTTATTTTAATTTCACACTTTACTGTATGGCGTGTTTATTTTACTTTATTGTAAAGTACTCATACGATTTTTTTCAAATTTTGCAAATTAGTATATCTAATACTCGATTAGACGCCATTAGATTTTGAAGGATATCTGATCAGTGCTTCTCAATTACTTTAACTGTAAAATATTTCAAAGCGAACCCAAGCTCAAGAAATTTAAAATTTTATTTTCAAATTGCTAAGAAGGCATGAAATTGCATTGGAGAATTATCATGCTTTATAATAAAACAATAAAAAATAAATATTCAACTAATTTATTCCATGAAAATGCTGAAAAATTTCCCATACAAAAATTGAATACTTTGTGGAGTGGCTTGGTAGTGAGGAGTATAGCGTTAGCCACAACCCACTACTTTTTAACTTTATTTCTTGCATTTCACAGTTATCATACCTTAGAAAGTTTTCGGACCTTTAAGTCCATCCTCAGTAGTAAATAAATGTGACATCATTTTGTAAATTCATTTTGCAGAGTATCCATAGACAGACAAAATACAACATTTGCCTATCACAATATCATCAAAAGAAGATGAGATGGATGGAGATAGTAAGATGGGTTGAGCGCTGGATTAGTAATCCATTATTCGCGAGTTCGAATCATGCCATGACCTATTTCGTTCATCTATTAGAGCAAGCATATTTTAATTTTAATTTAGGGAATGTATAAGGATGTATTTGTTACAAGAACATATTTCATTCATTTTCAGTTAATAATTCTAGATTCATGTAAGTTTATTCACAAATTTTTATACGATTAATATACATGTTTTTTTTTTTAACGAGACCAAGTTTAGCTCACAGTATATATGTATTTTTCGGAACGAATGCTCATATTTCAAGAACTTTGCTACGCTGTACAATTTACTTTAAAAACCTTGGCTGCTAAATTGTTTTACCCGGTGAAGGAAAATCGTTCTTTGACATATTTGCTATAAGAATGAATTTTCTGAAAACTTTGTGGTTTATGTTTCATTTCAAACTTTGTGTAGAAATAACAATAATCTGTCCATTGCTCCACATTGTTTATTGTTACATCTTCATATGAAAGACTAGTGTATAGGACGTACAATATGCACTCAACGATATTTAACATACATGATGTAATGAAATGTACGTCAAAATTTGACACAATATTGACAATATAATACATATGTTATTTTGTTATTTCGGTTAAGACATATAGGTACATATATTTAACACTTCCTCGAATTCATTGCTTCATTATTGCTAAATGATGAAATTAGTTCAATAAGTATTTAATTTCGAGTTTTGCCAGATAGTAATAACATCCAACAAACTAGTGTTTCCAGTTGAGAAATGCAATAATTGCTTGAGAAATAAATAAAGTACGTAATTCCATCTAAAGAGTGTTTCTAGTCCAGGGATGCAATATTTGCTTGGGAAATAAATAAACTAGTTCCAACCAATCAGTGTTTCCAGTCCAGAGATACAATATTTGCTTGAGAAATAAATAAACTAGTCCCAACTAACCAGTGTTTCCAGTCCAGAGATGCAATAATTGCTTGAGAAAGGAATAAGCTAGTTCCAAGTTCCAACTAACCAGTAGTTAATTGCTCCAGATCAAACCTTTTTCAGGATCAAGCTCCCCATTCAACAATGAGTCTCGGTTGTTGAATGGCTAGTTTTAGCAATATCGTTTGAAATTGTTGACAAAACATATCCTGATGTAATTGTCTGGTCAGAACTCATGAAGCTGTAGTGGACAACACCAGCACAAGTCCACCAAACGATACTCTAGTGCTGTCTCCGTTTGCTGTATATCCATGAGTCCCGAAGGCATCACGGTACTATACAGAGTTGATAATATTGTCAAGTATATTATGTGACAACGTCAAAGACGAAAACAATTATTTGGCATTTATGCGCCATCTCGTGTACTACAGTACAGCACATATCCATTTCAATTAATGTGGGTGTTATCTCCGGGTCACGTAAATAAGATAATACAGGCCACTGATCCGTACCTACCTACATAATATTATATATATATATATATATATATATATATATATATATATATATATATATATATATATATATATATATATATATATATATATATATATATATATATATATATATATATATATATATATATATATATATATATATATATATATATATATATATATATATATATATATATATATATATATATATATATATATATATATATATATATATATATATTTCATTGCATTGACCGCACACAGAGAGACAGACACGATATCATCACATTATATTGCACAAACAAGTATGGACTTTTCATTAATTTTATGCACAATTTTATGCAGTTTTGGACCGCGACATTGTAAATAATTATTACCTTCGAAATAATATTAACCTGGTGGGACAATGTCAGGTTAATATTTAAATCGACTTTTATTATGTAGGTAAATGTGTATTATCTAATTATCCATTCATTGTGTCACGTGTCTGGTTAAGTTGCGAATCAAAAATGAGATTTCGTTCGAAGACAATAAAGTTTATTATACATACATAGGTATTGTTACTTGTCTGAGCAGTCAATGCGATGGATAAACACTTCAATGGATCTACATAATATATTCAAACTCAGTCTCAACTTATTTCATTTCTTTATTTTTATTTTTTTTCCGTAATCACACGATAGCTGCTGCAAATTATAGTGTGATATGCTTATCGATGACGGCTATCTCTGTTTAAGGTATGATTTGAAGCAACCTATTGTAATGAAATGAGGTACAATTCATTGTTGTTCATAAAATTAAATCCATACCAGATCTTTTGCTTCTGCTGGATCCACTATCGTCCGGCTAGGACACACGGTAGAGCATTTCTTTGATTCTCAGAGGGAATACAGGTGGATAATTGAGAAACAGCGAGCGTGACCAGAACAAAACTGTATATTCTTTGTGTAAGAGAGACAAAATTTAATTAGAGATATAATGGTACATATGGGTTAGTGTGATATGAGGTAATGATGGTGATGTTTGATGATTAAGAATAGTCTTACTTTCTAGGGTGGCCAACTAATTAAAATAAACAGTGATCACTATTGTACATTTACATGAGCCTTAAGTATTTGAATATTTCAAAAGTCAGTTCCAGATTAAATTTAATTTTACAGGCCGAAGGCCCAACACTGAGTAATTAAGGAATTTATTTTTTTTTTCTTTACCAAACTTAGTTCTAAGGGTATGTCGATATCAGTAATTCTAGGGACGATTCACGTAAAAGGGGATGTGCGAAAGTCAATGATCTCAAACCTTTAGTCCGACGGTGGGGAGAAATTGCCTTATCACGTATTCAACAAGGCCTGATGTTTCCAA
Source organism: Molanna angustata (assembly GCA_963576475.1). Classification (NCBI taxonomy): domain Eukaryota; kingdom Metazoa; phylum Arthropoda; class Insecta; order Trichoptera; family Molannidae; genus Molanna; species Molanna angustata. The sequence goes on along the minus strand of OY754964.1, from coordinate 39,174,331 downwards.
CCGTGATGGAGGTGAAGAAGAAAAGCGGCAGGGGCGATCTAATGTTGAAGGCGCTCCAGACTTTCTCTCATCAAGGGGAGAAGCCTAATCCGAGGTGATAACAAGGCAGTTGGCCCACTGTCAGTCGTATACATCCCGTGTGGCAGACATAGGTGTTAACACTTCGTTATGTGTTCATACAACCACGCGAAGTCACTTTGAAGATGAAAGAAATTGAAAAACAGTCACGAAGCATGGCTTGCTACCATTTAATCAAAAGGTACAGCTCGTACGCAACAGATTCAGATGTTAACACTCCGTTATGTGTTCATTCAACTACGCGAAGACACTTTGAAATTTAATGAACTTAAAAAACTGTCTCCAAGTATGACTTGCGACCATTTATTTAAAAGGTACAGCTCGTACGCAACAGATTCAGATGTTAACACTCCGTTATGTGTTCATTCAACTACGCGAAGACACTTTGAAATTTAATGAACTAAAAAAAAACTGTTTCCAAGTATGACTTGCGACCATTTATTTAAAAGGTACAGTTCGTACGCAACAGATTCAGATGTTAACACTCCGTTATGTGTTCATTCAACTACGCGAAGACACTTTGAAATTTAATGAACTTAAAAAACTGTCTCCAAGTATGACTTGCGACCATTTATTTAAAAGGTACAGCTCGTACGCAACAGATTCAGATGTTAACACTCCGTTATGTGTTCATTCAACTACGCGAAGACACTTTGAAATTTAATGAACTAAAAAAAACTGTCTCCAAGTATGACTTGCGACCATTTATTTAAAAGGTACAGTTCGTACGCAACAGATTCAGATGTTAACACTCCGTTATGTGTTCTTTCAACTACGCGAAGACACTTTGAAATTTAATGAACTTAAAAAACTGTCTCCAAGTATGACTTGCGACCATTTATTTAAAAGGTACAGTTCGTATGCAACAGATTCAGATGTTAACACTCCGTTATGTGTTCATTCAACTACGCGAAGACACTTTGAAATTTAATGAACTTAAAAAACTGTCTCCAAGTATGACTTGCGACCATTTATTTAAAAGGTACAGCTCGTACGCAACAGATTCAGATGTTAACACTCCGTTATGTGTTCATTCAACTACGCGAAGACACTTTGAAATTTAATGAACTAAAAAAAACTGTCTCCAAGTATGACTTGCGACCATTTATTTAAAAGGTACAGTTCGTACGCAACAGATTCAGATGTTAACACTCCGTTATGTGTTCATTCAACTACGCGAAGACACTTTGAAATTTAATGAACTTAAAAAAACTGTCTCCAAGTATGACTTGCGACCATTTATTTAAAAGGTACAGTTCGTATGCAACAGATTCAGATGTTAACACTCCGTTATGTGTTCATTCAACTACGCGAAGACACTTTGAAATTTAATGAACTTAAAAAACTGTCTCCAAGTATGACTTGCGACCATTTATTTAAAAGGTACAGTTCGTACGCAACAGATTCAGATGTTAACACTCCGTTATGTGTTCATTCAACTACGCGAAGACACTTTGAAATTTAATGAACTTAAAAAACTGTCTCCAAGTATGACTTGCGACCATTTATTTAAAAGGTACAGTTCGTATGCAACAGATTCAGATGTTAACACTCCGTTATGTGTTCATTCAACTACGCGAAGACACTTTGAAATTTAATGAACTTAAAAAACTGTCTCCAAGTATGACTTGCGACCATTTATTTAAAAGGTACAGTTCGTACGCAACAGATTCAGATGTTAACACTCCGTTATGTGTTCATTCAACTACGCGAAGACACTTTGAAATTTAATGAACTTAAAAAACTAAAAAAAACCGAACCGAAGTATGTATTACGATGTTGTTTTATACGCCTCCTTCACGCATAAGGCGGTATACTCAGAGATCCGACTCGGATTTTTAGATAATTAGTTTATAACGACACTCTCTGTTTAGTTACAATGCCTAACATCGATTCCAGGCATAAAACACAATGAACTGGGTGAATACGCTGACAGATCGCGGAGCAAAACAAAGCGTGGTGTGTAACCGTTAGAAAAAGACGCCGACTGATGGCGGAAGTTGACGCGGGGGAACGGTAGGTGGACGAGGGGGGCGGTGCGGGCCGCTTGACACCAGCTGCGTTTTTAGCGAGACCTTGAACTAGTTCAATACGTAACTACTGCCGCCAATTTTAAATTTGAAAAGATAATTATTTAAATACGTAGCGAGCGTACCGCTCGCTACACTCCAATCAAAGTTACCCAAACAAAAAGAAAAAGAAAAGAAAAAAAAAATTCCGTAAGCCGGCCTGTGCAAATTGGGGAGAATGAAAGACCCTGACGGTAATGAAGAGAAGTAACGAGAGGAACTTATAACCACGACCAGATTCTTAGTTTATGAGGAATATGGTGAGTTGCGTGTTCTCGGCTGGTCACACCAGTACATCGCAACCACCTCCAGTAGTGAGACCGACCTAGTGACTCTTGGTCATCGTAGGTTTGTCGAGGGTGTAGGCAATGGGTAACATACTTAAGGTATGTGCCCCCCTACTCAAGATCAAGGTTTCGTACGTGAATCATAATTGATTATAGCATTCAGAAGGAATACGCCCTAATTGTGCGAGTTCGGAATCATACTATTGTTCAAACTTCGTTGAAACCTAGGTTAGACTCGAATAAGGACTCCTACTCGCGATACGACACGATCGGGGTTATATGTTGGGTTGCGCAGCGGTGTGGTACAGATACCAATGTTCGGCAACTAGCTTCTACCTATAGCCATGATTAATTCTAGGAAAACACTCCATTGATGAACAATACAGGGGGGGAGCACCGAAAGAATTAGAGTTGCCAATCTAGTAGGCGAACTCTCTTCAGCCTTACCCAAACAAACTTAACAATAATCGGCGAACTCGAAGCTAGTCGCTTTCCTACACGCATGTGAGTTGAGCAATCAGATATCTCACTCAGGGCAACCGACTGGAAACATAAGTATAATGTCGCGGAGCAAGCGTGCTTGAACAGTCCGCTTGCTATGTGCGAAACAACAAAATTAATGACTTACATTCACAAAAGGAAAATAACAATCTTGTAGCTACAGTTTGTGACCACACTGGATAGCTGGCCAAGCGATCCATCACGATGGACGCGAATCGATGCTTGCCAATTCTCAACACGACTCCTCAAGTGAAGACTTGGCATCAGGCTACTACCTGGGATTCCTTCCTAACGACAGTTTACAAATACAATGAATATAAGGACAAGGGGCCTATCACGACAGACGCAAACTGAAGTTATTATTCACTTGTAGCGACAGTTCACAAATACAATGAATATCAGGACAAGGGGCCTATCACGGTAAGCGCGAACTGAAGTCTGCATAGCCTCAAAATGACTCCTCAAGTGAAGACTTGGCATCAGGCTACTACCTGGGATTCCTTCCTAACGACAGTTTACAAATACAATGAATATAAGGACAAGGGGCCTATCACGACAGACGCAAACTGAAGTTATTATTCATTTGCAGCGACAGTTCACAAATACAATGAATATCAGGACAAGGGGCCTATCACGGTAGACGCGAACTGTAGTTTGCACAGCCTCAAAATGACTCCTCAAGTGAAGAGTTGGCATCAGGCTACTACCTGGGATCCTTTCTCAACCACAGTTCACAAATACAATGAATATCAGGACAAGGGACCAATCACAATAGACGCAAACTGAGGTTCTTCACGCAACCGCTTGGTACTACCACTCTTGCTTAACTCTACACCGGTCAAGTAGTACCCAACCGAAGGGAATCAAGCCAAATGGCGAGTTGACAATCCAGTATTCAACTCGTTAATAATACACAAGAAAAGGGTGAGTTGACAATCTAATATTCAACTCTGGGATAATACACACAAAACAAGGGAGAGTTGACAATTCAATATTCAGCTCAGAAACACTTATATATAATACAAGGCGAGTTGACAATCCAGTATTCAACTCTGAAATAATACACACAAAACAAGGGTGAGTTGACAATTCAATATTCAACTCAGAAACATTTAAACATAATGCAAGGTGAGTTGACAATCCAGTATTCAACTCGGAAATAATACACACAAAACAAGGGTGAGTTGACAATTCAATATTCAACTCAGAAACAATTAAACATAAAACAAGGACGAGTTGTCAATTCAATATACAATTCGGGAACTTATGTATTCTAACAAGGAAATCTTTAGCGAGAACTCCTAGTAGTACACAAGGGGAGGGAAGGGGTTATATACAGTTAGGGCTACCACTTAGGATGCCTGTCAGAAGGCGGCTAGCTCCTTCAGGAATGGAGACAGGATCCTAGCAATCATGCATTGGTCACAATTATTTATACACATACCCTTGCATACATCATTCTTTTACAGATGGTCCTTACAAAATTCATCGTTCACACTACTTTAATTTCACCCAATATTAATTTATCAGCGCAATTTATGACGAGTACATGACTGCAGGGCATAATTGAAAAGGGGGTTACATAATTCATCCGGAATGAGAAGTGTATCGTTAGGCGCCACTGATTTTTTGCGGATCAAACCAGAAACCAAGTTTACACTTTGCAACTTATCAATAGGTTTATTGCTAGGTAAGGGTCCCAGCACAACAATTAATACTTAATTAAACTTAATCAGGTCCTTGATATGGTACCTGCCACTATGTTTACCCTCGCAGTCGCGAACCTCGTAAATGGTGTCCGAAATTTTATTCGATACGACGCATTTGATGAATCGAGGGGCGAGCTTGTTTGAGAAGTACTTTCCAGCGTCAGATTGGGTGAATGCCCTGCGCCAGACCACTGCGCCTTCGGACAGTGAGCAGTGTTTCCTACGCAGGTTGTATCGTTTCGCGTTTACCTTGAACGCAGTCAATAGTGCGCTAGATACCTTCTCGTAAAGTTGCTCCATGGTTGAAAGGCTCGTTCCATAAGAATTATCCGTGCTCGCTGGCTCCTCCGAGCTATTGGTGACCTGTTCCATTTTGTCGTGAAATGAAGCATGCGGACAGGGGTGGAACCCGTGCGTCAGGAAGAACGGTGTGTAACCGGTGGCGATGTTCACGCAATTATTGAGGCAGGAGCAGATCTTAGGCAGCATTGTGCACCAGGTTCGCTGGTTCTCCCCCACTAATATTGACAGGGCGGTTACGATGGTAGAGTTGTATCTTTCCACAGTATTGTTCTGGGGGTGATAGTACGCGTTATAGAATAGGTCTCGTATACCGAAGCGATCAGCGAACTCCTTGAAATCCTTGGATATGAATTGCTTGCCGTTGTCCATAATTAAAGTACGAGGTACACCGTAAGGCAGAAAGATCTTTTCTTCTATCAGCTTGGTGATAGCCGGGGCTGTGGCACGTCGCAACGGCAGTGCCCATAAGAATTTCGTGAAGTTATCGACCACCGACAGTATGTAAATATTTTGTTTATGGGAACAGGGAAGCGGCCCAACAAGGTCTACGCTCAATGACTGCATGGGATGATCTAGACGTTTAGGCACGCTCATCAAACCCAGAGGTGCTTGGTTGTTATGTTTATATGCCTTACAGGTGTCACATTTTGATACAACCTGTTTAACCGTGTTCGTAATGTTTTTCCAATAGAAGGTCCGTGAGACCACCTCCAAAGTTTTTCTGATTCCAGGGTGGCAAAAGTTAGTGTGGAAGTCCTGTACGATACTTTCCTGTTCTCCGGCGGGCACCACGACCTTCCAGGAGCTATTTCTGAATGGAGGGTCAGTTTCGGGAACAGTTTTACAGTATTTGTAGAGGTGTCCGTTACTTATCATATAGTTGGGTGTGGAGTTAGCATTGGTCGAACATTCCTGGAACAGACGTAGATAGGCTGGATCAGTAACATTCTGAAACGGTGTAGGGAACGTTAAACTGGATACTTCAATTCTGCTTAGTGCGTCGGCCAAGTTGTTCTCGCATCCCTTTTTGTATACAAAGTCGAAGCTGTATTGTGAGAGGCGGCAGGCCCATCTGGCCAGGCGTCCCGATGGTGAAGACAAGTTGTTCAGGTATTTAAGACAGCCGTGGTCGCTGATCACTTTGAAGTGCGTTCCGTCTAAATAACTCCTAAAGTGGTGTACCGAGTCCACAATGCTCAAGAGTTCCCTCTCGGTGGTGCTGTAAGACCTTTCGGCAGGTAGCAGTTTCCTGGAAAAATATGCAATGGCGTGCTCTGAGCCGTCCGGGCTCCTTTGGGCCAGGAAGCTCCCAATGCTCACGCCGCTGGCGTCACAGGTGAGTACGTATGGTAGGGAATAGTCGGGGGGCTTCAACACCGGAGAAGATATCATTGCGCTTTTTAGGCTTACGAAGGCTTGTTCAGCTTCGTCGTCCCAAGGGAGATTATTCTTTGTGATTTTCTTGCTGGTGAGGCGGCATAGAGGGGATGCAATACGAGAAAAGTCCTTGATGTGTCTTCTATAGTATGCACATAATCCAATGAACCCGCGAACCTGTTTGACAGTTGAGGGCCTAGGGTAATTGACCATCACGTCAATCTTTTCGGGGTCGGTCCTGATGCCTTCTCGGTCGACTATGTGGCCGAGATACTTTAAGCTTTGTTTGCAAAATTCAGATTTTGCTAACTTAATGGTTAGGTTGGCCTGTTTTAGTCTGTCACATACAGTTTTCAGTAGCTTGCAGTGTGACTGGAAGTCCGGGCTGCATACCAGTATGTCATCAAGATATACAAAGACGTGGTCTCCCAAGTCTGTGAACAGTCCATCCATCATACGTTGCATTTCGGCCGGGATATTTTTTAGTCCGAAAGGGGTAACCTTGAACTGGAACTGTCCTCGGCCTTCTACGAAGAAGGCGGTCTTTGGCTTGGATTCCTCGTCTAGTCTCATCTGCCAGAACCCGTGGGAGAGGTCCAGGGCTGTGAGGAACTTAGTGTCGCGCAGATTGTCCAAGATGCGATGAATGTTGGGCAACCGGTAAGAGTCAGAGCGAGTGATCGAGTTAAGGCGACGTGGATCAAGTACGAAGCGCCCAGAGCCGTCTTTTTTGGGAACAATGAAAACATTGTTCAACCAGGGGCTCCGCGCCGGCTCTATTACGTCGAGTTTGATCATTTCATCCAGTTCTGCGATGAGTTGTTCGCGTCTTACGTGAGAAAGGGGATAAGTCTTTTGTTTAACCGGGGCGTGATCACCAGTGTCTATGATGTGGGAAACTAGGTCGGTGCGGCCTAGTCCCACCTTTTCATAAGCAATCTGGTCGAACTCTTGTTTGAGCAGATCCAGTTGTTTCAATTCTGCAAGAGAAAGGTCGGCTGTAGAGTTTAGACAGGAAGGGGTCGACAGCGGTGAAATGTACAGGGGAGGCATGTTGATAGCATATAATGATGACACCTTATCTGGGAATAGGGTCGGGGTTAGTCCGGACTTCTTCAAGAAGGGTGCCCCCAAAATAAACCCTTCTGCAAGAGACGGAGCTACAAGAAATTCAACAAAGGTTGTTTGTTTATAAAATCTGAGGGGCAGCGTGAGGGAGCCCAGGATCGCATGGGGATGGCCGTCCGCTGTGTGAATGGAAGTGTCGCCCGGCACCAGGTCATAACCCAATTCGAGGAAATTCTTGTATAATGTGCCACCCAAAACATTAACTGCAGCTCCGCTGTCTAAGAGCGAACGGAAGGCGATGTTGTTGATTTTGAAGTGTAGGTATGGACGATCGTCTCGCGCATTCGTGATGGCTGATACATGTAGGTATTTAGTATTGTAGAAGAGTTTGACCGATCTCAACCAGTCCTCCCACTCTGTCTTTTGTTGAGAATGGGACGGTCTATAATAGGGCTGGGTGGTTATTCGTTTTTTGGCAACTTTTGGAGGAGAGGTGGGGGTCTAGAAACGTCTGGGAGGTTTCTGGGGGTTGTCGGAGGGTGACCTTGTGGGTCAGTTCTCTGGTACTTTTGAAAGCGGGGAGAGGTTCGTCTTCCGAGGGGATTCGCTCGTGACCGATTAGGGCACAGTCTTGCAAAATGTCCGGTTCTTCCGCAGGAGTAGCATTTGGGACTGTACGGACGCGATTCAGGGTTAGACAAGGAGGCTGCAGCCTTGGTGCGCCGGGGCCGGCGGGGGGAGGTAGGGGCAGTCTCGTCCTTGTGGCCAAGCGACATCTGTTCGAGTGTAAGACACAGTCGCTCCAGATCCAATACTGTCGTGGGTTGTGAGCCGATGATAATAGGGAGGAACTTCTTGTCGAGTCCTCTTTTGAAAACTTGAAGGAGCTCGTCCTCTGGCAAGGGTGAGGACAATGAGTTATTTTTGTTGATGATTCGGCAAATATAATCGGCCGCAGATTCCGAGTCTTGCTGCCTAGAGGACCAAATTTCTAGCTTGATGTCGGTGGAATAGGTTTGTGATTCAAAACGGTCGAGAAAGAGCTTCTTCAATGTGTTCCAGTCGCAGTTCTTTCTAGGGTTTGTACGATAAAATAATAAGGCACGTCCTACAAGAAATTCAGGAATGATTGTGGACAATAAATTAGTATTGAACCTGCGGGAAGTAGCGATCTCCTCTAGGCGTACGAGGAATTCTCGGACGTCATTTGTTCCGTTAAACTTTGGGACAGGCCACGTGGCAAAGTTTGTGTTTATGATTCCTCCAGGGTCTCGATCTCCACGTGAGGTATAACTTGACGAATTGGAGGGCGGCTCGACTGGGGATGGGGGCAATAAGGCGACAGTTCCTGGGGGAGGGGCGCTCTGGGGTCTGGAGCTCGATTCGGAACTGGATGAGAATGGGCGGGCTATTAGATCATTCTCGGCGGTGTGGGAGCTCTCGGAAACCGACGCCAGTTCGGGGGCGTTCTCAAGTGAGTGGTACGCTACAGATCTACTGGGGATGGCTACGTTGTCTGTATTAAAGGGACGGGAGGCATTAAAAGCATTGGCCTGGGAACGCAAGGAGGCCAAATTGTCGGTAGGAACGATGTTTCTGTCGCGCAATGCTTTAGCAAGGGTTTTTGCATTTGCAAGATTTATTCTCTCGATTAAATCCATGACGTCGACTATTGCGAGACAACAGAGGAAACGAGGATTTTCGTTACGACGTGGTTACAATATAGGAGGCTGTCAGAATAAAGGGGAAAAAATAAAACACAAAAGAACAAGCAGTTTCGAGTGAGGGTCCGCTCGCAGATCTCATTGAGCAGACTGTCATCAAGGGACAAGTGTACGTGTCAATTGATGAGAGTCATAGCCCCACGTTGGTAAACGTCAGTGTAATGAAATGAGGTACAATTCATTGTTGTTCATAAAATTAAATCCATACCAGATCTTTTGCTTCTGCTGGATCCACTATCGTCCGGCTAGGACACACGGTAGAGCATTTCTTTGATTCTCAGAGGGAATACAGGTGGATAATTGAGAAACAGCGAGCGTGACCAGAACAAAACTGTATATTCTTTGTGTAAGAGAGACAAAATTTAATTAGAGATATAATGGTACATATGGGTTAGTGTGATATGAGGTAATGATGGTGATGTTTGATGATTAAGAATAGTCTTACTTTCTAGGGTGGCCAACTAATTAAAATAAACAGTGATCACTATTGTACATTTACATGAGCCTTAAGTATTTGAATATTTCAAAAGTCAGTTCCAGATTAAATTTAATTTTACAGGCCGAAGGCCCAACACTGAGTAATTAAGGAATTTATTTTTTTTTTCTTTACCAAACTTAGTTCTAAGGGTATGTCGATATCAGTAATTCTAGGGACGATTCACGTAAAAGGGGATGTGCGAAAGTCAATGATCTCAAACCTTTAGTCCGACGGTGGGGAGAAATTGCCTTATCACGTATTCAACAAGGCCTGATGTTTCCAACCGTGATGGAGGTGAAGAAGAAAAGCGGCAGGGGCGATCTAATGTTGAAGGCGCTCCAGACTTTCTCTCATCAAGGGGAGAAGCCTAATCCGAGGTGATAACAAGGCAGTTGGCCCACTGTCAGTCGTATACATCCCGTGTGGCAGACATAGGTGTTAACACTTCGTTATGTGTTCATACAACCACGCGAAGTCACTTTGAAGATGAAAGAAATTGAAAAACAGTCACGAAGCATGGCTTGCTACCATTTAATCAAAAGGTACAGCTCGTACGCAACAGATTCAGATGTTAACACTCCGTTATGTGTTCATTCAACTACGCGAAGACACTTTGAAATTTAATGAACTTAAAAAACTGTCTCCAAGTATGACTTGCGACCATTTATTTAAAAGGTACAGCTCGTACGCAACAGATTCAGATGTTAACACTCCGTTATGTGTTCATTCAACTACGCGAAGACACTTTGAAATTTAATGAACTAAAAAAAAACTGTTTCCAAGTATGACTTGCGACCATTTATTTAAAAGGTACAGTTCGTACGCAACAGATTCAGATGTTAACACTCCGTTATGTGTTCATTCAACTACGCGAAGACACTTTGAAATTTAATGAACTTAAAAAACTGTCTCCAAGTATGACTTGCGACCATTTATTTAAAAGGTACAGCTCGTACGCAACAGATTCAGATGTTAACACTCCGTTATGTGTTCATTCAACTACGCGAAGACACTTTGAAATTTAATGAACTAAAAAAAACTGTCTCCAAGTATGACTTGCGACCATTTATTTAAAAGGTACAGTTCGTACGCAACAGATTCAGATGTTAACACTCCGTTATGTGTTCTTTCAACTACGCGAAGACACTTTGAAATTTAATGAACTTAAAAAACTGTCTCCAAGTATGACTTGCGACCATTTATTTAAAAGGTACAGTTCGTATGCAACAGATTCAGATGTTAACACTCCGTTATGTGTTCATTCAACTACGCGAAGACACTTTGAAATTTAATGAACTTAAAAAACTGTCTCCAAGTATGACTTGCGACCATTTATTTAAAAGGTACAGCTCGTACGCAACAGATTCAGATGTTAACACTCCGTTATGTGTTCATTCAACTACGCGAAGACACTTTGAAATTTAATGAACTAAAAAAAACTGTCTCCAAGTATGACTTGCGACCATTTATTTAAAAGGTACAGTTCGTACGCAACAGATTCAGATGTTAACACTCCGTTATGTGTTCATTCAACTACGCGAAGACACTTTGAAATTTAATGAACTTAAAAAAACTGTCTCCAAGTATGACTTGCGACCATTTATTTAAAAGGTACAGTTCGTATGCAACAGATTCAGATGTTAACACTCCGTTATGTGTTCATTCAACTACGCGAAGACACTTTGAAATTTAATGAACTTAAAAAACTGTCTCCAAGTATGACTTGCGACCATTTATTTAAAAGGTACAGTTCGTACGCAACAGATTCAGATGTTAACACTCCGTTATGTGTTCATTCAACTACGCGAAGACACTTTGAAATTTAATGAACTTAAAAAACTGTCTCCAAGTATGACTTGCGACCATTTATTTAAAAGGTACAGTTCGTATGCAACAGATTCAGATGTTAACACTCCGTTATGTGTTCATTCAACTACGCGAAGACACTTTGAAATTTAATGAACTTAAAAAACTGTCTCCAAGTATGACTTGCGACCATTTATTTAAAAGGTACAGTTCGTACGCAACAGATTCAGATGTTAACACTCCGTTATGTGTTCATTCAACTACGCGAAGACACTTTGAAATTTAATGAACTTAAAAAACTAAAAAAAACCGAACCGAAGTATGTATTACGATGTTGTTTTATACGCCTCCTTCACGCATAAGGCGGTATACTCAGAGATCCGACTCGGATTTTTAGATAATTAGTTTATAACGACACTCTCTGTTTAGTTACAATGCCTAACATCGATTCCAGGCATAAAACACAATGAACTGGGTGAATACGCTGACAGATCGCGGAGCAAAACAAAGCGTGGTGTGTAACCGTTAGAAAAAGACGCCGACTGATGGCGGAAGTTGACGCGGGGGAACGGTAGGTGGACGAGGGGGGCGGTGCGGGCCGCTTGACACCAGCTGCGTTTTTAGCGAGACCTTGAACTAGTTCAATACGTAACTACTGCCGCCAATTTTAAATTTGAAAAGATAATTATTTAAATACGTAGCGAGCGTACCGCTCGCTACACTATATTCCAATGGAAAATATCTACCTCGTCCGAGATGAGTTCAATTTTTCCATAATACGCACCAGAGTGCTGCGGGGCACTACATCCGTTCTGGAATGGGAGGACGTTCAGAAGATTATGTCCTCTACCTCTTATGTAGTTGGGTGGTACAAAAAACCCTAGCTTTTCTAGCAGTTCTGGACAATTAATAATATTGTTGAAAATCTTGAAGCCGGTCAAAAGTAGTGCGTTATCACTCCTACTTTCAAGACTCATATAAGAACAGGACGTCAAAAGTTCTGGTTGGTGCATGTATATCGGATATACTCCGTGCATCCGCATGTACAGTGTACAGGTACCTCATGAATTTCTTCTGAATTTGCTCTAACATATCAGAATATTTTCTTGGGTAGGGCGCCCAAATTGCGCTTCCGTACTCCGATTTGGTACGCACCATACAGTTGAAAATATTTTTCAATGCTTCATGGTTCGAAAAGTATCTTCCAAGACTCATTGTGAAGCCCAGCAGTTGACTGCATTTGGTAGTTACTGATGTTATATGTTGAGCAAATGTTACTTTGCACCAAATACAACTCCAAGGTCTTTTAGTTCGTAAATCCGGGCAAACATTGAACAATTCATTTATCTATTTCAGTACAAGTTTTTTTCTGTAATTTTGCGAAATATACGACAGCATTGTAAAACGCTGAGGCTATGTCGATAGTCGAATGGTTCCCACCTGATTATTTGGAAGAAGTTTCCATTCGGCAATAAACTTGGCATATGTTCAGGGTGCAAAGGAGTGCTTATTATTATATCTCATACGATTCTTGCTTATGTGGGCTGGAAACACTTGTGATTTGGAATAAGTTGCCATTCAGCGATTTGTACAGGTGTCAGCTAGATTCTTGTACAAGTTTGTGAGTGATTACGGTATAATAGGTACAATATCTATGAATATTGATTTTAGTTTCGGAGACCTATTCGGCATTGAATAAAATGTAACTTACCTACTAGTCCGAGAGATAGCAAGGTTTTTGATTAATCATTTGTTAATGGTTGGTTCTTTGATATTGAATATATGTAGGTATGAAAAGGGTAAGTCTGGCACCTGGGAGTGGTTGCGTTTACCAGTGCGCATCCTCTTTATAGATGAAAATTACAGATTTTAACCCTTTCTTAACCGATGATTCCAATTGGAATCATTGATGTATTTTACGTATATCTCAATGAAAATTGTTATCAGCTGTGTTATTTCTCTTCTAAATCATTAATCACAATATTTTTGATCACTTACAATACTGAGAATGACGGAAACTTGCTTTAGTGACCGCATTTTGACAGTTGAAAACTCGGTTATTGCTGGTTATTGCGAAATGTGATTTTCTTGCAAAACACAGTTGATCAAAATTTAATAAATGTTAATCTTTTTTTTTTGTTTTCTAGCATGCTATATTTTTTTTCATAAGGTAATTATATTTCCTTCAATCTCTAATAATAATTATGAAAAGTATATAGTTTTATATATGAATGATGACAATTGGAATCGTTAAAATTTCCAAAAAAAGGAAAAAAATACATAAAAATTATCAAAATCTCTTTATAATCACATATTTTGTCCATTTTTTATGAAACATATTTTTTTTCATAATACTTTCATAATTCGGTAAGAAAGGGTTAACATTATTTCAATATATTTTGTATGTTATTTGTACCTATAAAATCCCTCCGTTTGTGAAATATGTAGGTACTTACTGTTACTGAAATATGAAAAAAAAACGATGAGGAAGATTTTTTTTCAGAGTTGTTCCCAGATGTGGGCTGAACAATTCACCAAGTTTTATTGTAATAAGATGGATGGTATAAGAGCACAAAAAACTTACAAAGATAGAAATGATACTAAAAATTGCATTTTTCACTTATACAAAGGGGATGCGCACTGGTAAACGCAAATACTCCCAGATGTCAGACTTACCATTTTCCTACCTATATTTAAGAAGGAAGAAAATATCAAAAAACAGTTATTAAAAAAATAATTGTATTTTGACGTTGCTATCTCTTATATTACACATTTTTTATTTTGCACTAAGTCGTTTGAAAAGAGAAAAAAACCCACACAACTTATGATAGTGTATCTGATTTAAATTAAACTAGTTGCTTGTAACACATGAGATCCAACTGTCGATGGCGATAGTATGCATAATCAAAGAATACGTACCAAACTATAAACAACACAAATTAATATATATTTGAAGATATTTTATTTTCTATATAAAACATGTATATAGGTATGTTTGTCAGGATAGGATAGTATGGAGGTCAGTCTGTTTTTCCTACACAGAATATGAAAACAGTATGATGGTATGTATGTATGTTTGGAGATTTAAGTATCAAACTATTAAGTCTTCTTATATATTGTGTATAGGCGACTACCATACAAATTGTATGAAGTGATGTCGTCACTAAATTAATTTTTATAAAAATTGTTAAAAAAAAATTGAGATGTGCTAATACAATTTTTATATTTTTTATATAAAATTAAATTATCTAGTTGGGGTGTTTCGGCTTTTTTTCGATATTTTTTAAAAAACGGTAATATAGGCAGTTAAACTCATAAATTTATCATAAATAAAATATTTTTCTCATTAAAAAATGTTTGAGAAACCCTGGAATTTAAAAAAAAAATTAATTTGAGATTTTGTATTTGTCTATCTTTATACCAATTTTCAGCGTTCTAGCTTTTATGGTTTCTGAGATATATGGAAAAATAAAGTAAAAATTCAAAAGTTGATAACCCCTGACTGAAACGAAAATTCACAATTCTGAGTATAAAAGTTTTGTAGGCCTATAACTGTTTAAGTATATATTCTGAAAATTTGGGCTCTGTAAATTGAGCGGATCAAAAGTTATAAGGGGACACACACACACACACAAAACTCACATAAAATGTTCTACTCCGAATTCTGAGTAAATCCATGTATGGGAACATATATGCTGCGAGGCCTCTAGTTGGTGTTATTAGCATGCAAAAAGTCCACTACACCATACAAAATTTTCCTTCGTACACGCATATTGGCTTAATAATATCGATTCATTAAGAGAATTGAATTCTCATGAACGAATCGACAGTTGGAATAGGTACGTACAAATACGAATATATTTGTAGGCAAAAAATAAGAATAGGAGAAAATGTTTAAATAATAGAGGAAGAAATAAAAGAAAATTTTAAAATAAATATTTTTGATATTTAAAAAGAAAGAGAAAGTAAATGTACATTGAACGGTACTCGTTTATTCACAAAAATAACAAATGCATGTGCTATAACGTCGTAAGTCGTAACTTGTAATCGTGCACATATATTATACATTATGTATCTACAATAAAAACGTTGTATTCATTAGAATTTGGGACACGTTCACTTTGATTATAGTAATTTATTACCACATGTATTTAATTACAATGCAACGATATAATTTTAATCAAAATCGTGGCTTTTCGCGAATGTAAAATTTTATAAGAAACTTTATTGCTAAAACGTGATTCCTATGTTTACCATGTCGAAACTTTATCTTATTGACGGGAATAAAATATATAAATTTAATAATAATAAAAACTAGTTCGATTTCTTTAGCTTGTTTGTGATTTGTGATTCATCAAGTTGATAAGGGCCGTTAGCGTGGTAATAAATTAAAATAATCAGTGTCAAGAAAATCAACGGAGCGTTTGAAAAAATGATATTGTTGCACCGCGGGTTATCGCTCGACCGTAAAATATTATATATATATATATATATATATATATATATATATATATATATATATATATATATATATATATATATATATATATATATATATATATATATATATATATATATATATATATATATATATATATATATATATATATATATATATATATATATATATATATATTTATATATTTTTTTAAACTATTAACAAATGATACCTATTGTTTGGGGGAAAATGTTCTATTGAATATTCACACAGCTAGTTTGTTATGCTTATTCTCTGGTGTCATAATACAAACTTAATCGTCCATGAAAATATAACGAGACACAAAATATTGGCAAATAAAACAGGATAATTGGGATGGTTTATTTATTCATTAGTAGCTATATAGCTATGTACATTTAATTCATAGAATTCAAGATGATATTAGATAAAATTTCATAAAATTGAATACAATTGCATTTGGATTTCCTTTCTTTTGTTTTCATTGTTTTTTAATGTTTATTGATTTCTGTTTATAACCGACTTCTAAAAACAGAGAGTTTATCAATTTGACGTGAAGTTTTTTTATGTATATATGTTTATTATCCTACTGTCGATTCGTTCAAGAGAATTTAATTCTCTTGAAAGAATAGACTGTATTAGCCAAGACGCGTGTATGAAGGAACATTTTGTATGGTATAGTGGACTTTTTGTATGCTATAAACACCAATTAGAGGCTTTGTAGCATATTATGTTCTATATAAATATATGGATGAATTCAAAATTTTAAGTAGAACATTTAGTGTTTGTTTTTTGTGTGTCTTTGTGTGTCCCTTATAACTTTTGATACGCTCAATGCACAGAGCCTAAAATTTCATTAAATATAGAGGCTAATAAGCCTATAAAAGTTTTATAGATACTCAGAATTTTGAATTTTCGTTTCAGTCAAGGGTTATCAACTATTGAAATTTTACTTTATTTTTCTATATCTCAAAAACCATAAAAGCTGAAAACTAGAACGCTGAAAATTGGTTTTAATATAGACAAATACAAATTCTCAAATAATATTTTTTTTACTAAAGTTCCAAAGTTATCCAACATTTTTTATTAAGAAAAACATTTTTTTATGATAAATTTCTAATTTTTAATTTCATATATTTCCAAAATTTTAAAAAAATATCGAAAAAAGCCGAAACATCCCAACTAGATAATAAAAATTTCTATTAAAAAATATAACATTGCAGTAGTACCTACATCTTAAACTTTTTTTTACAATTTTTCTAAAAATTCAATTTAGTGACGACATCGTTTCATGCAAATTGTAAGGAAGTAAACACTACACAATATCTCACTCAATAGTTTGATACTTTAGTATTTTGTTTGATACCTACTTAATCTACAAACATGTATTGTTTTCGTATTCTGGATATGAAAAACAGACAGACGTTCATAATATCCTATCCTGACATAATATATAGGTACCTACATGTTTTATATAGAAAACAAAATATCTAAAAACATTTATTAATTTATAGTTTGGTACGTACTCTTCAATTGTACATACTCGTACTATCGCCATCGACAGTTGGATCTAGTGTGTTACATACAACTAATTTATAATGTTTATATGTGCGATTTTTTTTTACTGCGTTGTCCGATTTCGATGATTCTTTTTTGATTATAAAGTGGGTATTTTCAATTGGTACCATTTCAGTGTGGTCATAATCTGATCATGGGATCCATGAGAAATCATCGAACTCTTCAATTTTTACTTCAGCGATAGTAATCTTTACCATATTTTCCGTTTTTAATGATTTCTTTTTGAATAGGAAGGGAGTGCTTCAAAGATGATCACGGGTATAAGTTTCATCAAGTTGTGATGATAGGACTCATGAGAAATAATCATAAAACTCTTCAATTTCCAAAGGCATCTGTAATATGTATAACATGTATTGGCAGAGAGAACCGAACGCTATATTTTTCTATCCTGGCACGCATCCCTCGCCTCGTCCACATTCATGCATCGTCTCTTACATGTTCGTCTGTTGCTCACACTTCTAACATTTCCGTCTTTCAGTATATCGTTCATTGTCTTGGGCGTCCCCGACCTCTGATTCCATTCCTGTCCGCACTGTACCTATATTTTCTTCATCAGGCGTTCCTCATTCATTCTCCCCATGTGGCCAAACCATCTCAATGTGTTCACTTTCATTCTAGTAATGACATCTTTCTTCATCTTACATTCTTTCCTTATGTCTTTATTTCTTACCCTGTCATACATTGTTGTATTACAAATTCTTCTAAACGATATCATTTCAACTGCATGTATCCTGCATTCATGCGTCTTCTGCCATGTCCAATGTCCAGGTTTCACTTACATAAGTCAAGGTTGGCACTAAATTATAGATAAAGGTACATCAGCTATTTGAATGTGGTATAGATATTATAATATGTTTCAATATATTTTACCACACTCTACTCACTACGATACTTTTTTTCAATCGATATACTTTTTGTCACCTGCGTTTTTAAATAGGTAATTTGTTTTCTAGAAAATCGTTTTACGTGATAACAACACGGAGAGAACAAATTAATTCGTACAAAGCGAAAGTTTTCTATTTTGTGCCATGAATATTTTGTGCGAAATGTGCTTCGAATCGAAAATATCTTAAATTGTTCCTACATACTAAAAGAAATCTAGATTATGTTCTGAAGAATAAACATGTACGTAATGAAAGTATTTTTGTGAATAATTTGTATAAACGAAATGACGCCATGAGAACAAATCTATAAACCCGTTGTTTCCGAGTAACTTTTTATTACAGATTAAAATTGTTTAAAATAAAAAAAATATTGAATAAATTAACATAAGAAATTTCCTTACGAATAAATAGAAATTGTATGTTTCTCTTTTTCAATTATTTTAAAATCAAATAACAATATTGTAGGCATTGAATTATATGTACTAAGTACATTGTAGGCAAAATATTATACTCGTAACGAATGATTTAAAATTTGAACTAAGTTGGGCATACATAATTAATATTAAAATTAATATACCTACTCTTAATTGATATCAAAGCGTCTTAACGTTTGAACCAAGATGAACATCTTCTTTAAGATGTCGTATGAAGGCTACCGACGAAATATGATTAGTTAAAGAAGCGAAGCTTACCTTTAACAAGAGCAAATACAACATTTAGTTAATTTGACCTGTAAATTAAAAATTAGAATGGGAGTTGAAGAAATAATCAACAGGTTAGCAAAATTTTCAACCGGAACAATACATACACAACAAGAAATTATGTTGTATAACAAATTTAAAATGTACAATAGGAAGATACAAATGGACGCCATTTTGAATAATTGAAACATACATATGTGTACCTACTATTATTAGTAGGTACACTATTGTTTTTCTAACTAATAAAATTAAAATTTTAGCTATTAAATTAGTAAAATGTATTTCGTCCTACTGTTCTTCCTCCTCCACCACCCGTTCTGCTTATGGGGACTAATAACGGCCTCATACAAAACTCTGAAAGAAAACATAAAGAACATACGAAGAGTCCGGAAAACTCTACAACTTTGCAGACTCTGCACTTAAAGTGCCAAAGAGAGCTAATCACGTGGAAACCAACTTACCAACGATAAAGTACACCGAATTCAAGACACAGAAAGTCTTGAAAGCCCTAAAGTTGCTCTTCGTGGCTACAAGGTCCGCATGTCCAATTGGTCCAAAGAAATTCTCTCGGACATCGTTGAAGTATTTCGTCTTATCAAACCTATAGTCTTGATGATATCCTAATAAGACATGCATAGCTATCGGTACGGCGAACAAATATAAACATTGTATAATCTAAACATGTTTTAATATGTTTAATTTTGAAATTAAGTAATTTGTAAAGGTGTTTTAATTTTGAAATTAAGTAATTTGTAATGGAATTCGACCAAATTAACAAATCTGTCGTTGATTGTTGTTTTCTTTTCACTGTTAATTAATTGATAGTATTAACAGGTATCGGTATATATCGATAACCATCATCTGAAGGCACTCTACCATGATCTCTCGATAGACATGATAACGAACGTAATTAACCAAGGTTTGTCTGTCAGAAAAGAGAAGTGTGGTGTATTAGTCAAAATATTTTAATTAATGTACCTACATATATTAATACCTTGCATTTTGCGTATGAATTTTATAGGAGGGAATGGTATTGAAAATGTTTAATATAAAATTAATTTTGATCTCAGCAAACATGCTTCAAAATCAACAGTTAAAAGACTTGTTACGTCAAATGTTCGTGTTGAATGTGTCTTTGATGTCTATTCCCGTTTGGATATTGCATCTAGTCTTTGCTGTCCGGAATACCAACAGACATAATATTAAGAAACTCCAAGTCATTAATAATT
This sequence comes from Molanna angustata, assembly GCA_963576475.1. Lineage (NCBI taxonomy): Eukaryota > Metazoa > Arthropoda > Insecta > Trichoptera > Molannidae > Molanna > Molanna angustata. Next base: position 39,154,083 of record OY754964.1, on the reverse strand, counting down.
TCACAGAGTAGTTTGTGGAAAATTATTTATTAAAATCAAAATGCCAGTTGGGAACGTGGCTGACTAAAACTGTAAACGGCCAATTTATGGAAACAGGGAATAACTTTAAATATTACTTTGACTTCTTTGAAATCAAAGTGAGACCATCCATTTTTTTTTCTCAAACAATTATTTTTTTCTAAGGAATAACGGAATTTTATAATACAAGTTAATTCAGTATATACCAAATAAGATTTTTTACGGTGTCTTCCTAAACCATAAATATGTTATTTATATTTTCAGAAATATGATTGTCACATTGCTTGGAAAAATCTTTATCTTCTTCTTCTTGTTCGTTAATTAAACCAAAAAAAAAACGCAAAAATCACAAAATATAAAAAAAAAACGTTTCAAAAAGCTTTCACGTTTATTTAGTTGGTTTAAAAAAAAGTTTTTTTTGCACTAAATCCTGATTTTTAATGTACATATATACAACGACAAAAAATAAAACTGGAGTAGCCTACTGACACACAGAAGAGTTAGAAAATAAGATATAGATTAATTTTATCCAACAAAATTGAAAAAATTGAGTATCATTACGATCTGTCACTTTTAAACATATATTAATCTTTAAATAAAAATTTAATTAAAATGTAGATTATAGGACTGGAACAAGAGATTGTGTTCGTCCAAGAAAAGGACGTTACGACCATATGAACGAACGTTAATGTGGGGTTTGATTCTCCCTGCCTACCACGTGAGAGACAAATTATATAGATACTTTTATCAAATCCTCTGCTTTTTCTTTTGAAACAAATATTATTTAGTACATGGGTCGACGGCAGAGCGTATAGCGCGCTGGGCTATTAATCCAGTGGTCGCGAGTTCGAATCCTGCCTCGACCGATTTCGTTCATCTATAGCATAAGAATTTATGCTAAGTTTAAGGAATGTAGGAAGATGTATATGTACTTGTTTTACAAGGACTTACTCATTAAAAAAATATTTTCAGAAAGTATAATATACCTAATAATAATTTAGATCAGTGAGTTTCCCATGCAAAAAAATCAAGTACATGTTACATTCATTAAGTAACGGTATATAAATTATAATATAGCATACATGTTTTTGATTTAATTACTACAAACATGAACATGTAGCAGTTTTTAATAGTGAGTGCTAAGTGCTTTACATATATAAGGTACCTACTCGATAGGCCCTAATATAGATGCTTGTGCTACCCCGTCGTCCAGAATTATCCCACCGCTTAAAATTGTATTAAGTTTTACATATGATTTTCTATTTTTAATATAGTCCACGTTTTTAATTGTCCGCGTAAACCAATATTTTCAAGTGATTCAATTAGCTTTTCATGACTTACATGTATCGTGATTGCTTTTGTAAGATAATTCACATCGGCACACTTGTCGCTGGTTACCCTACATTGCGCGATATGCCGTGGTGGTATGAATAAATGAATGAATCTGTGTTTCGTAAGTATACTAAATGTACTATAATTAAGACGACGGTTTTTAGTACATGAATTAATTTCGTGGTCGTTTTTTAATAAGCCTTTTTAAATCGTCATTTGTTATTATTCAAACGTTATGCCCACATAAAAAAGGATAATTATTTATTCGATACGGACATACCTGGACTAAATAAATTAAACTATAATCACCGATAGATATTATGAAGAGTAGATGGATCGTGTTGGCGTAGGACGCAAGTTGTGCGTGGATAATTTGACAAAAATACTTGATAAAGCCCCAAAATACATGAATAATATTTGAATACGTAATTATTAAGTTCGATAGGCAGAGATAATAAATTAAAGTAGTTAAGAAATTTTAATTAAATCCTCAACAGCGTCTAAGAAGTGGTCCACAAATGTGCGTAAAGTATTTGAGCCGTGTCGTTATTAAATTATTTTCACATGATGCCCGACCCCAAGAACAGGAAGTGTCTAATGAATTCCGTTGTATAAAATAAAAGCATATATTATTAATTTTCATAGTTTTCTTAATATGAAATGAAAGTTATATTATTATAAATATTGATATTGTTCATGAATGTGCGCTGAAATAAATTTGATAATACGTAAATACCAGGAAGGTTTTGAGCGAGAACATTTAATTTTTTAAATAAAGTAAACGAAATTATTTATTAAAATCCATTTCAGAGAGGGTTGTATATTAGTATAAATTATTTCTCATATAAGACAAACAAGGAAAAAACCAGGAATTTAATTATTTATTTTATTTTATGTTTGTACTGCGAATTCTCGAGTAAATGTGGTACAAGTGTGATTTGGTATTTTTATAACAATGTAAAGACAAAAAATATATAACACTGAAATAAAACTGATAACAGAAATGAAAAAATAAATCGTTTTGGAGGAACAGAAGAAACATCGTTGTAGTAAAATAAAATTTTAAAAATTGCAAAATAAATTTTTAGAAAAAATTAATAAATTGTCAATTTTTTTCTTAAATTTTTGTACATATTAAGTCGACGTTAGTTCATGAATATTAAATTAAGTAATATTTGGTAAAACACCATATGTTATGATTTCACATATCAAGGAGAAGTGCTCCCAATATAAAATATAAAATTTGTATTTAGTATTTCTCCAATTCTGCAAACAACTCATATGCCATAATAATATTTGCATACAACTTAAATCGGTTTTATAAGATGGAAAGATGGCGTGTAATTAGAATCTTTCAAATATCTTAACTCTGTTTTGGAATTAATAAATAAGTATTGAAGGTAATCAAAATTGACTTATTATCTTGAGAAGTTTTATTAGTAGGTATGTTACGATTGATGTTTTGAAACATTAAGTTTTTTTTCAATTCTTTGAAATCTAAGTAGGTAGGAACAAAAGTCTTGGAGAATGCAAAGATGTTATTATGATTCTTGAAATATATTTTGTTCGTGAGGCAAAAAATTATAATGATTTTAAAAGTTAATATAATAACTTTTTAAATTATTAAAGGTTTCACAACATAGCATTGTAAAATTATGATAATTCAATCTATATTTTTTGCTATAGAGCGAGAACATATACTTTTGACGACACGGTAAGTTCAAAATATGTGTTTGCATTAATTTTTAAAAAATATGTAGGATTGATATTTAATTTATTCAATACAGTTTAAAGCACAATATAATGTGGGACATACCAACTTCCTACTTAAAAAGTAAATTAATCTAACACTTTTCTTATAGCAAAGAAACAAATGTATAATATAATTTTTTTCAATAGATTTTATAATACATTAAAAACGACGAATTTCTGTTTTAATTAATTAAATTGTGAGATATCAGTTATTATAATCTAATGAATATTATAAATGGACAAATTGAATTAAGATTATTCCAGTATACATTTCCATAATATTATTTTTATTTTATTTCATTTTATCGAGTACAAACAGTCATATCTACAACGAATAAGCTCAAATGAGTTAAGTACCAGCATATGGATCAGTGAAGACACTCGATAGTCTCGATATTATCAATTTTTAATTAAATTCAAATTTAAATAATAAAAAATGAAATCAATTATTCAATTTATAAAAAAATAATTAAATCAATTAGTAAAAAAGCACTAAAAAATAAATACAAAAATAAATAAATAACAAACATAAAAAATATGAGTATAAAGGAAACAATTATGAATCGAACGCGACATATCACTTATGTATATTAATTAAGAATCAGATGATAATGTTGCTATCTAGGACCCCTTTTTCGAAAATAAAAATAAAGTTTGCACATATTCATATTTCGCAGTTAATAAGCTCAAAGAATCAAAGGTTTTTTATGTTTTATTGTCATACAATCGTTTAATCATTAAAGTTCATCAAAAATACCAGCCTTAGTGGCTCAGTTGGTTAGGTAGCTGATCTAACGGTCCCGGGTTCGATTCCCGGTGGAGATACAGTTTTTAATTGTGTTTTCAGTCTGGATCTGTGAGACGATTAACATCGTAAGTCTCCAGAATGTGTTAACTTGTTATTGGGTGCATGTCAAATTAATATTTGACATAGTTAGTTGCCCGAGAAGCAATATAAAATTATGAATTTAATTTATTAACGTCTATTTAATTGTTGTTACTTTTTTACGTAACATATCCCTATAGTACCATTCACCATAACGGTAAGAAACAACAATTTTACAGACATTTTTGTAAAAAAATGATATATTTATATCGATAATGGTATCTTTGAGACATTATAAAAATATCTACATATATTTCCTCAGTATATTTAAGACATAAAGACACAATATTAGTAATATTGATTTGTAGATTACTTATAAAATAAATATTTTGTAACAATTTTGATTGCATAGAAGTATGACCACAAAATTAAACGACCACAAATTTTGATTATGGTCGTCTTCACTATTATTGTTTATCATTCCGACGATGGCATTAAGCGATACCGATGAATGAAAGAATTTAATTTCAACCTGAATTTAAAATATTTGTAAAAAATATGTTATCAATAGTATTATTTTAAATACCAAAAATATACAGTATTTGGGATCGTTCTATATATTATATTGGCGCTCCAGATTTATCTGCCCCTGACGTTTCATTAAAAAAATATGGTGGATCCATCTCTGACTGTGATATTACAATACAATGTTTTTAACAAAGTAAAAATAGCAACAAAGAATTAGTACATAGAATTATTATGTATATCGTCAGAATGGATTACCATTCTGACGATGTTCGGAATTGAGTGATACCGGTTAATGACAGTCGCGTTTGCGAACTAAATTAACGAAAAATTATACATTATTTTTTCATTATAATTCTATGTGACGATGGAGTTGTATCATGAAGTAATATTTTCAAACAATGAAAAAAAATGCTTGGTAGCATTTTTTTTTTCATTGTTTGAAAATATTACTTCATGATACAACTCCATCGTCACATACAACTCCATTCTATGTGACGATGGAGTTGTATCATGAAGTAATATTTTCAAACAATGAAAAAAAATGCTTGGTTTTTAAATAAATGAAAATGATAGTACACGGAAACTTTCTTTCTAAATAAAATGTCCTAAATTTTCGACTAAAATTATTTCTTTGAAAACTATACTTACCATATTTTAAAAACAACGATATGTAAATAAAAATAAATACTTCTTAATAAGCAAGTCATCGTGGATTACAAATAATTTTATATTGAAATAGATACAATTAAATTGAATCACGTGACATATAGCGGTAAATACCTACCTATTATTATTCAATATACCCTAATGAAAAATTGCGATTTTAATCCTTTGGCCGGTAGTAAAGGCGAGAGAAATCATTAATAAATTTAAAGTTCTTTTATTACATTCACAAATAAAATTAAATAAACACAAAAAAATAAATAATTCTATCCTCTACTAAGTTAATATAGGAGAGTGTATTCATCCTATTATTTTTTATGATCCTCTCGCATTCGTCAAGTTTGTGTATTTTTCGAGCTTTTATGTTTTCGAGTTTAAATATCATATCCATTAATTTTGATACTTATATTTCAAATATAATAAAGGTGTCTTACTTATAACTAAGTATTAAAACTAAAGATGATGGTTTCGTACCCCATTGGACGTTAAAAAAATGGCAAATGGAAATGCTGAATGGAAATAATATTTATAAAACATTTTTCTTGTTAGGCCAATATTAAATTCAACCTTACACGTTGATGTTAGGAATACGCACTGACGTTGATACTGTTGTATTTTAAAACGTTATAGAATCAATGCCACTTATTTCTTAAACAATACAAAACTGTTTAATAATATTGAAGAATTAAAAAGCTAGTATCAATTAAAAAAAGGTGAAAAATTACATATATTATTTCAAGCTCTCTTTCAAGCGCGCACCCAGACTAAATCACACTCTTATATCGTCAGATTTTGATATTGGGTGTAGTGCGTAAGTGGTACATGTCTCATTTGTATTTCTTTTTATATTTTTGTATAATAAAATAAGAATAAAATAAATATTATTCTAGTTGTTAACTTTCAAACCTTACAAAAGTAGATATTTGATATCAAAATAGATTAATTAAGTTTTAAATTAAATTAAATTTTTTCATATTTATTAAAAATCTTTTTTTACTAATATAGTAATATCTTATGTAGGTACAATTGATAAAGTAGTAAATAAAATGTATAGTACTATAATTAAGTTGAAGTTAAATTTTATGTCATCAGTGTGTATATATTAATTTAAATTTTTGGATTAGGCTACTTTGCTAGGCTATGCCTGTCCCAGATTAGCGTTATATAAATCAGTTCTATTATTTTTATACGTCATAGTGCATTTATGACTATTTACTCTAAATAATTTCATGAAATTTTCTACCATCAATATTTTTTTAAGAGTTTAGCGTTGGTCAAAACAAGTGATTTCATTTATTTGAAATATTATAATCCGAAGTTAATGGACATCTCTCTACAAATGACTGTGAATTTAATTTCGATAAATAAAATAAACTCGTTTTTTATTATGTATCGAAACTTTTAAAACAAATTAAAAGTGATTTTAAATTTGTCGTCAATCGTAAATTTTTGTATAGGTTTCTGTTAAGATGAGATTGGTACCTTCCAATCCATTCCCCAAATAACCAGTTTATGTATAATCTGCTTAGATAAAACATGGCTTATTTTTTGAATGTCATTAAAATTTTAATATATATTTTTAAAGCATTCACATCAGGTGTTTGTATAGAGCCCAAGAGGAATTTTAATAATATTTTGACATGTCTTCTTTGTTAGGAAGAGATGGTGTGTCGACGGCCTAGACAAGTTTTAGCAGTCATCTTTGTACCAATCGATTAGAAGTGGTAAAGAAACTTTTATGATCATATATTAATATTTTATTACGAAGGTACATTTTTCATGGAATTCACTGATAATGTTTTTACCATCCATAAAAATAGCCATTCTTCATTTTTGTTTACAAACATGCTCATACTTTTACTGACGAAGAATTTTTTAATAGTATCTAAGTACCTACCTTTTGACAGAAAAATCACACTTTTGACAGCAAAAACTAATAAAATTAGGCAGATTGATTAAGTACATAATATTTCATGATTCATGTATTAAAAAATACATTTTTATGAATATGTAACTTGAGATATTTGTTAAAAAATCAAAACTTTGATAAATAAAAGATTAATGTACAAAGGTACACTAGTTTGTTTACACAAGTTTGTAAAATACAAATTATAAATCAGAATAAAATATGGTAGGTATTGTACCTATGCTAAATTTCTGCATGAAATTAATTTGGTAGATTATAAAAAAAGGCAGGATGCGAACTCGCTACCACTGGATTATCAACCCCAGCGCGTTAACCGTTTCTTATAAGTATTATATTGTTTCCTTTTAATAAATAAGAATCTAGTTTTATCCATTAGAATTAAAAGGAAAAATCTATCGTGTCACTATTTTCTAGGATTTTTTTTTGTTAAAGATACTGTGCTATTATTTCTGATATCCGTGGTAACATTAGATCAAAACGATTTTCGGAATTTTCGATTTTTGCCTTTAAAACCCTGGTATTAAAATAGTTAATATCAATAAGTTTTCTTTGTTATCCAGAGTAAGTAGATTTTTCAAGTAATTTAATTAATTATAAATATTATTTTACGATGATAATATTTCACAAGACGTTTTTGAGCACGCTTTGCATAATAAATCACAAATATACGGTCAGTATGTAACTCAAAACCAATAAAAACGTAATGAAAGTAATTTGATATGATACTGATAAAAATCGGCGCTCCTGTTTATAATAAATCTCCATATTATTATTGTCTTTTTAAATAAATCAATATAATTTTATTATCATTGTAGGCATTAGGTATGTAGATTCAAATTGGTTTCATATTTCATAGTAAAAACTTAGGTGGATACATTCATAAGTAAAATATATAGTTAATTATTCATTTTATTCTATAGTCAGCCGTCTTCGTTCAGTTGGTTAGATATCTGAAACCTGAGCCAACGGTTCCTGATACGATTCCCGGTGGAGACATAGTTCTTGTTGTGTCAGTTAGGATCTGTGAGAGGATAAATATCAAAAGCCTTCAGAATGTGGCAACTTGTTATTGGGTTCATGTTAAACCGATATTTGATATAGAATCTGTTAGTTGCCTGTGAAGCAATATGAAATAAAAAAATAAATAAAAAAAATAGATTTAGGTATACAGCGTCGCGCTATCTTCGAGATTACTCACCTCATGTGTGTTTAATAATTGACTTATGTTTTGAAAAATCTTAAATATATATTATCTTCACCTTCCTTCATGACAGATAAACCCAATAATAATATTTATACAGCGACAACCAAGACTGCATACCCTCGCACCATTTGTGAACTGTTGGTAGACTTCGCTAACAGCAGAGGTATCCACAGTTATTTAAATTCTGTTCACCATCACTTGCAATCTCAAAAACCACACCTGCTCTTTCTCACGGAAACACAAATTCAAGATCCACCCGACACAAGTTACCTCAACTGCCCAGGGTACATACTCGAAAGCATGTTTGTGCCCAAAGGAGGCTTGTGCCTCTACAGCCGCGAAGACATCAACTGTGTCAGATTGAAGGAGTTCGAGAACCCCGCCTTCAATGTTATGTGGGTCCGTTTAAAATCTAACAAATTCACAAAAATTTATGCTTGTATCTACCGATCTCCAAATATGAGTGATTATGATTCTTCCGAGCTTTTCAAATACTTAGGAGAAACCATTGACAGTCTTCTGTCTCGCTACCCGTCGGCAGAATTTGCGGTTCTCGGCGATTTCAATGTCCATCACTCCGATTGGCTGAAATCGGGAACTACCGATTCGGCTGGCCGCATGACGGAATCCTTTGCTTTGTGTCATAACCTGGAGCAACTTGTTCAAGAGCCAACTCGCATCCCTGATGTCTCTGGGCATCGTTCCAATCTGCTTGATCTTTTTATGACTACCTCGCCAACGGGATACACACTGAAAGTCACAGCCCCACTGGGTTCTTCAGACCATTGCCTTGTGCAAACGGCCATCCACTTCATCCCGGACCTTCCACCCGAAAAACCTAAAAGGAAAATTTGGCAATACAAGTCAGCAGATTGGAATGCACTGCGAATACACTTTCGCGACTTTCCTTGGAATGAAGTCTGTTTTAGAACCAAAGACCCTTCTATCTGTGCGCGTGAGGTAGGGGATGTCATCACTTCTGCTATGGATGGCTATATTCCCTCCTCCCTCAAAACCTGCGGACCAGGCACAAAACCTTGATTTGATTCCAAATGCCGAGAAGCAGTCACGCGTAAAAATCTGGCTTTCAAAACATTTCAAAAACTTCAATCCCCGTCAAACAAGAAAGCATACAACAAGATGACAAAGGATTGTAAAAAAACCATTAATCAGGCTAAAAAACTCCATGCCCAACATATAAGTCAAAAACTCTCCTCATGCCCTAACGGTAGCCGAAGATTCTGGTCATTGTCAACCTCCATAGGTCAGAACTTTTGCACATCTTCATTTCCACCTTTAACGAACCATGACGGATCCATTGCTAACTCTGCCACCGACAAAGCTAATCTTCTCGGTAAATTATTTGCAGATAACTCAACCCTTGACGACGGAGGAAAAACTCCTCAACCAGTTCCACATTGTGGTTTTAAAATGAACGAAGTAAGGATTAACTTCTCTGAGGTTTTACTCGCCATCCGAGGGTTGGATGTTAACAAAGCTAATGGACCAGATGGAATTCCCGTTCTTGTGTTAAAAAAATGCTCCGCCGAACTAGCTCCAGTTCTCACTAAACTCTTCAAACTCTCGTTTAAAACTGGTATTGTCCCATGTGACTGGAAAAAAGCGGTCATCCACCCAATTCCCAAAAAAGGTGATCGCTCCAACCCATCTAACTACCGACCCATCGCTATTACTTCTGTACTCTCCAAAATAATGGAAAGGGTACTAAACACCAAGTTGATCACATACCTCGAAGCAAACAAAATTTTAAGCGACCGCCAATATGGATTTCGTGGAAATCGATCTTGTGGCGATCTACTCGCGTATGTGACATCCGTTTGGGGTCGAGTTATGGAACGCTTTGGAGAAGCTCAAACTGTCGCCCTTGACATCTCTAAAGCTTTCGACCGGGTTTGGCACCGAGGTCTCTTAATGAAACTCCCTTCTTATGGACTACCCCAGTCTCTGTGTACTTGGATTGCGAATTTTTTAAAAGATCGCGAAGTCATAACTGTAGTGGACGGTTGCTCTTCTTCTCCCCATTCCATTAATGCGGGAGTCCCTCAAGGGTCCATTCTATCTCCAACCCTATTCCTCCTACATATCAATGACTTGCTCTTACGCGCCCCCATCCACTGTTACGCTGATGACAGCACAGTCCATGACAATTTCTCTTTTGACAAACCTCCTAAACAGAGTGAAATATCAGAAGCCCGGAAAGACCTTCATCAAAAAATAAATAGCTACCTCCACTCAATCAATACCTGGGGTGAAAGTAATCTTGTTTCATTTAACGTCTCAAAAACCCAAGCCTGTCTAATTTCTGCGAAGAGAAACCCCAATGAATTGCAAGTGTCTTTCAACGGAAGCACCCTACCTAACAGCAGCTCTATCGACCTGCTTGGAGTATCTATAACGAACCAATTACACTACAAGGGCTCCATCGAAGCTAAGGTGAAACTCGCCTCCAAAAAATTGAGCGTACTATATAGAGCGCGCAGATATTTTACTAAGACCCAGATCTGTATACTCTACAAAGCGCAAATACGCCCAATTATTGAATATGGCAGTCACCTCTGGAGTGGCGCCCCCCAATACCTACTGAATACCCTCGACGCTGTCCAAAGGCGTGTTATACGTCTGATTGATGATCCATCACTGACTGATGGATTGCAATCACTAGAACACAGACGCAGAGTCGGTATTTTAAGTTTATTCTATAGATACTACCACGGGAACTGCTCAGAAGAACTTGCATCTTTGGTCCCTCCTCCACCCACTCGCAACAGAGTCACTCGCTTCACTCAATCGCAGCATCCATTCACAGTGGACCTTCAACATATACGAACAAGTCGCTTCTCGAACTCCTTTATTAACACAGCAGCCCGACTGTGGAACGATCTTCCGAATTCTGTGTTTCCATCTTCGTACAACCCGGGTCTTTTTAAAATCCGAATTAATAAACTCTTTTCTAGATTGCAAACCCCTCCCAACGCTACGTAGTGCGCTTCTCCGGAAGAGTAAAATGGACCCAAATCCTAATAGCTGGCGTCCCCTACGTAGACATGTTAAAAAAAAAAAAAAATCTTATAATCGACGAAACTGATTTTAAAACTGATTTGACAAATTGAGCTTAGTTTAAGGGCGTATAATATAAGGGCGTCGGAAAGCTCATTAAATTGACGCGGAGCAGAGGTTTACGTCCAAATTTTAGCCGACGTTGAGGGAACCCGATATGGCACACCACGAAGAAGAAGAAGAAGTTTGTTTTAGTTGTATTGGTTATGTATATTTCAAAGATGTAAAAAGAAACAGCCATTACAGGTATTAACTTTACGACATTGTAAAAATCTGAATCTTAAATTATTTTTGTTTGAAGTCATAATATAAGTTATCATATTAGTACCTACCTATTGTGATCATATTTAAGTTAAGAAGGCATGTAACGCTAAATTTAGTAACCAAAAACATGATAGGTATATTAAACATGAAGTTACGTGTTAGTCGCGTGCGTTAAAAGGGTTTATACGCGATTTTAACTATCGGAAACCCACATTTGTTGATTTTTTTCCATTTTGAGAGCAAACCTGCCCCTCCTAGACAAAGTGTCATTTAGTTCAAGAAAAGAAACAAGAAAAGATGTATGGAAGTGACAGTTGCCAGTCATGTGACAACTGTCACTTCCGTACATTGAGTTACCTTTTCTTGAGCTAAATGACACTTTGTCTAGGGGGGCTGACTTGAAATGAAAAAATATCACGAACATTCACATTGATTTAATTTATGGAGTAATTTAAAAAATGCTGTAAAAAAGATATTTTTTTTGTGGATTTTATTTTGAATTTTAAAATTGTTATGACGAACATTCACTAGAAAAATGTTGATAATACTAATTGTATTCTTTAGAGATACACTGTTTAACATATTTGATTTCAAATTGGTATGTTTAGGTTTATATGTCCCCTTAAGGCAACTGTTGATTTTCTGGACTAATGTACCCACACTAGAAGCCACAATACCAGAACAAAATAACAATATAAATTGAATGACTTTCATAAAATATGCACCTATTATAAAATCAAGATAAAAACATATTGCTCGAAAAGTGTGACTTAGCGGCGCGGCGTGTTAATATTATTATATATTTCAAGTGTGAGTGAGTGTATTCTCAAGTGGATTCAGAATTATAATATAAAATAATTGTGTGAAGATAATATTCCGGTTGTTTCCCCCTGTTAATGAAGTTGAAGTGCACCACTTCCCGACGACGACGAAGAAGACGTTTTTGTCTTCGGATGTTTTTCAACAGTCACCGCTAAACAAACACACACATGGCCCACATTATAATTACTTTCGTTTTGATATTTTTAGGAATGCCCCGTAGGTACATATGCATGCATACTTACACAAGTTCATCTTGGAGGTGTATTTTTATTTCATTTCATATTGCATCGGGTCTTTGGTTGTTTCGTTTGTCTGTTCTTGTGATGTTGTGAGCTGAAGATGATTCTGCTTCAAATGATTCAGACAAGGACTAATTTAACCAATGCACTTTAAGAGATAACCACAAACAAATGGACTTGTTGATACAAAACATATTATTTTGAATGGATGCCCGTACACGCAATTGATATAACTAGAGATAAATGTGAATGTGAGTAAATCAAACTATCAAAGGAATAACAGTATGTATCCTCTTATTAACTTAAAACAAAAGAAGAGAATAGATTGCTAGAAAAGATGAGGATTTTGGTTATGTTTTCTAATGACCCGATAAAGATATTGAAAACAGAGTTATTGCAGAAAATAGTGTGAAAGGAATACTTGAAACAGTAATTTCTGATTCGGGTATTTTAAAGAAAGCCAAAATTGTCATTTCTATTAAGTGGAATTGGCAAAAGACCCATAAAAGTAGATTCAATCCAGTATACATAAATGAAATCAGCAACAAAACGAAATTATTATAGTATGGTAAATTATAGAATATTTATTTTTACTCCTTACTATCCCAAAGGGATATAGTGGGGAGTTTTGATTTTCAAGAGTGACGCAATTTTTAAGGGTATTTTTTTATTGCAGATTATCGACTGTATTATGCTGAGATTGTATTCTGAAAGTTTCATCACAATGTATCTGTGTGTGAGTGCTATGTGCTGTGTGCTATGTACGGCGTGTTTATTTTACTTTATCGATTATAGACTAAAGTATTAATTGAAAGTTATCTGAATAGTGCTTCTCAATTTATTTCTTCTCTCTTCTGGGTCACAATCCTAAGATTGGTCTGCACCAAACACTCGATCTTTCCATTTGACTCTATCGTCCGCCAGTCTCTTCATCTCTTTGTAGCTGCTACACCGCACGTCACCGATTATCTGGTCTATATAGTTATTTCTGGGGCGACCTCTACAGTTACCCCCAGTTAGGTACCCAATTTATTTAACTGTCAAATATTTCAAAGTGATCCCAAGCTCAGAAAACTTAAAATTTGATATTTTTATTTTCGAATTGGTAAAAAGACATATCAGTTTCATAAAACGGCATAGAAGAATTATCAAGTTTTCATAATAAAATATTTAAATAAAAAAATAATTTAACACACTAATTTCATGAAAATTCTGAAAATTTTCCATATGAAATTTGAATAATTTATGGAGTGACTTGTTAGTAAGAAGTTAAGCGTTGGCCACAACGTACTCGTTTTTTTATATGTTTTACAAGAAATGTATTTTATTATTTTTAAAATTAAAGTATACAGCTACTATACAAAAAACATACATACCATGACGCCGTGTCCGTCATGGGCCTCATGGGGTAGGCAATATGAACTTAACGCCACTTTTATCTATCTTGCCAGGCATTCATCGCATCGTCTCGTACATGTTCGTATGTTGTTCACACTTTTCGTCTTTCAGAATATCGTTCACCTGGTCATGCCATCCCTTTATTGGACGGCCTCGACCTCTGAATTTATTCCTGTTCACACTGTACATTTTCTTCGTCAGACGTTTCTCATTCATTCTCCCCATGTGGGCAAACCATCTCAATGTGTTCAAATTCATTCTATTGATGACATCTTTCTTCGTTCTATTACAGATTCTTCTTAGCGATTTCATTTCAACTGCATTTATTCTGCTTTCGTACGACTTTTTCCATTTCCAGGTTTCACTTGCATACGTCAAGCTTGGCACTATGATAGCGGAATGGCAACTTTAGCTTCCTTTGATATGTTGCAATCATTCATAACTGTTATGTTTCCTGTCATAAATGTTCTATCGATATTTTCACTCTTTTCAAAGACTATTGCCATTGATTTTCTGGCATTCATCCTCAGTCCGTTCTCTATGCATCTTTCATATACCATACTTACAAGATATTTTAACTCTTCTATACTTTCTGCTAACAGAACCGTATCGTCTGAATACACAAAATATTACGTTATATTTTCCAAATTTGGTTAATTAAGTAGTATCTAATATTTTTTACAACCTTTTTAAAGCATCAAGCTGAATAAAGGGCTCGGAAAAAATGATTTTTACTTACGGAAAATGATCTATGTAAAAATATTTCAATATTTTATTTAAATAAAGTGTTATTTGTTAAGTGTTATGTGGTTGACATTTCAAATATAGACAGGTAGAAATTTTTGTGAAATTGGTTAATCCCAAACTGGTTGTCGATTTACGAAAAAGACAAATATTTAGAAAATAACCTACGTTCTCGCATATTTCATGTGGACTATCGACCATCATGAGTTGTGTTTCGATGTTTAAGCAACTAGAAAAATAAACATCTTCGGCCAATGTCACGTATATTATAAACAATCATAAATTGAACGGCTTTAAAGACGATATTTACATCTTTTCAAGTGTCGTTTAATGTCAAATGTGAAGTTATTGATCGTATATTGGTATATTTCAACAACACTGACTTCTGACGGAACCACATTATTAAAGTATGGCAATATATTAAATGCTTCATCCTATCTTAAAACATCGATGAATTCTTTTGTATTCTATTCAATAGCTACCTTCATATTAAGTAACCAAAAACATTGTGAATACAAAATAATACTTCTTTATTAAGTGAATTTTTGTTTTTCAGTGTGCGTCCCTCAAGGAGATATTATACCAAAAGACAAATGACCGGGCGTATGACCGGTGGTGTATTTATTTCCTGTGTAACTTTTTTTTTGAGGAACTACAAAAAGTTCATTACATTGATTTCATGAATAGTAGATAACTATTCTTTGTAAGTATTATTCCATGATATTGTATACGCAACAAGAAGTAGCAATCCAGGATTTACTGCGACATGGCATCCAAAGAATCTGACATCTGGTTTTGATTTTGAATTTGTGAGATAAAACCATGACGACATCGAATCAGTAACGGATGGATGTGCCTTTAACGTTTTTAATTAACCAAGCTATATTAAACTGCAATGTTCTGAAGAGAACAAATTTTACTCAATGTGGAACCTCTTGACATTTAAATCTAAAATACTCAAATTAATTGTCCGAGAAAACAGTTTTACGTAACACAAATAGGTAGCAGTAAGTCGTGAAGACTGGATCTTTTCAATAAAAATTGTCTATATAATTATGGAAAGAAAGATGAAAGTCATCAACATTAGTTTTAAGGCAAGCCTCATTAAATTTAATTATAGGTATACGATAATATGGGATTTTAGTTTTCATTAATTTGTTTGTGTCATCGTAAAATTATATTTTTTACTCACTATACTCAAACGGAATTATAATAACTACTATGAACGGGGTCTGATTGAGATTTATAAGTGAGGTTGTAGGCAATTTCACTTTACAGGTTCCTAAATATACATTATGTTATAAACTTATAAGAAAAAGTTTGATAGCTCAGTTCAGTGTGTCCAAATTAATGTTCTACAAAACCTTAACGAATCGGATCGCGAGTGGTCGCGAGTTCAAACCCTGCCACGACCGGTTTCGTTCACCTATAGCACTAGCATATGCTTAATTAAGGGAATGTATGAGGATGTATGAGTACTTGTTACAAAAATATTTATTCTTTAAAAAATATGTATCTTTGAATTTACCTATATCTTAAGTTTTATGATAATTGCGTTGTTCTTCAATTTCCATAAAAAAAAACACTTTCTTTAACAATGTGGAAGTGGCGAGTTCATTGCCATATGTCAATTTCTTCCAGCTAACTAGTGTTTCCAGCCCAGGGAAGGAATATTTGCGTGATAAATAAATTTAAATTTCTCCTCTGCTGGTAATCGAATCCAGGCTGCTCGCACAGAAGCCGTACTGCTTACCAACTGTGAAACAGTGGTATAATATTTGACTGTTCAAAGGAAAATTCTCAGTAAACTACTTCTTCTTCGTTTAATAGATATAGTTGGTCTGTTCTTCAGAAACTATGCCTCTTGGGATGGTGAAGTCCAACTATCCTTCCATCTCTTGGGTGGTCTTCCGGGTATTTCATTCGCCGCTATATACGCAAGTCTATCACTGTCCATCTTGGTTACGTGGTCCCTCCAATGTCTTCTTCTGGATCTAATAAACAAATAATCTCAGAAACATATACATACATACATACATACCATCACGCCATGTCCCTCACGGGGTAGGCAGAGAGAACCGTATGCCACATTTTTCTATCTTGACACACATTCATCGCCTCATCAACATTCATACATCGTCTTATAAAACGTTCGTCTAATGTTCACACTTCTTATATTTCCATCTTTCAGAATATCGTTTACATGGTCGTGCCATCCTTTTCTTGGGCGCCCCAGACCTCTAATTCCATTCCTGTCAGCTTTGCATATTTTATTATTATTTATTTCTATCTAAAAACATAGAGTAGATATAAGATACAAAATAATTGAAGGTAATATAAGCATATTCATATATAGTAGACATACAAAGTAAATATAAGTTATTTCATTTCTAATAAATATCATTTTATTATTTCACTAGTACTTACAAATATCTCAAGAATATATAGAAAACGAAAGCGTTAAAAAATATAAATATATATAATATTATATGTATATACCCTGTTATAAAAATACTGCATAAATAATGAGAAAATATGAAAAAAATAGGATAGGTACCATTTAAAAAACTAAAATAAAGAATTATTAAAACTAATATTGATCATTGATTTAGATTTTTTTCATGAGTTTTTCAGGAATAACTAAATGAGCCTCGTATTTTCTTAAATAAAATCACCAAATTAATGTAAAACAATTATTCACACGCACAGCTAATTATACAAATAATTAAGTATTTAATTTCACAAAGCACATTTCTTGTTCCCACAGAAAACTTCTTACACATATTATGATTATTATCTTATACTTACCTATACATACTAAAAGGTTGTAGGTACCAACGCGTATGAAATGTGTTTAAAATTAATTATTGTAAATTACAGATTAACACATTTCTTTGTGCCTAGTATGTAACTTTGGCTAAATGTATACCTACTACAAATACAAATTTTAAGAATTTTTAAGAGCAGACAATGGCATAACAATGAATAATACATAAACAAAAACTTTAATGTGTGCAATTACAATATATAATTTGACCAACAAATACAAGTCTTTTTTTACAAAGAATATTTTATGTTATTTCACAAATGTACAATATTTTTACTGTATTAACCAGGATACGACATAAAAAATATTCAATCAAAAATACAATGAATGCGCTTTTTTATATGTTGATCAATGTAGGTTTATATTGTATAAACATTTTTTTAGTGTAAACTTCAAAGCACATATTATGAGACACAACTGTCGATGGCGATAGTATATTAGGTACTAACTTACTTTCCGTGTCCGGGTTAAATTCTGCCACTCCAGTAAGCCGCGACTTTTATGGCTTTGTCATTGGCCATAATCAGGTCCCTAGGTGTACAGCCTCCCCTCATCAGTGGACACATCAGTAGGTGGCTGTCATCCTGGGTTTCGCCACAATCACAATAAACATCGTGATCTGCAGGCAGGTACCCCCACCTCTTGAGGTTCTTCTTGCATCGAGTGACCCCAGCTCTCAGCCTATTGAGGGTAGTCCACATAGAGTACGGGAGCTGTTCGCCCAATCGTGTACCCTCTTGTAAGTTAGTCTGTGACGTCGCTCCAAAATCCAGTTTCCATAGTTCTTCTCTTAGTTGCTGATAGTATAGTTGAAGGATACATACCAAACTATAGAACATAAAATCCAAATTATTGGATATTTTAAGATATTATATTTTATACACAAAACACGTACGTCAAATAGGATAGTGTGGTAGTCAGTCTTTTTCCTACCCTGAATATGTAAACAGCTTGATGGTATGTATGTATGTTTGGAGATTCAGTCCCTGTAGATATTGTGTGTACTGCCAAATTGTATAAAACGATATCGTCGTCACTAAATTTTTTTTTCTAAAATTGTCGAAATAAGTTTGAGATATACTACTATGTATGTATGTATGTACCTACTTTTTAATTTTATGAAATTTTAGGTATGTGCATTTAAGCGGAACAAAAGTTATAAGGGGGGACGGGGAGATACACATACACACACAGACACACTAAATGTTCTACTCCAAATAATGAGTTCATTCGTATCTATAAAATATAATATATGCTACGAAACCTCTAAATTGGCGTTTTTTGACAACAAAATTAAAAAATATAAATGAAAAATATAGACCTGGCATACAAATCTCGCGTGTCTTGGCTTGATACTTTATCGATCTGTTAATAGAAATAAATTCTCTTGAACAAATCGACAGTTAGATATGCACATTTTAGTTTCAATGACTGTTTATTAAAGAAATGTTATTTTAAAATTTCAATATAATATGAATAAAAATACATTAATATGGATACGTTATTTATTGTCAGATTTTTTTTTATCATACGACGTATGTTGACAAAATGATAATTTATCTAATAAATAAATTATTATTCTCGGATTATATTGTTATTGTTTTGAAAACAATACTTAAAATATGAATTCACAGCAAAACGAATAAATACATTTTAAATAAAGCGGCATTTCATTCGATATTTATTATTTTTTCAACCTAAATTTATAGGTACACATTTCGGAAAAGATTTAAAATTTATTGATAGAATATTTTTACAAGATCTTTAAAACAGAAAATTAAGAAAGACAGGGGGAGAAAGTTAATTTGGGCAAAATATAATATTATTTTGACATTCGTAGATAGTTGTTATTTTTAATGAACAGATTAGTATTTTTGTAGTCCTTTTAACTTATTATTTGTTGTCATTCATATAAGAGTTCTGCCTAATGACTCAATGAATTTTCAATATGCAGAGCGGGTTCCGAAAAAATATTAATGCCAAGATGATGTGATGTTTGTCAATAATTAACAAAAAGTAATGAGAGAGGTTGTTTGATAATAATTCATAGAATTTATGTAAATTATTAATATATATGATTACCAAAATATTGAATCATTGATGCCTACATCCTACCACGCGATCATATAATTATTAAAACGATGTCTTACGTTACATAAATGAATTTATAATTCACGAATGATTTATTAATCAAATCAATAATTAAACATGGCCAAATAAGAGAGAACAATATTGACAGGTTGGATGAAAAATACATAATTAGTATGTATATGCAGGTACCAGATCCAATTATTAATTGTTTTCGTTGAGTCTTTTTTTAAACTCTAACTCATACTTATCTTCACATAAGTATATAAAAAAATATCGACGGTATTTAGACGATACCTATTGTACTATTTAGACGATAAACGATTGTCAAAGTTCATTAGTCAAATCATTATGTAAAAGTGAAACAATGTATGTTATTTTTCGTGCCTGATTAAAATATAATTATTACATAAAACAAATAGTTTTGTATTAATTTGCGTAATGTTTTGCTTGCATGATACTATAATATTTTCTTAGTCTCTGATAATTTTGTAGTACCTATGTACCTAATAATCGCTCGGAAAATACTGGACATTAATAATAATTATTGTTAAAACGGTGCATTGTGATGTGATGGCCAATGTATGTATATTATTTTATAAAACATATTTTTCACAAATCATACCTACTCGTAGATTTATGAATTATGTTTAAACTTATTATTATGTTTAATATAGATAATAAACAAATAAAACTTATACTGAAGCATAGACAACAGACATGATATATAAATATCTTATTGTACCTGCATTCTGATCAATAATAATCAATCTTGAACAAAATAAAAAAATAAACTAAACATAATTATCGATCAAATAAATACATAATTTTTATCAACTTCTCCATATCTGGTTTATACTTTTGTTTTTAGTATTTCTAAAAATACTCTTGAACCATTTTATATTTTTTTCCATTATTTGGTGTTAAAATAATAACCATTTATATATTTCTCGGTTACACAAATAAGTTTTATTTTTTTACTTTTCGTTTGAGGCGAAACGATCGTCCTATTAAAATAGATTAAAAAGTCGTAGAATATTTCATACAGTTTGATTTTTACCAAAATAATGATTATAAAATAAAATTTTGTTCATTTTTCAGACACCATGGACTATAGACAGTGTATAGTGATATGAGGAGTTATTTCGTATTAGTAGGTATGTATATCTTCAGCATAGTTTCTAGTCGTGAATATAACTCGGCAAATATGTAGGTATGTAGGTTTATGGGTGAATTTATGAGAAAAGACACACAGCAGACATTTATCTAAATATCGCATCTTTATTTCAGCGACTCAATAAACACAGGAGGTCTATGAGTTCATTGGTATATTAAATTCTTTAATAAACGAATTTTTCACTCGGATATTTCTTCATCTTAATTTATAGTCCATGAATGTTTATAAAAAAGGGATTGATTTATTTACGTGAGTGTACCTTTGATACAAACCATATTTTTTGATGTGAAACACAGTCAGCGCAGTATCAATAAATTATTTGTTTTCAAGGAATATATCTACATATATGATGAAAAAATCCTCCAGCTACACAAAAGGGAGAATCTTTAGATTCTCTCTTCTGTGTCCAGTTAACATGAAGATATAAATACGTGTATTGGGCACTTCTTGTTCCGTGTATAGTTAAACATATTCCTGTGTCCCTATAGGTATTTTGCCGCTTACTGTTTTGAAAAAAAATCTTATTTTATGATTACGACATTTACGAACTTTTTATAAAAAAGATTATTATTTCGAACTTTGTATGGGTATCTTTTTAAAAGGGTCGGTGGCAGAGCGGTATTCCGTTGATCTAGACAACCAGTTAATCCAGGTTCGAATTCTGCCTCGATTAATCTATTAAATTTACTAGCGTTTGTATATTTTATAGGGTGTATAAGATATGATATGACATATTCGACGTTTGTGACGTTTCAACGACATAATATTATATTCATTTTCATAAATAATAATGTTCGAATGACAATTTTTGACATGTCATGCGCTTTGTAAACATACAAAGTCGGCCTTCGTGGCTCAGTTGGTTGGTTATCTAGTTGCTGATCCAAAGGTCCCGGGTTCGATTCCCGGTGGAGGCTCAGTTTTTAATTGTGTTTTCAGTCTGAATCTGTGAGACGATTAATATCGTCTCCAGAATGTAGCAAATTGTTATTGGGTGCGTGTTAAAGTACCTAATATTTGACATAGTACCCGTTAGTTGCCCGAGAAGCAATATAAAATAAATAAATTAAATAAATACATTTTGAACAGAGGTTAGTCCAAGGTATGTTTGTTCATGTATCAGCATAATGTGTACATAATATAATTCGTGTTTTATGAAATTGGCGGCCTTAGGCGAGAGGCGTATCTTTATATTTTACTATGTGGATAGATGATCATTACATCACAAGTCACTACACTACACTACACTACACTACACTACACTATATTTGCCAACATATTATATTGATAGATGATATATTATTGCTGTTGGATTAAAGGTGTGTATTGTGTGGGTATGGAAATTGTTTTAAGCTATTTTGTTATTATTTCTCTTTTATATGGCAACAATATGATCTCGGCTTAGAGCATACCTTGACCTTTCTAATTTTCTAAGGCATAAACGTTTTATTTTTGCTGTTTTTTTCAATAGATTGATTTTGGATTTCTCAATTTTTTACAGGACACGGTAATTTTAAGTTATCTTTTTTATTTAGATTTGGCACACGGTTAACATACAATATACATAAACATAATATCAATCACAATAAATCAACCGTATACGCAAAAATCCCACAAGGCTTAGCCTGTCTGTGGGTATACCAATTTAAAAATAGTCAAAATTATTTTGTTAATAACATTAGATATTTATAAGATAGAAAATAAAGCAAAGAGCTAAAGTAACAAACAAGTAACAAAATATAAAAAAGATAACTTAGATATAAAAATATTTTACCTTCACCGTTATCTTCACCAATTTAAAATTGCCTCCTTTGCTGCCTCATATCAGTTCCTAGACCAAACTTCGAAACATATCCTATGGGATTGTTGTCACCCAATGGTGTCCTCTTATATAGATCGGAGCTCCTCCTTGCTGTCCGTGGGCCTCTTCAAGGTCCCATTGGTCTCGTGGATTTCGTGAATCGGTTTCGGGGGTCTCGTGAAATGTTCTTCAATTGTGACTTCGAAGAACAATTTAAAAAGCCTTTCAGAAGTTTTGTCATAGTTATGGCGCCTTACTATTGTTATATTCCCAGTAGGTTAATTTTTCAGAGAGATCTTGGTCATACCCCTGATATTTCTTATTCAAAAAGATCTGAAGTCCACGAGTGTGAATCTTCCATTCACATTCGTCGATTGTTCTTTTGCACTATGGTACCGAGATTGCTAATCTAGAGGGCTCCATGAGCTACTTTTCGTGCTATACATTATTTATCTTGTCGTTCACTTAGTGTTTTGTGAAGGGGCCGTTTACAGTCTCCATATGCAGAGCGGGTGGTGGTGGTAGTAGTGAAGATTGAATTTGTGTTATTTTTATTTGACTAACGCAGGTACTATGACATAGTTACAATATTAACTTAATACTATGTCAAATATTAACTTAATACCCATCCAATAAAATGTTAATGTACTACCTATTGGTAAGTAATAAACAGTTAAAAAAATAAAATAAACAGAATCGCAAATTTTTTATTGAAGATTCGATAAAGTAGTCATTCGTCGTTTGTCGGGGTTCTTGGCTTAAACAGTTAAATATTTGACTCCTGACCCAAGGTTCCACAGTTCCAGATACACAGTTTTCAGTCTGGACCTGTGAAACCATAAACATCACAGGTCTCTATAATGTGGCAACTTATTATTGGGTATAAATGCAGTCAACTTATAGACATTTCTCATATACTAAAATTCAAACGGATAAATTTAGATGAAAGTTGATCGAGATTTAATACAAAAAATGAAATATAATAAATTATTTATAAGATTAACATTGAGTTAAATATAATAACCTCCCGTAAATTAATGTAATATTTATAAATTCTTTCATTTATACCATCACGGTATATCCTACAATGTGAGGTAACCAGCGACATGTGTGGGTGTGTGCAATACCTTATGAAAGGAAGCACGACACACGCGTATATCTCAACGCACCTGCCTCGTTTCACCCAAAAAGTGAACCTCACTGCTGAACTATGTGTGTTGTTATTTTGCGTGTTGTATTTTCAATTCGTTACTCGGTTCTTATGGGACCTCCGAAAACGATGAATAGTTCTTTCACTCTTTTTTATTTTAAATTTAAATCCGAAAAGTCTAGAAAATAACAGGTAATTTGACGAAGAAAATAATTTATATAAAAATGTACCTTATCTGCCTAATGGAGAATATAATACCTATTATTTGAAGTTGATTTAATTAAATTCTATTCGTTGGAGCAAAATTATTTGATTAGAAGTAGAAGTTCCGTCTTTAAATTTATATTAAAGAAAACGAACGAACCCATTGCTTTTCAATACGGGTCCAAAATTCCATGCCTCGAAGTTAAATAGACTCCGAAAGAATACATTTGGATACCTATTGTATCACTGTAGGTATATTTCGTTGTTAATTCGGTACAAATCAATTTTAGATGTTTTGAATACAGTTCAAAGATTATTGCCAGTCATTATAGAGGAATGAATAATAGATATTTTGTAAAAATATTAACATATGCAAGGCTTTAAAAAAATATTAACATATACCTAAGTACGATAAGACATGTGTAATCCAATTCATTCCAAAAAATCAAATTTAATCTAATTACATAGAACCTTGTAGTTATAATATTATCTGAGACATTTCATATACGGATGAAACACATTTTTGAAAAATGTTTCGTTATTTTGTGAAGTATATCAATGGACGACTCAATAAGGTAATAATTAAAAAAAAATCATAATTGGGTTCGATTCCGAAAACCCACAAAAATTTTAATGAAAAACCAAATTTATAAATTTCATGATGGTTTTTGCTATTCTGAAGATTGAATATAATAAAGGAAATTAAAATGACGAAAAAACATCACTCGTCTATTATGAAATGGATTAATTTTTGAGTAAGTTTTCTGTTTTGGTAAACGCATTTTTGTTTTAATGTTCATTAAGCATCTTAAGTCTTTCTAGAGTAAAATCATGTTTTCATGGGGAGTCATTTCCCATTATTGATAACCTTACTTCAATGAATTTGATTTTATTTTTAAAAAATCATCTTTTGAATAGTATGACATAGAGGATTTACAATATAATAAAATCAAATTAATAAATACACAATTTTATAAATATGTAAATACACAATTAAATATAAAACAAATTATCATCATATATTCAGGTCGAGGGCCCCGAGCCAGTCCACAAATGCAGACGTCAGCTCGCAAATATCCGTCTTTCGGCCCTCATATGCACGGACGCTGCATTGCATTCCTCCAATGTATGTTGCATCGTTTGAGAGGGATGGCCGCAATCGCATAGAGCGGATGGAACAATGCCCCACTTTGCCAAGGCCCAAGAGGTAGTAACAGCGTCCATGTCCAGTGCGGATCCTATTTAGAGAGGTCCACATCCTTCTTGGCAGATCGAAACCTGGAGGTATCGTCGTTGGAGTACCTACCCATGTATCCATTAACATCCAGGTTGGAGTTCTCAAAGTCATTGTTCCAAGTCTCTTTCCAAATCATATTTAGAATCTGTATCCCAGACAAACTTCCAATATATGTATGAAACAAATTACTATAGGTACCTAATTTGAGTAGTTCAATAATAATACTAGTAAACACTTCCTTGCAGTATTAGCAATTGGCGAGTTTATTGCCGTATGGCAATTTCTTCCGACTAACCAGTATTTAAGCAACAAGAGTTTTAGGAAATTATTTTACATAATGATATTATTTTGAAATCATACATTTTGACGAGCTTTCTTATCATGTAAAAATATACAAGTAACAATCATTCTCATGAGGTTTGGTCACTTGAAAATATTAACAATTAATATTTAAACAAGAAGCTTTGGGTTCAACCGCCTGTTTGATTTATTTCGAAAACAAATCTGTTTTTTTTATTTAAATTATTGAATTGTTTAAATATTGGCACTAAGCCTAGGAGTTCTATGATAATAAAAAATGACATTTAAAACTGCTTGTAAAAAAATCATTAGCATAAAATGCCGCTCGTACAAAATATATTTTGAATAATTTATCGACTCGCTATTCATATACACCATGTCGATTTTAACATCTCAATGTCAAATTAAGAATCGAATATTGCAAATGAGATATAATCATTTGAATATTTAATAAACAAATTAGAAAACTTAAATCCTATAGCGCGGCTTTGATAATAAAACTCCCAATTCAATAAAAGTTTAAGATTAACAAATTAATTCGTATCATTTATAAACAAATTTGGATTTGTGTTTGTATTTTGTCCATTTTATCTGAAACATATTTAAATTCGTTTATCAGATTGGTTTAGGTTCAAGTATTTTGTGGTTTTATATTAATATATACTGAGGATTTTTCTTAAACCAAGGCAAAATAATATATATTACCTATGAATGATATGCTGGAGGGTTGTCCTCCTGCAATATAGCTGCGCAAGGTTCTTTTGAGATAATAATAATAATAAAACTACATATATATAAATAAACTCGCCACTAAACCTACATATTTTGTCAATGTTTTTTTCCTCTTGTTTTATTGTTATTTGTATGTAAATGAACACGGGTTGCCTCTTCGTTCAAATACTGAAGGAACGCTCAGTATCCCAGTACACAATACTTCATTTTTCACCACATCTTTCTCCGTACAAGCAGCTCGTCTTTGGAATCACATCCCATCGAAACTTCGAGTTTCATTAACACTTCCCGCTTTCAAAAGAAATCTGAGGAATCATTTCCTTACACATAACACCTAAATTTGTCTCCTTATCCTATCCTTGTCCCCCCCCTCTCCTGTCCCCACCGTTTCTTTATTGTTTTTGTTTTATATGTTTTATATTCTTTATTTCTTTTGTTTGTATTATATATTATAAGTCATAAAAATGTTGGAACATACCATAAATATAATAGTTTTTCACCAAATGAATATGGTTGGTTGGAAGATATTGCCATTCGGCAATAAGCCCGCCATTGTGCACTTGTGCCCAAAAAACTTAAAATAAATAAATAAAAATAAATTGATTTTTTGTCTCAATAAATGATTTATTGTTATTATTAAAAATATCTCGTATTAAAAATATCTCGTTTAAATTAACACTAAACTGCAACTGAGCTTTGTTTGAGGAAGTCTAAATCCTAACTTTGCTTGAAAGTTCGTCTGTTGATCACGCTTCTTTCATTTCCGTCTTTCAGAATATCGTTCACATGGTCGAGCCATACCTTTCTTGGGCGCCCCCGACCTCTTATTCCGTTCCTGTCAGCTTTGTATATTATTTTCTTCGTCAGGCATTCTTCATTCACTCTTCCTAAGTGCCGGAACCATCTCAATGTGTTTAACTTTAATTCTATTAATTACATCTTTTTCATCTTACATTCATTCCTTGTGTCCATATTTCTTACCCTGTCATATGTCGTTCTATTACAAATTGTTTAAATGTGCCCGTTTAAAATCTATTTTGATCGGTACCTACCCGTAAAATTACTATTTTACAATGAAATAGTAAAATAACATTGAAATTATAAAGGTTTGAAAAATAAATAAAAAAATAAAATAAAATACATTCATTTAACGAAAGAAAAAATTTTTGAAAAATATTTATTTGAGAACGGATTGAGAAACATTTTTACAGTCTCTTCTCAAATTAGCACCGATGCCATTGCAATCCGGTTATTGTTAAATATACAAAATACATTTTTGAGGTTATCAGTTTAATTACGTATATTTATGTGATCGCTAGGAATGGATCGTACGATCGAAATCTTCATATTATATACAAACCAAAATTCGATATCTAATTATAAAGCATTAATTTTGAATAAATTCACGACATTCTCTGTGATAAAATTGCGTGTAAATTTATTTAATGAAATTCGACACTAGAAATTCACATAAACAATTTGTAGATGTATTTAACTGATAAAGTATAAGGTGTCACTTTTGACATCTTTCAATGTGTTTTTTTGCAAATTCATACATACACATATTATTTATAATGATATAACCCAAAAAAAAAATGGATGAAATTGATACTAGTTGCATGTAACACATGAGATTCAACTGTCGATGGCGATAATATGCATAATTGAAGAAAAGGTACCAAACTATAAACACTTGAACACAAATTAAAAAATATTTTAAGATATTTTGTTTTCTATATAAAAAATGTAGGTATATATGTCAGGACAGGATAGTATGGAGTACTGTCTTTTTCCTACCCAGAATATGAAAACACCATGATGTATGTTTGTATAGATTAAGTAGGTATCAAACTTTTGAGTGAGATACGGTACCTTACAAATTGTTTGAAACGATGTCGTCAAAAAATAGAACACAAATTAAAAAATATTTTAAGATATTTTGTTTTCTATATAAAACATGTAGGTATATATGTCAGGACAGGATAGTAATGTTTGAAACGATGTCGTCAAAAAATTGGTAAAAAAAAATGGGATGTAGGTACTACTACAATGTTAAAATTTTCTATAGAAAATTAAATTTTCTTGTTTCTATGTAGGTGTTTCGGCTTTTTTCGATATTTTTAAATACTTTGGAAATATAGGCAGATAAACACAAATTTATCATAATAAAATATTTTTCTTAAAAAAAAAATGTTTGAGAAACTCTGGAACGTTTTTAAAAAAACAAATTTGAGATTTTGTATTTGTCAATATCCACCAATTTTCAGCGTTCTACTTTTTATGGATTTTGAGATATATGAGAAATATTGCAAAAAAATTAAAAATTGATAACTGAAACAAAAATTAGTTGATGGCTGAAACAAAAATTGAAAATTCTGACTATAAAAGTTTTGTAGGCTTTTAACTATCTATATATTATGAAATTTTAGGCTCTGTGAATTGAGCGGAGTTATAAGCGGGGGGACAAACAGACACCCAAAATGTTGTACTTCAAATTATGAATTTATCCATATATTTATATAGAACATATATGCTACAAAGCCTCTAATTGGTGTTTTTAGCATGCAAAAAGTCCACTACACCATATAAAATTATTTCTTCATACACGCGTCTTGGCTTAGTACCTACTGTCTATTCATTAAGAGAATAAAATTCTCTTGAACGAATCGACACATGGAAAAGTAGGTAATTGCCGTTGAAAATATAGAATCGGTGAGATGAAAGTGTATCAAACAATGTATGATAAAATAAGGAGATTGTATGATGTCGTGAATGGAATGAAAAGAAGCATGATCACTGATCATCTTAGTCAAGTAGGTACTGAAATATTTTAGTATTAGAGGTCGGAATAACTTAGAAAAGCATCCTTGAGAAGAGTACGTTCAGTTAGTCGAGGAATATTGAAAGTTAGTGCTCCGAGTTGTTGTCCAAAATTGAAAAAAATAGGCGATGGATGACTGCGCGAAAAAAAATTTATAGAGGTAGGTGAAAGGGATGGATTGAAAATAAGAGGTCTCCTTGAAAAGGTTTGGCATGCATATGTGAATGATATGTTGAGAAAAATAAAACGATTATATTATGAACATGCATGAATGTTTGCAAGGATTGTGGTGTGTGGCGTTCTTTCTCTACCCCAATATAGGCATCGGGTTATGTAATATTATGTAAAACCATTTTAATCTCTGTAATATATAAATAAATAATAATAATAAAAAGCTACCTCTTAAGCTTTAAATTTAGCTGTGATTGTAAATTAAATTAGAAGTTATGCGCTGAGGTTATTATTGTTTCAAACAATAAATAATGACAATACACTATTCTAAACATGAAGTCAAATTAACTATAGTGTGTTCATAAATGTACGTCGCCAAAATGAATCAACTTGTCGTTATAAAATAAGCTCACGTGTTAACGATTTGCCTGTCATGAGTAAAAGATTATAATCTGATATTATATCCATTGTCTATAATAGAATATCCGTATATGGTAGGCGAGTCAACTTTCGGTTGACTGAGACTAAATAACGACATTGTGGTAGACTGATCGCTGATCATTTTTTAAACTACATAAAGGAACCGACTATTGTTAGTCAATTAGTTATTACGTTGGACAGTGTTCAACCATGGTTTAACATACCTATTGAATGTTCCAAGAACGGACCACACACACATATTATAGTAGCCACTTTTAATTAACAGTTTTTTTTTTGTATTTAAAACAGGTACCTATACTGTTGGATATTCGCAATATGTCTTTCATATGCTAATTTGTCTATTGGAACAACAAATATCTTTACAAACATATGGATATAGCTAAAATTTTGTCTATGTATTGGGTCTGCCCAATCTTTCTTGTTAAATAAGTTATCAATAGTGACCGTGACATGATCTTAATGCTTTCTTACCTTGCATTAATCTTTAATATGTATAAATCAGTACTGGATCACAATCTAAACCTAATCAAAATCTACATTCATACGCAATTCAGCAGTTTCCAGTTGTCTAGAATAGGAGTTGTACATTGTCCAGCATTCGGAGCCATAGAGTAGTGCCGGTCTGACGATTGTCTGGAACACATATCCTTTCAACTTTACTGGCATTTTTGGATCGCATAGGACTCCCGACATGGATGTCTTAACTGAACGAATAAAGGATAAACAAATGTTTTTCAAAATAGAGTATATTTAAAAAGAAATGACCCAATCAAAACTAATTCTTAGTTTTTGTTAAAAAAAATACTATTTTAACCTTGTCAGATATTATTCCTTGTTAGTGTATTATAAGTATAAGTTGTAAATGAGATAAAATGTTTTTTTTTTCAAATGTGCACATTTTCTGGGATTTTCCATAAGTCCATTGTAATGGACATTGCGTCTCAATTTGGGTAATATTTTGACTGTAAAATAAATTTCCCATTTTATTTTGTATGGCTGTGAAAAAGATTTTATTTCTTATTTTCTATTCTTCTTCGTATGTTCTGCGGGAGTTAGCAAAACAATAATTGTTTGGCATATAACACAAATGTACAGTACCTACACTTATCGCAATACACGTAAGTTTTCGTAACACATTCATACATTTTACACTTAGCCTCTGTTTTTGTAGAAAATACATTCATAATAATATTGAGACCAGATGTCCATTGCAACGGACATAAAAATAAACAAGTTATTTTAGTCATTATTAATATATGCTAAAAATCACAACAAAATAGTCAATAAATGAAGTATATAATTACTTTAAAACAAAATTGTGTGCTGATTAGCAAAAAAACGCTTGAAATAATAGATATCACACACCATTAAACTGAAATTTACCTAACACGTGATAAGCTAACATTTAATGGAGTGTTATATCAAAATTGAGTAACAGATAGCACCTATGTACATTATTTGTAATTGGTAAACAAAGTTCTTAAATAAAATCGTTGTCATTAAGAAGAAAATACAGCATAAAGCATGTATTTTATATGCATTTGTATTTCAAGGTGAATTTTGCACCACATTACTAAAATTATTTTGAAAAACTATTTTGGAATATCATCTGGAATATTATCTAATTTAGAGTGGCGTTATAAAATAATAATACTATGTACCTACATTGAAAAATTTATTACTGACTTCATGTCTTAAATCAATGTAGTGAAAAACAAAACAAATACTTGACTACAGAAATTTTCTTAGGTTTATTTGTAGATATTATCTTGTATTATAAGATAATACAATAAATAATAACAAGATCAATTAAAAAAAAAATAAAAAAATAAAGATTATAAAATATATAATACACTGCTAACATTCTCTAAATTTAATTATTATAATAAGTTTGTTTTATTAAATTTAATTAAATACATAATTCATCCATTTTGTTTAAACGAGTGCAGTGCGGTGCATCGAGACAGCTTTCAGTCTCTCGCAGGTTGCACCCCATAGTCTTATCGCTTTCGTCAGCCGACCAGAGAAAATATGCACCGAGTAAAAGGAAACAAACATGTATAGGGAAACGTCTTAATAAATGCAGTTGCAGTTAATGTTTTTGCGATTATACGCCTCTTGATAACACGCAAGGATTTCATAGTTTTAAGACTGGAACTAGAAGTAGCCAGGCGCAGTCGCTTACAAGTTGAATTTTAAACGTCCGAAACAACATTTTCAGTTGCGTCCGAACGCCGTGCGTGGAGGGACGTTATACCGTTTTGTTTCTGAAAGCTCGTACGTTCAATCGTCGTAATTATAAACTCTTGGATTTTCACGTGGTCATATAAACATGATAATGTTGAATAAACTCAAATATATATTTGTGAAATTCTAGTGCACATGTTAATTGAATATCTTTAAAGTTTGAGTGGTTAACGACAATCTACGAAATAGTTGAATGTGTTTGACAAATTGATGTATTTACAATCTACTTTTTGTTTATACTAACAAAGTGTGTGATGGTTTAAAAAATATAAACACAGTACCTACTTAATTAATTCTTGTGAACTTTTTGAAGACGACATAATATATAGAGAACGTCCACTTGATTATTTACGGATTATTATTAAAGGTAAGAAATAAAGAATATTATTTTTTTTAACTTTGATGCTTCGTAAAGTATTCCGATGAATGAAATTTTTTATTGATACGAGATTTCTTTGATGTACGAACGTTCTATTAGGTACGTAATTTGTATGAATTTACAAACCTTATTAATTATTAACCTATACTTACTTACTTATCTATTTTTCTTCCTGACGTCAATTTTGCAATAAAAATGTTCATGGATTTTCTATTGAAACTCTTCGATTCAAGAGAAAGATATCAAATCTCAAAAGTTAATTAGGGATTCTAAAGATAATTAATGAAGTCTTTAAACGACTACAAGAACATGGCACCTGCAGGGCTTACGACCTGTCATCTACTGGTTTACGTGGTCACTTAAAGCGCTTGCGCAATGGTCACCAATTATTCCTTTTTATTCAATTCCCGTATCAATCCAAAGTTTTGGTTTGGAATTTTTTACTTACTTGGTGTAGGTATGACATTCTAATCCAATTTATCTGCGCCTGGTGCATCTTTACATCTTTTGCACACAGTTAATTTTAAATAATGTGTTATGTTTTATCAGGTTTAAAAGAAAGTTTTGGATGTGGATTAATTATACCTACCTACTTGTATAGTTGGCGCCAAATAACTTGAGAAATTTCACCGAGAATGGGGCGAATTGCACGTATACCAACGAAACAAAAATATACAAATTTTCGCTCTGCGCACCCGGAAGCCTGGATCAAGATATTTGACGACAACTGTTTGAATTTATTAATAATGTTATATTTGATAATAAGAATAATGTTATTTGATTATTATTTTATAATATTGTTTATTGTAGTTTTTGTTTGTGAGGGGGTTTTAGGCGTTTCAATTTTAATTTATATGTTGTTTTATTCGCATCTTTGTGAATGATGTATGTACATAGTTTGATAAATCATTATTTTTTAGGTACTATTTAGATGCGTTTGAAATAACGTTAGAAAAATGACAAAAAAATGACAAGAAAATGAATATGTAGATACAGCGGCCATGAGACGATGAAAGAAATTCTGAAAATGAAAAAATAAATTAATTAAATTGAATTAATTATTAATTGGTAGGTATTGTATTTATTGTATCAATACGGTAAGATGGTAGGTACCTATGTAGTTTTATTCTAATCATACTTACATAATTACCTTAAAAATTATTCTACTGATTGATGAAAATGTTTTAATAGGTACATCGTTGGATGAATCATTAGTGGGACTTAAATATATCTCGGTTGATATTATGAGTATAATTAGGTATATTTTAATTTGAGACCCCGAGGCAAAATATGTAAAGTTCCTGAAGTGACTTGGAATAGAACTGTCAGTTACATGTTATTGTGTATCAATGGTAAAGAATGACTGACGAATTCGACAGATGTTACCATACGAGGAAGACAAGAATGCGCTGCGCCTATATATCCCATATACTTAGTTATTTACTAAGAAACATTATCCAGGTACTTATTACTTTGTATTATTGCCGGTAATACATAATACTCAGTTTATGTATCTACCTTTTTCCTAATCATTCTAAGACAAGGACGCAATACTGTATTAAAAAATAGGATCAATCTAGGTACCTAAAGATTTAATTTTAAAGGAATTAATATTTTTTGTTTTTAGCGCTTGAAGATTTTTGAATTTAAGTTTTCTATCAAATAATTTTATCATGTATATTTCTGATGAAAATAGCGTTATTTTTTTCACCAAATTAAAAAAAATCTTTTAATTATTTTGCCGGTAGGTACCTACTTATTGAAACGCGGAAAAACATTTTTATTAGTTTTATGACATGTAATAAAACGTCGATCGAATACTATAAAAATATAACAACTTAAAATAAAAAATTGAAAAATTCATAATTAAAGGTTTATCAAAGATCATAAATTTTAAAACGATTGAAAAAAAGGAAAACATTAATTTACTTATTAATAACTACGATGGAAATGCTTTGTTCAATACTTCATAATTAATTTAAAAAAAAAAACACCGCTAGTTTCGAGAAAGCTCTTCCAATGACAGGTCTATTGTGAGATATCCGCACACCTTTCGCTGGTTACCCCACATTGTGGGATATGCCGTGATGGTAATTATGAATGAATGAATTATTATAGTTACAATTCTGGAGAGATAGCTCAAGGAAGAAGAAAGAAGAAGAAGAAGTTACAATACATCTGGAGAAGTGCTCTCTTGAAATCATCTAGGTATACTAGTTGCATGTAACACATGAGATCCAACTGTCGATAGCGATAGTATGTATAGTTGAAGAATATGTACCAAACTATAAACCCATAGATACAAATTATTGAATATTTTCAGATATTTTGTTTTCTATACAACATATGTAGGTATGTATGTCAAGATAGGATAGTATGGAAGAAGATCCTTTTTCCTACCCAGAATATGCAAATTGCATGATGGTATGTATGTATGTTTGGAGATGAAGTAACAAACTATTAAGTCTTCTTACATATTGTGTATAGGCGACTGCCATACAAAATGTATGAAGCGATGTCGTCACTAAATTCAATTTTTAAAAAAATTGTTAAAAAAAAATTGAGATCTTCTACTACAATGTTAATATTTTTTATAGAAAATTAAATTATCTAGTTGGGGTGTTTCGGCTTTTTTCGATAATTGTAAAAGTTTTGGAAATATAGGCAGTTAAACTCATAAGTTTATCATAAAAAAAATATTTTTCTTAATAAAAAATGTTTGAGAAACCCTGGAATTTTTTTGAAAAAACTAATTTGAGATTTTGTATTTGTCTATGTTTGTACCAATTTTCAGCGTTCTACCGTTTATGGTTTCTGAGATATATGGAAAAATAAAATAAAAATTCAAAAGTTGATAACCCCTGACTGAAACAAAAATTCAAAATTCCGAGTATAAAAGTTTTGTAGGCCTGTAACTGTTTATATATTCTGAAATTTTAGGCTCTGTAAATTGAGCGGATCAAAAGTTATAAGGGGGGGACGGACACACAGACACACACACAGACACACACACAGACACACACACACACAGACACACACACAGACACACACACACACAGACACACGAAATGTTCTACTCCGAATTCTGAGTAAATCCGTGTATGGAACATATATGCTGCGAAGCCTCTAAGTTGGTGTTTTTTGACTTCAAAGTTGGAAAATCCATGAAAAAAGTAGACCTCTCCATACAATTCTCGCGTATTCTGGCTTGATACATTGTCGATATGTTAAGAGAACAAAGTTCTCCTGAACAAATCGACAGTTGGATTAGTTTTTTTTTCTATTTGAATGTTTTTAAGAATATGTAGATCGGAGCATCTAATTAACAATTTCAGCACATTTTTGTCAATACCATTTCCCTTCCTTAATTTCTTCGTTTAAGAGACACCAAGTTTTTCTTCTTTTGTGCGAATTGTGGCAGGCACTACGCACTGACCGAAATATAAATTTTCTAAATTATTATCGCACGAAAGTCAAAGCCTAATTTAATCTTTTCATACTTAACCACCAGCATGCGATAAATTTCTCGCCATTGTACCTAACTCGGATGACAATAATATCACGAACGATATGTAGATAGGTATGTAAATATTAATCTCATTATCTGTATTGAAATTGATTAATTATGTTAATTTCAACCAACCATTAACAATATTAATTAAATTACTGTGATATAAATCACTGCAAGGTACATATTGTTTACTTGTTCCTTTGATACTAAGCATTGAATTTAACATATTATACATATTTATTGTCTATTGTTTTATTCAAATAATATGCTCGGTACAATCTTATCCATATTATGTAACTACATTAAAAAGCTTCAAGTCGTAGGTAAGTTGCCTAAGTATTTATTAACTTTCGTGGACTTGTGAAGTTTGACATGGAAAAAAAACAGTTTTCTTATACAGCTTAAAGTGACAGTAAAATGCGTTTTAATCCGTACGTTTTACCGTTCATCCAACTGTTGATTTGTTCCAGAGAATTTACTTATCTTAACACATCGACAAAGTTTCAAGCCAAGATACGCGAGATTTGTATGCCGGGTATATATTTTTCACGGTTTTTCCAAATTTGATGTCAAAAAACACCAACTCAGAGACCTCGAAGCATATATGTTATATGTTTATATAGATTTATTTAGAATTCGGAGTAGAAAATTTAGTGTTTCTGTCCCCCCCTCCCCCCTTATAACTTTTGACCCGCTCAACGCACATAGCCTAAAATTTCAGAATTTATAGATATTTATAGGCATACAAAACTTTTGTACTCATAATTATGTTTCAGTCAGGGGTTATCAACTTTTGAATTTTTACTTCCATATATTATGTATCTCAAAAACCATAAAAGCTAGAACGCTGAAAATTGGTATAAATATAGACGAATACAAAATATCAAACGAGTTTTTTTTTAAATTCCAGAGTTTCTCGAATATTTTTTATTAATAAAAACATTTTTTTATGATAAATTTATGTGTTTAACTGCCTATATTTCCAAATTTTTTAAAAATATCGAAAAAAGCCGAAACACTCCAACTAGATATGTAATTTAATTTTCTATAAAAAATATGAACAGTGTAGTAGTAAATCTCAAACTTTTTTAACAATTTTTATAAAAAATGGATTTATAACGTATAATTTGTATGGCAGTGGCCTATACACATTATCTAAGGTGACCTAATAGTTTTATACTTAATCTCCAAACATACATACATACCATCATGCTGATTTCATATTCTGGGTATGAAAATAAAAACTGACATCCATACTATCCTATCCCGAAATAAATTCCTACATGTTTTATATAGAAAACAAAATATTTTTAAATATTTATTAATTTGTGTTTAGTTTGGTACCTACGTATTATTCACCTTTGCAACTAGTTACTTTGAATATTATATGATAATCTTATTTTTTAGAGTGATTAGCGATGAGTACTAAGAATAGCTCATTGAATCAAAATAATTTTGTTCATTCTTCGTATGATAATATTAAAATTAAGCTTATTCTATTTTAAATAGTTTAATGGATTCGACTGTAACTTTGTGGTAGGTAGTAATTGATTACAGTACTAATGGTACAAATACTATGTAATAACCACTTGTTGAGTTAAAATCTACACGACTAGTTTCGAGAGTAGGCTTACTTCTCCGTCTCCATCGACAGGTGTATTATAACCAAATTATGTTTATACTTGTCGTGTAAATTTCAATTCAACAGTGGTTTTTACCATAGTATTTACTCCATTTTGTTTAATTTTAAAAACATGTTTTATTTATCCTTAGTTCCGATGCGACGGTAATATATTGCATAATAAAATAATTAATCATTAGTTTTACCATCTTCATTTTTTTTCTATATTTTTGTAATTTGGGCTTATTGAAAAAATAAACGATGACTAAAAATTTACAGATGGGTGTTAGAGATGGAGTGAATAGCAGGGGCCGCTGCAGAAAGGGACAGCATGACTATGTGAATGATTTTTGAACGAAGGTAACATAGGAAGCTTGAACAACTGAATACCATGTATGAGACGATGCATAAATGTTAAGGAAGCCTGGAATGTGTGCGAAAATTGAGGAGTATGGCTCTCGGCTCTCTCTCTCCTTACCCCGTAAGGGACATGGCGAGATGGTATGTAAATGATTTGTTTAAACAATTTTATATCATAAAACAAATTTGAGTTATCAGTGCAATAGATTAAGAATTATGAGTAGGTTTTGTAAAATTGTTAATATCGGGAATCAACGATCAACATATCTACCACCTAAATATGTTATGAAATTAATAATGCAAATTAAAAAAAAACATAGAAGTAGGTACATTTATGTACTGAACGTAGTTTTAATTATTGCCATTTTCAGTATGAAATTTTGTGGTACATTTTTGAACATTTTTATTTGTTTGCCTCGAATAAGCTATTTTTTTTTCAAAATGAGAATGAAGCAGTCGCTTTGAAACCGATCGTGTATTTGTGCTTTAATAATTTAATATAATAATTTAAAAATATACCATCAACTACTGAGAATCATATATTGTTAATTTTTAGATGAAACATTTTTGGGATTACGTTTCGGATTCAAGAAATAAATTCTTCGTGCCTTTTGAATCTGAACAATAAATTCTTAAAATGTATTTATTTAGTCCGCTCTTGAAGTGTTTTCGAGTGAGAAATTTCCTTTGGAATTTAGGCACTGAATACAAAATCGATCAATTTTCATTTAGAAGATAATATTCATTGAGGAATGTCCAATTATCTAATTGAACTTATATTTAATGAACAATTAAATTTTACAAAACGTTCACTCTCCCATGAATGCCATCAATTGAATCAGCAATTATGGGAGACATTAAAACGATAAACGAACGGCAATGAAGCAATTTGGATTAATTTGTTCAATGCGCGCACATTATTTTTTGACAAGCAGTTAATAAATTGATAACTGTCTCAAGTATTGTATTATTATCACAAACCACGTATATTTTACCTATTATTTTGATTCTACATCGAGATTTTCACGTAATACATTACAAACTCTTCCTACGTAGTATATTTTGAAAAAATGTAGTTTTGCATCCATTGCATCCTATTTAGATTTACATACACACATACCATCACGCCATCGCGTTCTTCGCGGGGTAGGCAGAGAGAAGCGAACGTCGCATTTTCTATCTTGACACACATTCATCACCTCGTCAATATTCATAAATCGATTACATGAAAATTCTTCGAAACACATTTGTTCGAATGCGCAATTGTACGAATAACAATTTTTCGAAAATCAGTTATCAGAATGACAATTGTCCGAAAGCAAATTATTCGAACTAACATTTGTTGGAAAACCAATTGACCGAATTTCATATTTTTGTGTCATTATGTTGCCTCCTTTGACATATTTGTTGCCAGTAAAATATATTCGATGAAGACTATTATGACTTGTTGTATTATTGTTGGGTACGTATGTTTGCACATTTTTAATAACTGATGTTTGACAGCACGGGATAGCCTAGTTTGTACACCAGTTTATGTTTATCTAGTATTCACAACAATTTAGTTATTTTATTTTAATATTATAGTTACTTTTTTAAATATATAATAAAACTGGCTCACGCCAGTCGCAATTATATCTACATATAAACCTAACCAACCTATTTTTACCAAAGTTTTTTAGGTTTAGGTTTAAAAAATAGGTGTACATCCTAGGATATCTGACAGCGCGGTGCGTCGCCATGTTGTTTATTCCATAGATTTTTACTAAACATAATATACTATGTAGATGTAGTACTCCGTGCAAAAAGTGAGTCATTTGTTTTCGATTCATAATAAATTTGCTAACTACGACATCTAGTATATTATAATAAAAATCTATGGTTTATTCCTCTCACAATACTACCAACATGACGTCATAAAAATTCGAACAATTGTAAATTCTGATAATTGTGTATTCGGAAAATTGTTTTTCGAAAAAATGTGATTCGAATAATTGCCATTCGTAAAATTGATTTTCGTAAAATTGAGCATTCGAATAATTGTTTTTCGAATAATTTTCCTGTCGCCTAACATTCAATACTCTACCATATTTTTTTCTTAATATTTGTTTATATCATGTACAGAAAGATGAGTAAATAAATAAATATTTTCATGAAACAATGACATCATGTAGATCTGTATACATTAAAAAAAATGTTTACAATTATATAAAGTAAGGAAAACGCAAAATTGGTCGAGGCAGGATTTTAAACCGGGTCCACGCGATTGCTTGACTTGCGACCTTCCATTCTG
Source organism: Molanna angustata (assembly GCA_963576475.1). Taxonomy (NCBI): domain Eukaryota; kingdom Metazoa; phylum Arthropoda; class Insecta; order Trichoptera; family Molannidae; genus Molanna; species Molanna angustata. The sequence continues at coordinate 39,113,931 of OY754964.1, read as the reverse complement.
CTTCCGACCAATTTAAGGAGAACATCTAAAAATCATCTAAATAATATTATTTGTTCCGATTTGATACTTGCGTGGTTTGTTGAAAAATATTGCGTATTGGTAATTATCACATCTATAGAAATTATTTGTAAGTAAGTAAAATAAGTACTTAGGTACCTATATAAGCATTATAATGAAAAAAAATACCTGTAATAATGAATCATTTCTGGTAGGTTATTGAAAAAAAATGTCGGTGTGAAATGTTTCGTGTAAAGGATTTCGAATAAGAGAAATAAATGTGAAAGTTAATATTATCTAAAAACCAGAATATTAATTCACATAGTAATAACCATTATGTTGATTCACATTCTGTTGCCTCTTTCTCTCTTTCTCTCTCTCTCTCTCTCTCTCTCAGTGGCTTCCCTCAGATTAATGGATTTGCTCCGCCATAATTTAAATTGTAATCGCACCGCAAAAGAATTTAAAATTCGTTAGTCCTGTTTAAATGGAAAATATTGTTTCTTTACGGGACATTTAACTCGTATTATTCTTGCGAAAGAAATAATTGTATGGCGCTTGGCCAGCACTGGTTGCCATAGGAGGGCGCCACCACTCTTTGAAGACTCATAGTGGACATTTCACAGAAAAACAATTTCATCGTACGCCAATTGAATATACAGTTTCATGTATGTATGTATTTACGTATACTATTTCGTAGAAGCAATGGAATGAAATATAATATTAGTATTTCAGTTTATGAAGTGATCTGCTACACCAAAACACAATAAGTTTTTGTTCAAAATATATACGGCAAATAACTGAGTTATTTATAATTTTAATCGAGTTGTTGAAATATTTACCTAATTATGTATGCCGAAACGCTCTATTAAAATAAATAAATCATTCAGTGCTGTCTTAAAAACACATTTGAAAAAATAGAAAACTCTAAAAACGGAGAAACTGGCTTTAAAGAAAAACGGCAACAAAATATAAAATTACACATAAATAAATTCGGTAATGAGGTACGAAAGAGTTACATTGATTAAGAGTTAAGAGTTATAAATATTTATTTTTAAGAGTTACATTGTTATTTATTTTTCAATTGCTTCAACCGTATATCTTTTAACAATTCATTTTATTTTATTCTGGTTAAAATAACTTGCATATCCCCAATCAATATGTCATATCGAATGTGTATACAAAATTTTAAATTAACAAACATACATATTGCTTAACTTCTTAAAGTTAAATAACATCCAAAATTAATTAATTTAATTTCAACAATTTTAACCAAATTATGATATTTTCAATACATTAAGGCATAAAGCATAAATTATGATATTAAGGCATAAAGCACTCTCTCTAGGGTGAATTGCCAGTAAACAAAAAAAAATAAAGAGTTAAAAAATGGAGGATTCAGAAGGTATACATATTAATTAGGAATAATTATAGGTACCTACCTACTAATATAATTGAATTTATCTTTTCTTAAATAAGTATTTGCGGATTTTTTTATGAATCACAACGTAAGCCGCATCGAGACAATGATTAAAATCAATATTTAATTATTATTATATATACTTCATTGATAGTTTTTAGGGAGATCTGTATTTAAGAAAGAAACATCGTATGACAGTTTAACTTCTTGTTCAGCGCGTTAATTATTCCTATAATATACGATATCTAAAAATATAAATTTATGAAAACAAGGTACAGCGTTTCGAAATAATCATTTTATCGTAGAAAATATCACCAAACATGAATTACTTCCTACTTATAGAATATGATATTAATTCTACGGACGCACTGTCCTTACACCGGATGGCGCTCTGGAAATTTTAAAACGATTTTTGATGTTATCGTAAAAATGAGAGTAATAAAGTTTGCTTGTCGCTACTGAAAGTGATAGCTGATGGCGATTTAATCATATTCAAACAGGTTTACCTGTATTCTTTACACTATTATATTTGACTTATTGTATGTTCTTGTAATAGCTATCGGCGGACAATAACGGTGGCGGTTCTAATCAATATGAAATATTTTATAAAATTAACATACATTTATCATATTGTTAACAGTTCACGTTTATGTACTGATTAGCATATCTATTATCGTATCTATTCCATTGGTCACGCGGAAGAACAATTATTATAAGACATTCAAACATTTTTGTCTCGGACATTGTGCCGTTTCATTATGAAGAATCCCAAAAATCTTGGCCATTCTTTAAATGTCTTCTTCTATACACACACTCGTTCTTATTGCACAATGAGATCACCGAGTTACTTTTTCTCTACGTGTGCAAAGCTTCCTGTGAAAGGGCCGATTATAGTCTCTATAATTTAGAGCCATCTCCATATTTAATAATAGCTAGTGATAACTATGTTGTATATTTGTGAGGAATATTTTTTTTAATTTGCTACCGTTGTATAGATGCGTAGTATTGATTTGATTGAGATCTTCTCATTATTTCAACATCAACCTAAACTAACTCTATAGTTTGAAAATATTAAACATATTATTGCACTATACTGTCGTAGCATAGAAGAAAAAGAAGACCCAAGTTATATCTGAGACCTTGTATGTATAATATATATACGAATACCTGAATATTTAATGATTTTATCCGCTTTTTCGGTATCGAAGAAGTAAAATCTAAAATACAAAAAAATTCTAAGACTCTATGATAAGAAGAATTAATTTACTGCTACTTTAAAGAAATGTTTATGAACTGGTCGAATAAGGTTTTTACAAAAGCCTTATCACCTAAAAAGTATTATAAATTGTCACTATCATTACTTTCTAACCGCAAGGGGTCTTTGACTGGAAGTTTTCATGGACGTCGATTAAAAACAAAATAAACATTATAATTTTTAAATAAAAAAAACTATTTCTTCTTAAATATTGTTTTATGTGTTGGTACACGATTTTTTTATAATAATAATAAAATTTAAAAAGTTCATGCACATTCTCGAGTTTTTTATTTAATTTAATTTGTTGTTTACATTTTTTTTATTTTATGCATAGTGAACTTAATTGTTTATAACTCCTAAATGCATAGTTTTGTACTTCAATAGTTTTATACTAAGTATATAAGTATAAAAAAAATAACAGTAAAAAATATATTATATTATATAGTAAATACTAGTATGGAAATAGCTTAATTAAATCTCTGAGAACATTTGATTAGCAAATTATTAAAGAATTTTTATATTATATAAATATGTGTTTTTATTACTTAAGTACCTAGTTTAAATTAATTGTTGGCAATGAAATGGGAAAAATGGTTAAAAAGCCTGCACCGGAAGATAATAAAATTAAAATACTTAATGCCCATAATTTTAATTTTAGCCCAAACCACCCGAAAGTATTCGAGATACGGCTAGATTGAGGACGTTATTATAAAATGTATGAAAAACGGTAATGGAATGTCATAATGCTAAAGAACCGCGTATATAACTAGGAATTTGTTAAACTGGGTTGAATTCAAAGTGGAAATGAAACATATTGAGCCATTTTGACGGTATATAATATCACGGAACGGGCGTCGAATAAAAATTCCCTTCTCATGGCGGTCATCAAAAGGTAAAAATATTTTTTTATTAAAAATTTCAAACATTTGTGACGAGATGGACCACCATCCCACACCACTGGGAGTCATCACCGTAATAATAAAAGTAGGTACCAGGTACTTACTACCACATTCCTTCATAACTCTCTCTGACTCTTTCTGTCTGTCTTTCTCTTTCCCTCCCACCCTATGATGCTTTTTAAACCGCCGCTTATGAGGAATTTCAGTTTAGCATATTTTTTCCTATAAAACTTTTGTCATTACACGTTGCGGTGTGCAGGAACTTTTTAGCGTATAAATATTTGTAGGACTCTCTGACTTTTCACAATCACAATAACTCTTTTCTCATTTTCCCATTTCTCATATGTGTGCAGAAATAGGTCATTTTCTCTATTGAATCAGCTTTAGAAACAGCTGAAGGCAGGAAATGATATTGCTAGTGTTCAAACTACTATTTGTAGTAGGAGCATGTACCTAGGAGTGAAATTGTAGGTATTTTTGTATGCATATTTATTTTGAGCCGTGTATGTAGGTTATATTATGATTCTATAAATTTTAGAAATGAATCGTATAAACAAAACAACTACGACAAAGGTTAGAATTTGTCGAGAATGTGGGGTGCACGAAATTTCGCTTAAAAGATGAAAAAGCATAATTTTCTACTAATTTTATCATTATAGATAATTTATCCATCGAATTTTACCCAAAATGAGACAAAAACAATTATAAATGCATCCGTCGTTTCTCGGCTTGATTACTGCAACGGCAATTATGATGGATTGTCGAAGTATCAACTCGATAGATTTACAGATGGTGTTCAATGTAGCGGCTAGACTTATTTTTGGTGCGGAAAATCGGTGTCACATAACTCCTCTACTAAACGAATTACACTGGTTGAAGTGTCCAGAGCGAGTTGAAAATACAAAATTTGTTTGATCGTGTTTAATGCTTCAAACAATCTAGCACCACGATACATTCAAGAGCTGTGTCAGAGAAAAGACCTCTTTGGGAGGCATCTCACACTCAGGTCGTCTGGATCACAGAGTAACAACTTTTTAAAGGAGTTGGACAGAGTCAACAAATCGGCTTACTATGACCGATGCTTTGGTGTGAGCGGTCCAATTAAGTGGAATGCACTGCCTCCAGATGTTCGCAGTGCTCAAAGCAAGAGCACTTTCACTAAAGGACTGAAACAGATTTGTTTCGGAGAGCGGCACATAACTTAATTGACAGCGCGTTTGAAATTATCTTGAATCATTAAACGGCGCTATATAAATAATTGATGGACTTTAGTTGACCGATACCTACCAGCTAATAAGTGAACTTTAATTATAACATTTATAAAAGCAAATTGTAATCTTTTTTGTAAATCATTAATAATAACTTCATCCTGAAAATAATGTCATCAATGTCCAAGAATAAATAAACATTAATTTAGCATGAATATTATTATGACCGTGTATGATTTTATCAAAATGAATGGTGGATTGGTGATAAGTATTTCGCAAAGAAGTATATAAGGTCTTTGGTATTTCGCGAATAAAATCTCCGGCGGTTTTGTATCCTCATCTCGTTGTGAATGATGTTGATGTTGCAAGATCACCACAAAGATAATATAATATTCCTTCCAACATATGAATGTGACAGTTGTTATTTAGTTGTCACATAATTGGTTGAGATTTAAAGATAATGCACATGGTCCAAGATTAATGATCACATCTTGCATCATGGTTTGACAATATATTATTATATAGGTGCTGTCTTAACTTACACAGCGGTGTGAAAAGTTTTTATCGATATTTGTCCGAGAGCAACATATTTTCGACAGTTTAAAAATACAGTAAAAAATATATTATAGTTATCGGAAAATATTTTAAAATTTTCGGCGGAGTGGGGGACAGGGGACAGTTTGCACACTTACCAACAAAGCGAAAATCACAAAAAAAAATTCTGCGTTGGCCAATTGAACATTCAAGATGTTTGCCGATAATTCTATCTACGTAGTAGCTATTATACCTACTTATCCTTATGCCCCTTTGGTGACTTATTTAAATAATAGTTTTATATTAATTTGGTAAACAAGTATTTCTTTATATATTTTAGTTTTTCATATTAAAAATAATTTAACAAACTCATTTCAAATTTTAATACGAGTACTTTGCGGAGTGACTCACTCAGCGTTAGCCACAATCCACTCGTTTTATGTATATTTTTTCTTGTAATAACTATATTCGTGGTTGACTGGTAGAAATTGCCCTTGGGCACATTATAGTTTTATGTATCCGTAAAACTAAATAAAAGCATTTGCATATGATTATATTTTTCAAAATCAAAATGTTTAGGTTGAGGATAAGATAAATATTCTTCGCTGGGCTAAGATACGTCAATGTCTTTACATTCATTCACTTTCACTTATATAATAATACCTATAATTAATAATACTAATTCACCACAATCACGGCACGCCTCTTCGATCTTCTGATCGTACCACACTAGCTTTTCCCATTCATTCTATTGAATTTCTCAGTACATCTTTCGAAGTACAATCAGCAAGACTATGGAACACCTAAAGTGGTGATATTACGACGTCTCGATTCTACTCATTAAAAAAAGACTAAATCTGTTTTACATACATACATACATACCATCACGCCATGTACCTTACGGGGTTACCAGAGAGAACCGAGCGTCATACTTCTCTATTTTTGCACACATTTCTAGCTTCCTTTACATCAATGCATTGTCTTATACATGCTCGTCGATTATTCCAACTTCTTATGTTTCCTTATTTCAAAATATCATTCACATGGTCAGGCCATTCCTCTTTGGGGCGACCCCTGCTATTCACTCTATTTTTTTATATATCATCATCATCAGCCTGTGTTTGCCCACTGCAGGAACTAGGCCTCCCCTCTCCTTCTCCACTCCTCCCGTTCCTGTGCGACTCCCATCCACTGTGTTCCAACAAATCTTTTTATGTCGTCCATCCATCTATTAGGTGGTCGCCCTTGTGGTCTCTTGTCGCCTCTCGGTCTCTCGGTTTTTTTATATATAAATAAATGAATATGTTCTTGTTAAACAAGGACATATACATCCTCCTGCATTCCCTAATTTAAGCATTATTGCTTGTGCTATAGGTGAACGAAATCGGTTGAGGCAGGATTCGAACTCGCGACTACTGGATTACTAGCCCAGCGCGCTAACCGCTCTGCCATCGACCCATCTAAATATAACTCTTACTTTTACTCTTAATTTACACTCCATAATAACTCTTACTTTTACTCTTAATTTACACTCCATTCCTATTCTCTCTCGCATCCCACACCTCTATCTCCCTCATTTCTTTGTTTTTTTTATTTTACTTTTAATCAGGATACGTTGTCGGCCTTCGTGGCTCAGTTGGTTGGGTATCTAGCTGCTGATCCAAAGGTCCCGGGTTCGATTCCCGGTGGAGACACAGTTTTTAGTTGTGTTTTCAGTCTGGATCTGTGAGACGATTAATATCGCAAGTCTCAAGAATGTGGCAACTTGTCATTGGGTGCATGTTAAAGTAATATTTGACATAGTACCTACCTGTTAGTTGCCCGAGAAGCAATATTAAATAAATAAATACGTGTTAATCTTACTGTTTGTTTTTTTGTGATAAATATAATGTACATACCACTACACTATGGCAAGACGTTGCTATGATTGGTTGGATGAAATTGTTTTTTTTTTCAATAAACCCGCTATTTTTTCACCACACGCATAATAATGTACGTCAAGTAAATAAATAAGTAAATATATTAAAATTTTGTAATTTATGCAAAAAGCGCGTCTCTGTATTAAAGCACCACTGAAGAGTATATAAAAAGTTTAACGACATGATGTGCGGAACCCATCAACGACTTTTCTCAAAGCGGAAGCGAAGACAGCACAGAAATTGATGATTGGTTCAACTTTAATATACCTATATCTCTATAAAATATGAACGAACGGCGATACAAAATCTTATTGTCATAAATAAAAGATTTTTATTTCTTTTGATGACACGTCTATTCTCTTCAAACAAAAAACACCGCCATTTATATTAAAACAACGGCTCCATGTCATTACCCATCTGAATAAACATTCTTCATTTTTTTTAATAACAAAAGAAATTAATTCAGTTTTATCCAAACTTATGACAATACGAAAATATCTGTGAGTCAGACCCCGGTAGCAATAATAATTTTGAGAGTTGAAAATAGGTTGATGGTTACGATTTAAATAATGATAAAAAAAACATAAGCTATCATTCTATCATCCAGAACAATAAATTATGTTCATTAGTGGAAAGGCTCTTAATGTGATTTACTTTTCGAAATGATAGCATTATGTGGGTGACTCGTTATGTATTGTTTGCTCTACCTAAATATAACTGGATCAGGTGTCTGCAAGATTTTTGTTCATCGTACCATTTGATTTCTACGTAATGTTTATTAAATTTCATAAAGTCCTTGACTTATACGTTTTCATTATTTTTGTAATGGATAGTTATATGAAATATATTCATTTTTCACACCCTTGCGGATTCATATTATTATTGTTGTGTCTTAAATGATGAGCATTTTACATAGGGTTGCCAGATGGAAATTTGAAAAAGGAGGACAAATAGCACAAAAAAGGAGGATTTTCCTTAAAAAGGAGGACAATGACAAAAAAACGCCATACCTACAGACGCATATCGAAGAATTTTCATCGTCTCATAATTACTTTATTTCTTGATTTTTTTATATCTTCAATGCAGTCGCTATATAACTTGTATAATATAGTTTAGTCACTACTTAAACTATTAACAATGAAACAAGATTTTTTATAATAAATTCACTTCATTTTAAACATCATGTTTCACCAAAACATATTTTTTTTTGTAATAAGTTCTTGGTGCTCTTTTATGAAATATGTATAAAAATCTTTAGTACCTAGACATGTTTTTTAAATTATATTGGATAACAATCAACGCAAAAGGAGGACATACGGTAGGTAAGGGAGGACAATTTGTCGAAAAGGAGGACATGTCCTCCTTTAGGATACCATCTGGCAACCCTAATTTTACATCACAATTAAATTATCACTAGAACATGAACGATGTAGTAAGATAAAAACAATATTAGTAAAGGCTTAATTATACCAATGAGATTATAGAAACGAGGGTTGTTTCATATAATTATTTATTTATGTAGATATAATACAAGTGTAAATTCAACCTACACACATCTTCTCCAAATCATACGCAGCATTCAAACATGAAATACGACACATTCAAAAATCATCACCACAACCCGCGATGACATAATACACCACTTGTACTTTTGAATTATGGCTTCTTAATTTTTAATTTCAATATTTAACTATTCTTATGTTTTTATATAATATTTGTTTTTTTTTTCTGCCCCCTAATGTTTTTGTACCTACAATCAATTTCTTAACTATTTCATTTCCTTAATGTTATTTCTTTATTAATTCTTTACTTGTTTTTATCATTTATGGCCATTTATTTGTTATTGTGTTACTCTGCAAACTACATTGTGAATACTGTAAGGTTGCAGATAAACGTCGACTTAACATATTGCTATAAGTTATACACATTTATATTCTGTAACTGTTTGTATTCTTTAATGAATAATATAAAAATAAAAAAATAAAATAAACCCAATCAAATTTTAGCCTTAAATAAATTATAGTAGGTATATTAAGGACCTTATCAAAACAACGGCGAAACGAATTATACGACTATAATATACGAAGTAAGAAGAGAATTATCTTCGCAATGAACAAAATAATTTAATGTCATTTAATGATTTGATGGGAAATATATTAAGTATTGGAGAGGTGTTATGAAAGGTATGGTTATTTATAAGTTTTATACCGGAATTTATGTGTTTATGTATTTCGAGCGTTTCGTAGTTGTTAAGTCGGTATCCTTTATTCTGTGTTTCATGTAATAGTTTTAGTTTGTGGTTATTGAAAGAGTGATTAGTTTGGATAATGTGGTTAGCAAATTCTGAGAAATTATTGTTGTTTAAGCATCTTCTGTGTTCATTAATTCTTGGAAGGACAGCGCTTCCGAAACATGTCGCGAAGTGACTCAAAAAACAAGTGGTTTGTAGCTAATTAATAATTCAAAAATAATTTTATATTAGTAAAGATTGGTAAAGATATAATAATAGTATACAATATCTTTAAATGTTCGTTTGATAATTCTTAAATGTATTATACTAAACAAAATGATCACAAGAGAAATACAAGAACCTACCTACCTATAATTTATTAAGTATGAAATATATATTATATTAATTCGATGTAATAATTATTATTAACAAGAATATTTCTACAACTGTTAACACGAACACACCTCAATTGTTACACTTCTGATATCTGCACAATATGGTTCATTGATTTATTAATATTTTGGTATTTCTTTGATAAAACATCATAAATAAGAATGTTGTGCGTGGGCCGATATATTATATAAAAGTTTCTGGGTGATGTCAGATTGATTTAATAATATAATATAAACAAAATATTACAAGTTTCGGTATTCGGGCAGAATATTTATATTCTGTTAATGTGAACAATCAAAACATTGTTGATTAATGAATCATACACATGTTTGATCTAATTCATTTTGAAATATAACTTGTGATAATAAGTGAGTTAAGGATCGTCAGTATAGACGGTTGTGAAAGATAATTTTAATATTTGAAGTAGTTTATTGCCTTAGTCTAAATTTAATTTTATTTGATAATTTATAAAAATATATCAGAACGAGGAAATAAATAATTTCGGAATGTTTGGAATAGTCTAATTTCAGATCTGACGTGGCAAAATTCACTTTATAATACGAGTATACCTACATATAAAAAATACTTAATTCAAAAAAAATATCATTCAATACCAGATTTGTATAATCCCTCCTTTTCCTCTCTTAATACTGTTTTTTTATTGAAACGAATTATTTTAATATTTAACATTTTCTTATATTGTATTATTTTTTAAATTTGTTATGATGAACATTTATTATTCAACTGTTACCACACGTTTATTTTCTTAACTATTTTATAATCGTACCTATAAGATCAATTATAAATTTTTACTTATAAAATGTGACCGTACCAGCAGGTAATGTACTTACCTTTCTAATTCCAACATTGGTATTTAAAATTTTCCCTAAATTGCTAAGGCCCCGAATTGGAAAAGTTGAGCTGGTTATGCGTTATAGAAGTAAAAGACGAAAGAGTTTGAGCGGAAAATATAAAAATTTGACTGTAAATGTCCGTTGAAGAGATAAGAAAGTTTCAACAAAATGGAACCGTTTCACTTTAAAACTTAAACTTTTGCATAATGAATAAGCAACACTTTGGGTTGTCGCACGAAATTCTTGGCTTATTGTTCAGTTCAACCCTCTCCCCTGTGGATTGCCAATTATTTGCATGCGATTATAGCCCGTGTGGAAGTTTTTCTACTAGAAAAGCTAAATAAGCCGTTCAATTCCAGAAATTCCAGGTGCGGCTCTAGTGAGCCCGCTAATGAGGAAACCCTACCGTTTCTTTCCCCATGGGGTATCAATATAATATTGCTGAGCTGCTGAACAGGCGCATAGGTAGGTACTACTTTGTATTTTTAAATACATTTACGTAGCTAAGGGGTTTTAAACGAGTCCTTTCTCTGTGTATTTTTTATTCATGGTAGATTTTTGATTATTGTGCATGCCTTACGTGGTTTTTATTATGTATATAATTCGTGTGATTAAAAATCGTTTAATATATCATGACATATTTTAAACATTTTAATAGAGACGTAGACGGAAAATTATACCTTGATGCCTTGAATTCCTGGAGAACCAGGAATTCAAGGCACCTACAGGGCTTAAGACAAGCCTTTTGCCAAAGTGTTCAAAATTATACCTAAATTATTCCATCTACGTCTCTATTGAGATGTTAAAAAATTGACAAAAAATATCATTGACTTCCGACAAGGAAAAATATCCAAATTTGCGTATATGCAACTATAAATATTCGATGGTTTAATATTTTATATATTTTAAATTTATCTCGTATATAAGTATTCTTCTTCTTCTCACCCTAATCCCGTCCACTCCTGGATAAGTCTTCCAAGTATATATCTTCTTCCAAGTCACTTGTGCTCTCAGAATCCAGTTGACACCAGCATGACGGCTGATGTGATCCCCCCATCTCATTGGCGGTCTCCAACCTAACATTGCCCTTGGCCACCTGTCTTCGATATATCTAGCTCCGTGGCCTGACCATCTCCATTTCAGGGTAAGAATGCGGTGAACGACATCAACATTTTTTGTTCTTTGCCTGATGACGACATTTCGCACCCTGTCTCTCAGACTCAATTCCAGCATGGATCCAAGATTTTCCATGGATCTTTGGGTGACCCTTAGTTTTTCGACAATTTTATTACAAAGTATTAGCTTGTTTTTATTTGAGTCATTTTAAAACCTACCAAAACCTTCTTGTGGCATAAACTATATTAAAATTGATAATTATTGATTATGGTGATTGGCAGTGATTGCCTTTGTAAACGTATTATAAACATCTCTGCTGTTTTTGAAAAAAAATAAATTGTTTGTTATTTTTTAAATATGCATATTCTTTTTTTTTATTTTGTATTTTTGTGGTTAGTTTGTAGTACTTACTATTCTATTATATATGTGAAACAATGTTATTGGGTGTACATGTACAGATTGTGGTATACTTCTTTTATATTTATTGATGTGGATAGTTTGTAGTACTTACTATTCTATTATGTATGTGAAACAATGTTATTGGGTGTACATGTACAGATTGTGGTATACTTCTTTTATATTTATTGATGTGGATAGTTTGTAGTACTTACTATTCTATTATGTATGTGAAACAATGTTATTGGGTGTACATGTACAGATTGTGGTATACTTCTTTTATATTTATCATGTACTTTTCTTTCTGTACTCCTGTTTCGTTCATTAATCAAAATAAATAAATTACGTACGCATTCTTGCTTCTACCGGTTGAAATAAGTACTAGAAATTAGGAGGAAAACGTTATTTGGAAATAAAATTGAATATAATTACAAATACAAACAGAAATTTGTAGATGAATAAAATAAAAAAATATAAGGCACATCGTCAGAATAATTTGCCTTGTAAATATAATTAAATATAAATTTAGTATTTTTATTATATATATATCTGCATACAATGGAGTTATATCAATAATTGTCGATCCACAAACTAAACACAGAAATTTGTGATAAAAATACGTTACTATCCATTGGAGAAGAGTTGTATTCGTTGAGTACAATATATTTTTTTAATTAATTCATATAAGATCTACTAAAAAGAACAGCAACTATCAAAATATGTCAATGCAATTTCTTATGGTTTTTATTAACCATTTTTGATACCCAATTTATGAAAACACTATTATCAAATTGTATTTTTTGTATGTAAATTAATTGCCTTTATTAATTCCAATAATTGAAATAACTCAATTTTGTACCTCCGTTTCTACATCTTACTTCCAGTTTATTAAATTAATTCATTAATTAAAAATATGTAGCTAGATGAATTAATTTATTTGAGACACAGAGCAGCGTCTTTGTACGTAGGTTTCAATAAAATTGCTTTCAATTTGTTTACGTAATTGAATTAACTTAATCGATAGTAGTAGACGACATTAAAACATTATTTATATTAATTTATAAATTGTTAAGAGATAGAAACACGATAGTGAATTAATTTAAAATTCGATCCTATTTAAATACAAACACGGTTAATTGGAAGGTGGATAAAAGTTGGTGTGGAGCGCCATCATTCTTTATTACAGACAACTAACGCATACCTATAACTTGCAAATGTCGCTCGGTACCGACGGACGCTCGGTAATTAAGAATATTATTCTAATACATAGAGTATAAATCATTACAATACTTAGATATTAAAAAAGTATATTTATTTTTAACTATATAGATAATCAGAAATTTCTCTTTCAGACTCTCAGTAGGTAAGGAAAATATTTGATTTGATTTTACAACTCAAGAGATGTGTGTTTGTGCGAAAAATTACTACAATCGTGAATTGTTCAAAACATCATTAATTAGTAATAAATATTAGATCAAATGTGTTAAAGCCTAGCACTTACTAGATTATTCAACCTCAAGAATCAATGCATTAGAGTGGGACTAAAAATGAACATTAATAAGACAAAAATTATGTCCTTTATAGGTTCAGAACCCATAAAAATTGATGGTCAAGATATTGGCAGAGTAGAATCATATGTCTACCTCGGTCACACCGTGAAACTGGGAAGATATAATTTAGAAGCTGAAATAGAAAGAAGAAGAGGTCTAGGATGGGCAGCGTTCAGCAAATTATCAAATGTTCTTAAATCTACAAATATCCCAATCCACTTAAAGAAAAAAGTTTTTGACGCTTGTGTACTCCCTGTGCTCACTTACGGCTTTGAAAAATCCGCATTTACTAAGAAAATGATGGAAAAGCTAAGAGTGACACAAAGAGCGATGGAAAGAAGAATGTTGAATATCTCGCTAAGGGACCATAAAACTAATGATTGGATTAGGAAGAACACAGGAGTAGCGGATGTGGCCAAAAGAATAGCGGAGTTAAAGTGGAGTTGGGCGGGTCATGTATCTCGGATGTCAGATGGACGATGGACAAAAATTGTGATGGACTGGAGGCCAAGAATGGGAAGCAGAAGCGTGGGAAGGCCCCAGACCAGATGGTCCGATGACATCAAAAAAGTGGCAGGTCCTGAATGGCGAAGAATGGCACAGGATAGAGACCAGTGGAAGTCCAAGCGGGAGGCCTTTGTCCAATACTGGACTCAAGAAGAGGCTGAATAAGTAAGTAAGTAAGATTATTCAAGGAAATGATATATAAAAACAATACAACGTTAAAAATAACGTTAAACAAAAACGTAAACGTTATCAGCAGTTTTCAATCTGTCGATTGAAAACTGCTGACACGGCTTCAAAACTGTAGAATTCCATAGTAATTATAGGTACATATTATAAATATGAACACATACAACACACATAATATGAATACATTTCAACTACGTACCTACACATCATCTTATTATTCGCAATTTGAATGAAGGAAGCGAACTAATTTATTTCACAAGATGAAATCATATCCGATTCAATTTTTTACGTGATCCGAATGATGTAAACTTTGAAGTGTGTTCAAAAATCACAAGAGAATAATTTTTCGAAACGACTTAAAACAATCTCACGGACCACAAACCTGGAATAATGACCTATTTTGGCGGGAAACGGTCCAATGGTAGGTAATCCGTGTGCTGTGCATAGCAATGGCGTCTGAAATCATACAGATTAAGTTGAATAAATGAACCGTAGTCGGTCTTTATTAAAATGGTAAAGTGGGTAAAGTTTGTTATGCAAATGGGGCCCGTTTGTTGCATCGAGTGCAGTCTTCGGCAGTGCTTCTTTATAAACACCTGCTAGTTCTGTCGCAGCACAATTGTATTGTGCCATAGCACCAGCACCAGGCACCAGTCACGGTGGATACACCTTTTGTGTGTCGCCGTTAATAATTTGTTACACTTGTCGGTCGGAGGCGGATATACAAAGGAAGGTTTGGTTTCGTTTGGAGGAAGGGGTGAATTTGTCTCACTGGCTGTTTCTCCTTTGACACGCACGCCACTACCATTGCCACTCTATGATTTAAAACTATCTGAGTATAGGAACGTGAATCTATTTGTTATGATATGTATTTTTCACATACTCAGCATTGTTACCAAAGCTTTGTTTAAAACTATCTTAAGGAGTTTGTAACGATTAAGTATTTCTGTTCTTCGATGGCGCTACAGCCCAAATCGAGCCTTGGCCTCCGTTAACTTTCGCCTCCATCCAATCCTATCCTCTGCTGCCACTTTCCAGCTCCTCTCTTGGAGAAGCTGAGCCGCATCCTTTTTGACCTCATCTTCCCACCGCAGCCTTGGTCTTCCTACCCTTCTTCTCCCACCTGGGTGTCCAGTCATGATTCGTTTCGGCACCCGTGAGGTTGGCATTCGTTGTACATGTCCAGCCCATCTCAGCCTAAGTAATTTCATGTGCGTTGAGATACTTGGGGTCTGGTATATGTTGTACAACTCATCGTTGCGTCTAATGCGCCATTCATCGCCATCCTTCACGGGGCCGCATATTCTACGCAGTACCTTTCTTTCAAAGGTGTCCAGCGTTTCAGACATCTTCGCCGTTATGGTTAATGTCTCGCATCCATATGCCAACACTGTTCTGACTATGGTCTTGTAGAGTGTGACTTTTGTTTTACGATGGACACTGCGAGATTTAAAAACAGGGAGCAATGAAAAATATGTTTTATTGGCTGCCGTAATTCTTTTTCTTATTTCAGCTGGATCTTCATTATTTTCGGTAAGACTGGAGCCCAGGTAAGTGAATTGATCCACTACTTCAAACGAGTAGTTACCGATTAAGTATTTATCTCGGCCAATTATTTATGACGAAATTAGAAATTATACCAATATTTTGATTTTAGAGAACGTTCGTTAAGGTCTTGGTCGTTATAAACCATTGATATAAAAATATGTAGTTATATCATTTAATTTTTCCCATCGATGTTTGGAAGAGTTATTCTGAAATTCGGTAAAACATCAATTGATAATGGAAACAAAAGCTGAAGAATATGTAATTTCTAAGAAATATGGATTTTCCACAGCATTTAAATGTACCTTTTGATTTGAAATGATATTGAAATGATGCTACCAAAGACCTTATAATATATACTAAATTATAAGGTCTTTGGATGCTACCTATTTAACTGTTCGTATTTCTGTTTGATTAAATACAAAATAAAATACTGATGCAGTTTTGTCACGAAAAACACTATACTAGAATGCTTTTGGGTATCGTGCTTGCACGGTGTACGTTTACAAAGCTTTGTTTAATACACTCGACATCTCCGCGAGCTCTCTCGGTGCGTTTAGGACAGCTGTCTCCTCCTAAGAATCTTTACTAGTGCTTTAATTTAATCAGCTGTCTAATTTTAGTGTTTTTTATGTACTTGTAAATTAATTACGTATTATTTTGTAAATTTTTGTACTTATTATTAATAATCCTATTGGATAATGACGATAATGAATAACTCTCTATAAACCAATAAATAAAAATAATAATATAAAATAAAATTGTTTTGTATTGTCATTTTAAATTATCTAGTGAATAATTTGTTTACATTTAATAAATGTAAACCTACTAACTGTAGGAATAATTTATCTATTAATGCCTTGGCGATCATTAACTGTTTTATAAGTATAATATGTATTTTACATTTCAAAGTACCCCATAATAGCAGTCAGATGTGACGATAACTATTTCTCACTTATCTGGAATTTTTATTTATTCGCGTCTGAGAATTATTTGTTTCGACGATTACCCTCTCCGCTTTATTTACACTATACAAACAGGATATGTGAAACGATCAACTTCATTAAAGTGTAACTTGTCAGTTAATCAGATTACTTACTTGTATATTTAACATATAGTAGGTACCTACCTGTTGCCGTCACTTTACACGATGTCAATTAACATCATGCCGGAATATGACATTACATATAGTGTAAGAAAGATAATGATTTTTTAATGCGCTAATAATATCTATATCAAGATTCAAGAGTGTATTTTTCTCATGGCAATGTAAGTGCATTGCACTTACTATTCTGACATTAGCAGTACCTACATACCTAATGCTTTTAAAACGTACCTATCATTCAAAAGAGTTATTTTATTATACTTGTATGACATTCGTATTTTTTACTACCTTCCTACGTGATGTCACTTGACCGAAAACTTAAGACTGGAATATTCAGTCACTGAATCGATTAATCAAAATCATATGACCGTGGTGGCATAGTGGGTACGTAGTTTGATTTCTATGCTGGGGTTTTATGTTTGATTTTCAGAAGGGGAGATATTGTGAAAATTATTTCTCATGCTGCTTCTCTGGGTTGGAGACACTAGATAGTGGAAAGAAATTTGCATTTTTCAATAAACTCGCCACGAATGTTTTCATATAATTAATTAATAAAATCATTTCATTTTTATTTTATAAACACTTCCTTGCCCCCTGCGCAAATGGCGAGTTTATTGCCGTATGGCAATTTTTTCCAACTAACCAGTGTTTCCAGCCCAGAGATGCAACATTTGCGTGAGAAATGATTTTAAATAAATTGGAATCGAACTCTGTTTGGAATCGAATCCAGGACGAACGGCTAACCAACTGTGCTATGGCGGTCGGCATTTTCTATTGCGGTTCGAATAATCAGACATTTTTTTTATAAAACTTCTCATTAATGTTCCTGTAGTAAAAGTACCTAATACTTTTATGGCATATTAAATACCCACACATAAATTAATACCATAATTATAAATTCTGTCCGTATTAAAAATGTCGCATAAGAGATTGCCAGGTATAAATATTTAAGTAAGTAGGTAGTTTCTGAATCATTAAATAACAATGGGGTTTTGTCGTTTTGTTTTCTTTGTGGTTAGATGATAATGAATGTCTCCGAGTAAAAGCTTTGAATTACTAGAAGTATTAACATTTCACGATTCGACAATAAAGTCAAAAAAATCCATTAGCTCTCGGGCCCTGGGCAGTGGACAAGCCGGCGACTGTCTGATGCGGTATTCGAAGAATTAACATGATGAGCTTTTGATGCTGCCATTGTTGCATTCCTTTTGTTTTATCAAATGGCTTTTGGGTATGGGCTCCCGATTCTGTAGGACCAAACTGAGCTTGACAAATAAATGTACCCGCAGACATTGAATGTTGCCTACATATTATATGGATTCACGACATTGAAGACATTTTAGTGCTTGATTACATTTTATGATACGTTTTCATAATTAATTTAAACTTTCCAGTTAGCGAGGTGCCCAAAAAAACTATCGACAAAGTAAATACTCAGTGATTTTATGCAATTAATATGATTAATATAATTTTATGATTTTGTAACTACAGTTTATTCCATCCATTTGGTATTATTTGAACAAAATATATTTATTATTATTATTTTGATATAGGCAATACGACCATTTAAGGTCGATTTGTGCCATTTGATGACGTGAGAATTGTATATAAATAAAATCAAAAAACAGATAAAGAAAAGACAAACAACGCATACAAAACTACCATGTTTTTCTCAATGAATTTAAATATTTCTTTGTAAATTATCGGGGAAGCAATTGCAAGAAGGTGCCGAATCTTTAGTGGAAACTGCACTTCGTTAATATATTTGTTGTAATCTAAATTTATATAGGCATTCATTGAATTTGAAAAAATCTGTCATTTCATTAATTTAATTTGCTTTTTTAAGTCGATTAATTAAAACGATTGCATAAAAGCTGCAATGTAGTCCCTACCAATTAGTAGAAAACCAAATGAATTTCAAAAATGATAGTACCTAATTTGGTCTCAATTATGAACAGGTTTTCGAGTGCAAAACACGTATTTAATCACAACAAATGATGTTCATCGTTCACGCGAGTCGGAATAAATATATGATTTAACCAAAAATCATGTTTTCGATTTGGCATTGAAAAAAAAACAAACTTGACTAAAGTGATTTTTTTCTTCTAGTTATGATTTTTTAAAATTTATTTTATTTAAATAATATAACACATAATTAACACAGTCATTAGATACATAAAAGATACACAGTAAAAAAACCTATTGCTCTTAACGAGAGTGCAAGCACTCGTGTGTAAAATTAATGTTATTATGACATTTTAAACGATTCAACTTTTTAAAAAAGACAAAAGCTGATATACCTGTTTTATAACTCAATTGACACTCCTTTCCCACCCTCATCTTTGTTGTTGTGATTATATTTCGGTTAGTAATCCAATGATCGCGAGTTCGAATCCTGCCAATCCAACTTGTTTCAAAGGAATGTTCAAAAAAAAAAAAAACAAGTGGGTTGTGGCCAACACTCCACACCATAGTAAGCGTTAATTTTTTCTCCTTGATATGTTGACAATCGCTAAATGCATTTTTATGAAGTAAAACAAATATAAGATTCCCAGAGGACAAAAGTTTTCACAATACACCATACACACAAAAACATTGTCACCATACCTGTTGAGAAATTTTAAGTAAAATTGCATTACTAGCAAGATGAACATGTATGAGACAGTGTATTAATGTTGATGAGGCGATGTATGTGTCAAGTTAGAAGAATGCGGTGTTTGGTCCTCACTGCCTACTCCTTGAGGAAGATAGAAGTGGAGAGTAAAAATACACTTATCTATAGAGACACATACAATATAAATATGAAGTTGATCACTCAATTTTCTCTTACAGAAGCTATTTTACTTCTGTTATATACATTTTTCATACAAATACGAAATTTATTTCACATTGATAAGGCAAACCATAGATTTTTCTTTAAATTTTGACAATCCTTGAATGCATTTTTGATGAGTGTAT
This sequence comes from Molanna angustata, assembly GCA_963576475.1. NCBI lineage: Eukaryota > Metazoa > Arthropoda > Insecta > Trichoptera > Molannidae > Molanna > Molanna angustata. The sequence continues at coordinate 39,093,859 of OY754964.1, read as the reverse complement.
TTTTGCTGTATCAAAATTTTAAATAGTATACAAAATACTCGATTTTCCAGAGCGTGAGAGCATTTTGAAAATTTAGACAGATGAAATCATACAGAAGAAATTAACGGATATCTATGGAAAACTTATCAGCTCTAGGTCTATGCACTTGGACTGATGGCGTATTTATAACAATACAACAATCGGATAATGCGGGAATAATCCAATATTTCATCAATGTATTGTTTTTGTATTTCATAGCTCATTTCAAATGACGACACCAACAGTCCGTCGATACAAGATGTTTAAAGATAAAATAGTAATAAAACATAACATCACAATAAGAAAAAAATACAATTTGTCAGAATATCCCACAGTAAAGACTATGATAATAAAATCAATTTAACATATCGTTCACATCTGTCACAAATTTCGACTTCTTTGTTATATAATGTCCAGTCCAGGCAGTCGATGAATTTTAGAAATTGAGTTCTTGGACCACATGTGACTACCTGCTCACAGACAGGATTGTTTATTGTTTCAAGGATCTGTTGTTTTTTCATCTCAAATCCTTGTGGTTGCTTTTTGGCCTCCTTTTGTATACCTGCTAAATACCCACGTCTGGTGCGCGAACCACCAACGAATGGACAGAGCGTTCTCAAACTCATTGAGAACAAAATATGTCAAAGGTTGTCATATATTTTATCCGGTGCTATGCGTCATCGCCATATTTATGAATTAAAAAGCATTGAACAGTGATTATATCCACAAACGAAAATATATTTAAAAAGTGCTTTTTATAAGAGTCAATTTAAAAATTAATCAATATTTTTAGGTGGTTATAGTAAATGGCAAGTATATGATTTTTGAAACTTAAACGTATTTTCTTATGTGAACACTTCTCAAAAAAATATTATGTGCTCATAGTTTTACAAATAATTAAAAATATATTTATCTAGTTATTATATTTGTAAAATGAACAGGGTATATCTAGAAATATTTTAAACGATTAACATTCACAATAATTACCTAGGAAATCACAATAAAATTACAAAAAATAAAAAATGATTAAACATATTATGTAAGGAAAAGTAAAAAATAAATTTTTAAATTAAATAAAGTAACAAATTAAGTAAAGTAACAGACAAGGGTGCGTGCTATCTCCATGGCTCTTTAACTTGTACATTGATTTCTGCATAAGAGCCCTTAAGGATGAAAGCAAGGGTCTGAAATTGAGTACCGTAATGGTGTGAGATCTGATGTATGCAGAAGATAGAGTTCTATTAGCAGAAAGTATGGAAGAGTTACAGTATCTTGTACGTATGGTATATGAAGGATGTATAGAGAATGGACTTAGGATGAATGCCAGCAAATCAAAGACAATGGTCTTTGAAAAGAGTGAAAGCAGAACAGCGTGTAAAATAAGAGTAGAGAACGAATGGCTCGAGCATGTCGACGAATATGTATACTTGGGAAGCATATTCCAACGGAACGGACGACTCGATAAAGAGATCGAAAGAAGAGTTATGGCAGGAAACAGAGTGAATGGAGCACTAAGACCAATTATGAATGATCGCAACATATCAAAGGATGCCAAAGTTGCCATTCATAACGCCATCGTAGTGCCAACCTTGACGTATGCAAGTGAAACCTGGACATGGCAGAAGACGCATGAAAGTAGAATAAATGCAGTTGAAATGAGATCGTTAAGAAGCATTTGTAATAGAACGATGTATGACCGGGTAAGAAACGAGGATATAAGGAAAGAATGTAAGATGAAGAAAGATGTCATTACTAGAATGAAAGTGAACACATTGAGATGGTTTGGTCACATGGGGAGAATGAATGAGGAGCGTCTGACGAAGAAAACATACAGAGCAGAAAGGAATGGAATGAGAGGTCGGTGACGCCCAAGAAAGGGATGGCACGACCATGTGAACGAAATTTTGAAAGACGGAAATGTTAGAAGTGTGAGCAATAGACGAACATGTATGAGACGATGCATGAATGTGGATGAGGCGAGGGATGCGTGCCAGGATAGAAAGATGTGGCGTTCGGTTCTCTCTGCCTACCCCGCAAGGGACATGGCGTGATGGTATGTATGTATGTATGTAAGTAAAAAATAAACTAATTTTTTAAATTATTTTGATCAAAAAAATCATCAAAATTAATGACATTAAAATCTAACTGTACATAAAATTGAAATTGATTGAAGATAAATATACAAAAATAATTTAGATTTCTCTCTATTTAGACAATTTAATATGTTAACTTAAATGGCTGAGAACACTCTTAACGGGTGAAGAGCAAAAAAAAGTATAGTATGTGTTAAAATAAAACCGATAAGTTATTGAGTTGTAAGTTTCATTATTAAAAAAATATTAAGTATTCAAATATTATTAAAAAATATGAAATTGCTACATGGGCTTGGGTAGGTATTGGAACCTGCTCACGAACTGAAATAAAAACTTATTACTATTGTTACTCTAAGATTATCATAATTGTATTTTAATTTTTTTATAGTGAATTATTAAAACATTCAACAAACCTATTCTATTTTATATTATTTAACTTTTTACTATTCTATTTTTTTTAATTTCTGAATTATTAAACGTTTAACAAATCGTTTCTTTTGTAACTATTATACATATATATCACGGGAATGTTGCCACATCAATGTTATTGGATAAAAAACATATGCATTTTCATCATTCGATAGGTAGTGCGAAATATTATGTATACAAGTAGTGCGGTGTCTATGATTTATTGGTTCATGTCCCGATCTCGGACCTCATCCCATGGTGAACGATCACTCAATTTATTGTTCCTTTTATCCTGAATTTGCACGCTGGGAATAGATCGGATCCTTCGATATAATACGGAGGGATGGTAATTAATTTTATGTTAACCGCTTTGTTGCCGATGGCGGCGAATTCTTTATGTTATTTTACATATACATATTCCAACTTCGACGCTAATCGGTTTGATTTTTTTAAATGCGCTAATGAAATAATTACACGTTGTTATTATCAAATTTATATTTTCAATTACGCATCCTTCAAATAATCCATGCTGTTCACTTTGTATATGTTATCTTGAAAGTTGAAAGCAATAACTTTTAAAGGACGTTTAATAACTCTGAAAATTTTGATATGCGGTAGGTACAACTAAAATTGTTTTTTTTTCGTTGTGGATACGGAGATGGACCACACAGGCTGTCTCTTAACTGCCTACCAAAATATTTTCCTTAATTGTTGGGTTTACTCTTGTTTACTGCTTGGCATCGTGCGTTCATAAGGGTACCCATTTGATGTAGGGATTACAAAAACAAAAAAAAATCTTTAAACGTTTCTTAATGGAAATGGAAGAATTTCGTGTGTATATAATGTATTTGCATATAGTTTATAGCTTTGGATGCCTAGTAATAAATACAAAATAATTTATTGCTATATACATGAAATCTTAATAACAACACATTATACCTTCATTTTTTAGGTACCTAGTTAAAATATATCATTGAAACAAAATTTGTTGGATTTTGGAACAAATCAATGCAGATATATTTTTGATACACTCACGATATTATTGAGTAATTTCAAAAATTAAATTGTTCAATGGGTTAGACGATTAAAAGATAATATTGGTATGAATTCGTTGAATTTCTTCTTACAATATTTTATTAATTTATTTTTATAGGATTTATAGGAAAGCACTTCATTATTAGCAGATTTTTGAAAAAAGTTTTTCACTACCTACTATTCTCAAGTCAACTGATCTAAAAAAGCAATGAATAAAAAATATACACACTGGAGCATAATTTACTAATATATAATACGGTAAACCTAATATTTATAAACCTTATACTTAAAATAATTGCATTTTTTCTCTATTTCTTGTATGTAAATAAAAAAACCAGATCAATGACAAATTCATACAAATTAATTTCTTAGTCCTACTAACAAAGGAACAGTTTTGAGTAGGTTTTTATATATGATTGTGCATAAATAAATAAATAAATTTAATTATAATACATCGTATTCTATCACGCTAATAAAATATTTATCTCATGGCATTTTTATAAACTCCCTCGGCACTAATTTTGTTTCGCTGTTGTACATAGTTGGTACCTACACAAAACAAAGTGCGGCCATATAAAATTACAATGATAAAATTGAAATATAAATTTCACCTCACCTTATCTCTGTCAGTTTAATTTAAAAGTTAAGTGCTGCTCGTGTTGCTCGTTTCTGCATTTGCCCATCTTCAATTACATCCATCTTCTACAGTTCTTCAACGTAACTCGGTTTCCTTTTTTTGTAAGTTAATGAGTCATGTTTATCTGCATTTTGATGTACGTATGCATCTTTATTAACAATTCAGGTACGACACTATATGTACCTGCATATAAATTTTGAGATAAAAATATCGCGTAATTTTATTTGAAGATGAATAGCGTAAGTTTTTGGTACGTTTGTTTCATCAAAAAATTTCGGATACCTACGTGAAGATATTTGATAAAAAAAATTTTTTGTAGGTTATATGACCAAGTAAATTTATATTTCGTCCTCTGAATTATTAACATATAGGTATATTATAATTGACATAGGGATAGGATTATTATTAACATTGGGATATTATTAACATAGGGATTATATTAACAATGGGATAGGATTATTATTAACATAGGGATATTATAACATAGGCACTAGAAATAATTCATTCTGGGATTGTTCAATTAGAGGTCAGTGTAAGATTACGGATTCGATTGCAAATGGAGATACGGACGTCTTAGACTTTGTAGGGCACTGATTTGAAGACTCCGTAAACCTCTTTTAAGGAGTTGGTATTCTGTGATCTAGACAATAAAAGTATTTCATTTTTCAAATTTTATTGTCACTCTTCATACATTGTTAAAACCTTTCACAGTCGTATATTTTTATATTGTTTTGAGAAGTGGTGAGCAAATGCACCACCCCGGTCTTGTTCTTTGTCTTGCACCCCTAATCTTGGTCTTGCATATACAAATGTGGTATTGGTCTTACATACTCGAACGAGTCTTGGCCTTGTATACCCAGTCTTGCTATTAGTCTTGCAACTTTTCCAAAAACTGTATTTTATTTTTCTATAAAAATTCAGTGATTACAATGAAATATGACAAAAATATAAATTTAAAGTATTATGTCTATAGTACGTAAGTTAATTGCTAATTTTTTTTTTAAATGAATAACTTTATAAAATTTAACAAGACCTCAAGACACCCTGCACACCCTGGTCTTGGTCTTGCAAATCTCGCAAAACTTTTGCTCATCTTTTTTTTAGATTATTTCTCCTTTTGATTAAGGTATATTTTTTATTATCTTTGGTAGGTATTGTAGTTTTATTTAATTTGATAAGTCACAAATTCCTTTTCAATTAGCACTTCTGTTTTTAATCTTGATTAATTCAACCATAAAATTTTGTCTCCGTTTTGTTTATGTGTTTTATTTAATTTATTTAATCTCTGATATACCTACCTATGTACATACCTTACTAGCCTTCTTCGGTGGGCAATATTTCTTCTTCGGCCGTCTCTTATCTCAGTACACAGGTAACAGTGGATCCGAGCAGTACCTAATGCACTTTTGCTGTTTATAAAATTTAACCCAAAGATAAGTCATTTCCTCTTAGCTGCTGTGACTACCTATTCTTATCATGTTGGCGATCTTTATGACCGCAACTCCTTAGCAGACCATCGAAGCTTGATTGTATAATATGTACGTGTAGTATTTATGTTGTTTGTCAGACACCGCCATTTATTTAGGTATCAGAAAGGATCTTTTGAGGGAAGCAAGGAAGTAACAGCTGTATTGCGTTCGAAGCACATAAAGTCATAAAATATCTGGAAATGGTGTCTTTTAACGATACCATTTGTCGTAAAAATGCTTTAAATGAAAATAAAATACGTGGTATTAGAATATGACTCCATAACTTGGTTTGAGCACTAGAAGAATATTAGTTTCGCAGAATGTAGACGCTCACCAGTGGGTTGTGGCCAACACTAAATTCTCCACTAGACAAGTAAGTGTACTTCCACTTAATAAATTATATCAAATTGAATGAACTACCTACCTAGATTAATTTTTTTCTTGAAAGTAAAACTTTTCCAGAGTACATTTTATTGAGAACATTTCTTTCCATCATCTCTAACTAAAGATAATACAATTTTTCAAAATTTGAAAGCACATTTTATGTTTCCATATTGTGACGTTGTCCGTTTGAAATGTGATTTAAAATGTATTTAGTTTATTTTGTGCTGTGAGGCACCGGCTTAGAATAGTGCTTCCACTCTTTTGTTTTATCATCGTTTTAGGGTGTCCCCTAAGAACTGGGTAATCGAAAATACAACAGGCAACAATAACATTTTACCTAGTTCAATATGGAGGTTCATCAGCCATTTTAAATAGTACCTTTTTTTAGGTGAGACAAAACTGGTGTGTGGTGATAAAAACACTGTGTTTTGTTTCCTTTTAAAAGGGAAAACACACCCGCACACCTGTCGCTGGTTTCACCACATTGTGGGATTTTCCGTGATGGTATATAAATTCCAAACCATCATATTGTGTAAGTAATAGTTGTAAATAAAAGATATCTGATAAAAATAATGATTGATCATAAAATTGATTTTAGATAGGCTTTTCAACCTAAAATTGTATTTGAAATTCAATACGGGGACTGTCAGTCATCAAGTTATATTGGAAACATTTATCGTCGCATATTAATTATAAAAACATCTGCCACGCATCGTGTATTTTAGAGGATATGTCAAAAATATTTGGAATTTCGTGTGATACTTGAAATTTTAGAAAATGCTTAATTTTGGGTAATTTGGGGTCGACATTCCGTCCATTAATGAGCAGAAAAAGTGGTGCGAGCCGAATGACTTTAATTTGAGCGATTTCATAGGGAAATGCTGAGGAGAGTTATGCTCATAAAAAGCTTTAGTAGGAACATAAATCTAGCACATTTTATTTTTAGACTTGAAGCTGTAAAATGGGTGTTCAACATTTGTAATATCGTCATTTAAATGTATAGACAATTTTTGGACGGTGAAAATTTGAGTCATTATTATCAACAACCACACATTTTAAATGGCTTATTTAAATGTACTTGTATTTTTAGATTCAATATAATATATCCCACTCTGCCACGACCGATTTTGTTCACCTATAGCACAAGCATTTGTTTTATTTAGGGAATGTTTGAAGATATGTTACAATATAAATTCATAACTTGTGAAAACAGATTATTTCTTAGTTGAATTTATGGTAGAATAAGAAAAATATATTATTCATAATTATATGATAATTACGAACTACACTGGTTGAACTGTTCATAAATTGTAGACTATAATGTACATATGCCTGATGTATAAAGCTCTGAAGGACTACATTGAAGAACTGTGTTAAATTATTATTATTATTATTAATTGTCATTTGTATGAACTGTCTTTTGTCATTGTTGTTAACTTATTATTGATGGAATGCTTTTATTAGCTCTGACTATGTCATGTAAATTGTATAATCAAAACTGTAAATGAGCTGTTTGCTTCCCAAATATAAAATAAATAAATAAATAAATAAATATAATGTTCCATTAGGGAGATGGTTTTATGATCACCTGGATCACAGAGTACCAACTCTTTAAAATAATTAGATAGTCAATAATGGGACGAACTATGATCGCGGATTGAATGTGAACGGGCCATTAAAGTGGAATAAATTGCCCCTTTTAATATTTCGAGCTCAGAACATAGACACCTACGGTAGACTTCTAATCGTAGAGCCAACCAATAAACTATAGCGCCCTTGGAGTGATCTTGTACCACTAAACGGCGCTTAGTATAAAAATAAATGCTTTTTTTATATTCTGCGCAAGTGATGAGTATATTATTAAATGATGTTATGCTTCTCCACAATATTATTAATAATAAAATCGATTCTCCTGCTCTCTTAAATTATATATCTTTCAACATACCTACCCGTAGAACTAGACACACTCCTCTTTTCCGCTTAACCACTCAACACACCAACTATGCTCAACATGCAACAATGTACAGAATCTGTAATACATACAATAGGCATTTCCAAGAGATCGACATTTTCTTACTTAGCGACCCCACATTTAAAAAATATACCAACTTAAAATTTCATCCTCATAATCAAATTTAACACTTAATATACTGTCACATTTATATATGCAATTTCACACATCATTCACACATCATTCACACAATATCTCACCATAATATGTAACCATTCCTAATGAATCTTAATATACTACAATAACTTCAGCGACAACCTGTAATTGGCTTTATTATTAATCAAATCATCTTTATTTTATATAATTTATTATACGCTGTATATTGTCCTCTAAACGAAGTAAATAAATAAATAAATATTGCCATACGGTAATTTCTTCTAATTAACCAGTGTTTCCAGCCCAGAGAAGAAATACTTGCGCGTGAGAAATGAATTTTAATAATTGTTATCCTTTGCTCGGTGCTAAACGTAGGATGACCGCACTGAAGCCAAACCGCTTACCAACTGTGACAATATACTAATAATTGTGAATAAAATGAAAATCAATGCATTAAGATGGTTTCGACACTTGAAGAACATCTGACAAATAAGCTTACAAAGCTGTTCGGCCACAGAAAAGCTGGCAGGACCTCACTATTAAAAAAAATGGAAGTATGGAAAGTCAGAATTATATGGAAGAATTAAAGACGTAATGCGTTGATATGAATTGTTTCAAGATATATTAATGTGGCGGTAGGTTATTTCTATCTATCTGAAATACGAAATGAGATTACATATTTATAGGTTACATTGATGGGTGGTGGTAGAGCGGTTAGCGTGCTGTTAGTAACCCAGAGAATGCGAGTTCGAATCCAGCCACGACCGATTTCGTTCACCTATGTATATTTATATACAGCATAAGCATTTATGCTTAGTTCTGGGAATGTCTGAGGATGAATATTGCATGTCACAAGGGCATATTCATTCTTTAAAAAAAATATACAACTAACAATTATCATCAATTATTTGATTTATAATAGTTCCAGGCGATGACTACTGGGGATTTATGTATAGACCTTAAAATAGGTAAGTAATTTGTAATTAACTGAAAACATGTTTTGAAATTGAAGAACTGCGGTTGGATCTTCTTTTAGACACATTATATCTTATTGAATGTGGTCAAATTACAGATGCGGTTGGAGGATAATTCTGGTAACAACAGTTCAAGTGCAATAAGAGTCCCAATTATTTCATATTAGGCCCTTTTCTTAATGACCCAAACAATCTGGTCTATGCGTGGAAGGAATCGAAATAAGAATACGGAGTTCGAAACATATAGCTCCAAATACTGAAATGTTCCCGGCAAAGTGATGAATTATAATTCTATCTTTCATTTAGGTAAGTGATAGTGCTTCTGACATACTTTTTCGAAATTAGTTTTTCGTGTTAAAAATATTAGAAATAATAGTCCTAAAATAAACGTACATATTTGTAAGGAGTGGGTTGGTGCCAACGTTATACTCTTCACTACCAAATCACTCCACAAAGTAATCAAATTTGTATAGATAATTTACAGCATTTTCTTCAAATGCGGTTGTTAAATTATTACTGATTTCATTGTGAAAACTTGATAATTCTTCAATGCTATTTTATGAAAATGATGTGTCTTTTTAGCATTTTGTTAATAAAAATCCTGAGCTTAGGGTCACTTTGAACTATTTGACAGTTAATAAAAATGAGAAGCACTATTCAGATATCCTTCGAAATTTAATGGGGTCTAAGCGAGTATTAGGTATATAAACTTGAAAAATATGAAAAGAATCGTAGGAGTACTTTAGTCCATAATCGATAAAGTAGAATAAACACGCCATACAGCACTACACACACACAGATACATTGTGATAAAACTTTCAGATTATAATCTCAGCATGATACTAGTTGATAATCTGCAATAAAAAAAAATATTGCGAATTCATAACTCCCCACATATCCCCTTGGGATAGTGAGGAGTAAAAAGCGATACAAAAAATATTGTCATATGTTTAAATAATATGAGTGTAAACCTTTTGGATATTTTTTTTCTTAATTTATTTTTGTCAATTTCACTAATGATCTCATGATATGTGTGTAAGTACCTTAATCACTGTCGAAAAACTCAAGCCTAAATATTTACTGAATTCCATTTCATAGATAAAATTAAGTTGATAATTGCTTTGTTTTCAATTTCCGTCATACTATCTATTCAGATATTCGATATGGTTGTTCTGAATTTAGACATCATTAAGATATGTTTTGTCTATGGAACATAACATTTCAATCGCGATGTATAATGATGTAAACATGATGGTATGTATTGTAAAAACATTGTCTAAAAAACTTCTATCATTATCTAAAGTAATAAAGCAATCAAAATGTTAGTGTATGTGTGTGTGTGTGTGTGTGTATGTGTGTGTGTGTGTGTGTGTGTGTGTGTTTGTCTCACGCCTTCTGAAAAACCAAGAGCATCTAAAAATCTAATTTATGTGCGAACGTGTACCTGTATACCTGATGCAGTGTCACGCTAAAAATAATGCGATAAAAATGCTGAATTTTAAAAATATTTCAATAATTATTTTTTTCATACAAAATTTTCCAAGTCATATCTGTCAAAAAAGTGTACATTTTGCACGCAAATATCTGTTAGTTTAAAAGTTAGAAGTACGTATTTACACAAAAAAAAATATATTTTGAAGTATAACTTAGCGTTTAAGTGAAAAACATGGTGAATATTTGGTATAATTATAATGTTTAACTTATTTTTAAAGTAAGCCTTTTGTACATAAACGCCGCCATTTTAATATATTTTCATACAATATTTCATTTTCCCACCGAATGAATATGTTCTTGAAAATAATAAACCTTTGAAATAAATGTAATTATGAAATAATAAAATGAAACACAAGACATTACGGCAAGTTTTAAGACGTATATTGTAAAAGTCTGTTAATTATTAGTAAAGATATAGGCATAATAAAATTGCATAATTTGTATATAATATTTGATATTTCGGACAATTTTCATTTTTATGGCATCGAACAAACCAATGTAGGTACCTACATATTATTCAAAAAATGTCTACAAACCATTTGATATTTTTTACATGTTCTATGGTTACTATGGTAACGGACACATTCTGATATTCAAATAAAATTTGTTATACCTAAATCGAATTCGAATTAATTTAGAACATCATTGTAGGTAGGTACCTACATACCTAATACTACTTAAAAACCAACAATATACTAATTTCGTATAGGAAAATTATTAAACTATCTTAGGTTAACTATAATACACATGTCATTCAATCTACAAACTATTTCCTATAGTGAAATTCTTCTTTTATTTAAGTAGATCTTTGGGTGAGTTTAATTCTTCTTCCTCTTCTTTTGTGAAGTCATTTGGGACAGTTCATAAATAAACTATTTCCTATAGTCTAATTTTTCTTTTTCTTAATTTATGTAGACCTTGGGTGAGTTTTTATACAAACTATTTCCTATAGTCTAATTCATCTTCTTCCTCTTCTTTTATGTAGCCCTTTGGGTGAGTTTTTATACAGACTTATTCCTATTATCTAATTCTTTTTCTTCTTATTTTATGTAGACCTCTGGGCCAGTTTTGATACCAACTATTTCTTTTAACGTATTTCTTCTCTTTCTAATTTTATGTAGACCTTTGTTGAATTTTGTATAAACTAACTTCCTATAGTCTAATTTTTCCTCTTTTATGTAGACCATGGGAGAGTTTTCATGCAAACTTTTCCTTTAGTCTAATTCTTCTTCGTCTTCTTTTATGTTGACCATAGCGTTAGTTTTTATACAATCTATTTCCTGACGTATAATTATTCTTCTAATATGTAGACCTTTGGGTCAGTTTTTATATTAACTACTTTCTATAGTCTAATTCTTCTTTTTCTTATTTTTTGTAGATCTTTTGGTTAGTTTTTATACAAACTATTTCCTTTACTCTAATTCTTCGTTTTCTTATTTAATGTAGACCTTGGGTGAATTTTATATAAAATATTTCCTATATTTCAATTCATCTTCTTCTTCTTTTATGAAGACCATTTGGTCAGTTTTTTATATAATACATTTACTATTGTGTAATTCTTCTATTGCATCTTTTATGTAGACCATTGGGTCAGTTTTTATTACAAACTATTTGTTATAGTCTTATACTTATTCTTTTTTTTCATTTAGTTTTGGGTTAGTTTTAAGTCTTATAGTCTATTGTATAGAAATATTATAAACAACATGCACACTTGACGAAAATACATAAAACGAATGGGATGTGACCATCACTAGAATCTTCTCAATACTTTTTTTCAATCGAAATTTACACCATTTATTATATCAACATATATTGCTTAATTTTCAATAACTACATATTTGATTTTGATGACAATATAATAAAAAATCGGGGTTGTGGCCATTACTGGACTCTTCACAACGTTTATATTCAAATTAAAAACTATTTACATAAGTCTTCTTCTGTAATGTAGATCAGTTTTATTGTGTAAAAATATAATAATCTATAGGTATGCACACTTGACGAAAAATATAAAAACGAATGGGATGTGACCAACACTAGAATCTTTTCAGTAAGTACTTTTGTTTATTTAATTTTTAAGCCATTTCCCATCATCCAAAATTACTAAATATTTAAAACACATTTGCGTTCGATGACAATATATAAAAATAGGGGTTGTGGCCAAATACAAACTCTGTACAACGTTGTCTCTTTATAATCAGTCATATTTAAAACCATTTACCATAGTCCAGTCGTGCAGAAATTGTATGTACCTACTTATATATAAAAACAAATGGGTTGTGGCCATCACTTGAACATTTTACATCGCTTAAACTCAATTAAATTTCAAACTACTTTTCATACTACGAATTAGCAAATATTTTTTGTGACAATATTATATAAACGATTGCTTATTCCTTCACTAATTTACATTCTTGGCCAACGGCGGGACATAAAAGCTAGTCTTCAATATTTACTTAGTCATTTTAACTCATAGCAACACACGTAGGAACACAGCGTACAATGCTAAACCAGTTTTTTTTTAAGATTGTGCTTGCTCATAAAAAAATATGAAGCTTATTTGACCTGGAATTTGTCAGTGAATTTCAGGGTCATCACTGCTTAACCCCGAGCACTGATAGTTTTTATTATGTATGAAATAAAAATTAATAGATATGCATAATGCATAGATATGCAGGTATGCATTTGATAAATTGATTCCCTTTATGATGTTATTTTTTTTTCTACAGAAATAACAAAAAGTAGTAGGTATATTTGAAAATTATTATACTAAGGAAACAATGCGATATCTTTGCCCTATTGAAGATATGAACACTTCTGTACAGGGCAAATTATCTAGAATCTATAATTCATTATTCTTGTTTTTTTTCTTGTCCATCTCTATCCAAGGCCGGGCCTCGTTATGCTTATTGCAAATCTATAAAAAAACATCAATTTATTTATTTGGGACAGAGACAGCGATCAAAAAGGAAAAATATACAAAAGAGTATAAAAAAACCTGCGCCAAAACTACTATCCACAAATTAAAAAATATAATCAACAACAGAATAAAATAGGTAGATGAGAAAAAAGAAAAAACATAGATCAAAAAAGATGAAGAGCTTATCAAAATAAAAGTATACCTACAATGTAAATAAATAATAAGGATTTTGATTGGAGATGAAGGGATAGGAAAGATGGCGGTAAATGAGGGATGTGAAGACGTTAAAATAAAGCCACCAATCAAATCTATAAAATTATAAATCATTATCAAAAAGTACATATATATTCGTAAATTAAAACCTTTAAACTAACTTATGGTACCTACCTACGTAAGTATTTAAAATGTAACTCATTTAAACTAATCTATGAAATCTACGGTAATGCTGTCAGTTGGACTATACTATACGAGTGCTAGAAAAATATTTATACTATGGTCTTTTTGTACAATTATTTATAACGTGATTAATAATAATATAAGGTATTGATTAAAGACAGGAAATATCATAGTGTCGGTTCAATTCCTTCGCAATTTCATCAAGTGTTCAAAAGGTATTTCAATTACAAGACAGGTTTTCTACGAGTTGAATCATATAATCAGCGTTTTAAAAAAACTAAGTCATGCCTGGAAGCATCAAAATGTAAATATAATTATGCCATAAGGTGGTCATTTCCATCCATTATCGGTCCATAAATGGAGTGATTATTTTAGCGGTTGCCAATTAGTGATTCGGTCTTCTTACGCTATTCACCAAATGCATTATCATTACTTTTGATTGAGAAATGTCTTTGAGCACGTATGTATGAATGCTTTTAAGCTCCTGTGTTGCTACCATCTAATTTGCAACAGAGATTAAAGAAATAATTTCTTTCCATATCCAATTACAGAATTAATTTCGTTATTTTTATTTTGTGTGCGAACACAATTGCCATTGGTAACGAAAATGTAAATGGTTGCTACTTTTAAAAGCTTTTCTTACACATGTCCATTAAAATTATGTGTTTTCAACGGTGCATTGGTATTAATTATGATTTTTTTTAAATTTGTAACATTATAAAAACAGGGAATTTGTAATATTATAAAAAACGCAACGTTGAAATTAAGAATTGACATTTTTTTCTCATAGTCTTACCAATTGCTAATGTTTTCTTGGGCAGCACCTTTCTCTCATTTCTTTTTTATCAGGTCTTTATATTTTCTTCATCAGTGGAATATTTTTATATTATTATGTAGTCAAATCATCGTTTTCTTTATTTTGGATTATTACATTCTTTTTCAAGCTACCTTCAGTCCTTATGTTTTCATATCTTATCTTGTCATATATCGTTTTTATTGCACAGGCATCTAAGTTTTACGCGATGAATTTTAATCCGATAACTATGCATATACCTGTATTTAACATTATAAGGTATAATTCAACAAAATTAAAAATACACTGGTTTGGTTTGTACAATCTCACTAGGCCAGGCCTGTTCCAAGAAGGTAGACATAATCATAATTACAAAATCATAGTAAGCGAAAATATAGTATGATTATGTTGCCCATTGTCCACTACGTTAGTGGTTTGGTCGTGTTTGTTGTTATAATTTGAGAATTTACAGACAATAGTTGATCTCTTTGTTAAACAACCATGTGTGAATTGTAAGTTTTATTCTTATGTTTTTTTTATTAAATATATGTTCTTTTTATCTTTTACAACAAATTTTCAAATCCAAGTATTGATGAGTAAATAATATTAGTTAAATAATTCATAGTGATCATTGTGTTGGTACCATGTGTATCTATATTTACTGAGTATTATTTAACTTTGAATAGTAATTTCACACTTGTATGTAAAAAATAATATCGATATTATACTTATGTAAATCTATCTTAATTACAGTGCTGTTAAGTTTTTGTTTTTTATTTGTCAAGTAAATATTATTATTGAAACAGTTGTATCGCTGCCACCGCGAAGGAAGGTTGTGTTAGTATGCTCACTCGCCGCCACACTCGCCGTTAAGTGATATTATTGTTCCGTGATTTTCTGGTGTTGGAATCGCTCAAGGGAAGTGATTTTTTCTTTATTAATCGTATTGTTGTTTGATGTTTTTCTTTCTCATTTCTATGTAAAATTTATTCTTTTTCAGTTATTCTATACCTATATTACTTATTTATCTTTTGATTTTTATTTTGATTTATTTATTCCGTTCGTGGTAACGAATTTTCGTTTATTTATATACATATATAGGTGCATTCCTATCTTATTTAACTTTGTTATTCTTTTTGTTAGTGAAATTTTTATTTTTGTTTCGATCTTGTCATAATGGAAGAAATCCATAAACCTCCTGATCCTCCTGACGACATAACAATCCAACCGAATTCCTCTGCCGCAAAACCTAATAAAAGAAGACGCGAAGGAAACGATTTTCCTTCTCCTTCTTCCCCTACTTCCAAGTATCCTGATGTATCTGAAGCTTCTCACGCTAGTCCCTTAAATCTGAAGTACAGCAGTAACTCTCTCCCTCCCTTTTTGGTTTATGTCCAGAATGTGGACAATGATGCTTCTCTGCACCCTATGAAATTCGGCCAAATCCTCTACAAAAACAAAATTGTTAATGTCTCTCCCGGCGGTGTCAAAGCCGAGGGAAGAAACAAGATTTCCGTCTCCTTCACAAACCCCAATGCTGCTAATTCCTTTGTAGATTCTTCAATTCTTACCTCTAATAACCTTAAAGCATATATTCCATCTTTTAAACTTACAAAAATGGGCTTAGTAAGAGGCATCTCCACCGAACTGTCAAATGATGACATTATAGAAAATGTGTCTGTGCCATCCCAATTTGGAAAAATAATCAAAGCCAGACGTTTGAATTATAAAGATTCCTCGTCTGGATCTATCGAATGGAAACCCTCTCAAACGGTTGTTTTGACCTTTGAAGGTCAGACTCTTCCGAAGAACGTCTACCTCTACTATAACTCTTTGCCAGTTGAGCTATATACATTCCCAACAGTTCTTTGTTTCCAATGTTGCCGTTACGGTCACACTAAATCCCAATGCCGTTCTCAGCCTCGATGCTTCAAATGTGGGGAATCCCATTTGGGGGAAACCTGTGCATCAACAAAACCTGTTTGTATTAATTGTTCCGGTGCTCATCCTGCTTCTAGTCTCTTTTGTCCCGAATTTTCGAGACAAAAAAACATTAAACACTCAATGGCCTCCGAAAACATTTCTTACGTAGAAGCGTCAAAATTATACCCAACAAGTAAAATGAGTTACACAGAAGCTACATCGGCTTCTTCCTCCACGCCTATTTCCATTCCTTCACGTAATCAATCCTTTAAAATGACTCTTAAAAACATTCCGAAAGAACAAAGACCTAAAGTTTCTCCACATTTTGACAAAGCCAGTCATGAAAATCTTCTTTCATACACAAATGGCCAAGCTACAATGCCTAGTGACGGCTGCGCCATGCGTTGCAACCCAGAACCTTTCAACAAATCCAACGACCTGACGTCAATCATCCCCATGATAGCCCAAATCCTAATTTCTTTATTTTCTGACATCGATAACTTACCGTCCTACGCTGCCAACTCTCTTCCATTCCTCAACGATCTAGTGCAATATAATGGCTCCACATCCAAAAACAAAGAATAATAACTCAATCTGCATATTACAATGGAACAGCAGAAGTCTAGTTTCGAATAAAATAGACTTTTGCTATATTTTAAAAACATACAATATTAATATTGCTGCGGTATCAGAGACCTGGCTTAAACCAGGATCCGATTTTTTTATCCCCGGTTACACGATTTTACGAGACGATCGATATGATGCTCATGGAGGAGCTGCGTTAATATTTAAATCTTCATTGCCATATAATGTAATAAATATCCCCTCACATTCTAATATCCAAATAGTTGCTGCTAACATAAATAATATAAGTTATATCTCAACTTACTGTCCACCTAACACTTTTTTTGATCCTAACTACTGGAATTTATTGATATCATTATGTTCCTCTCAAATATTTATATTAGGTGACTTTAATGCCCACTCGCCTTCCTGGGGATGTGTTTCTCAAGACAGTTCAGGCGACTCAATTTTGACGTTTTGCGATGATAATAATATGTGTATCTTGAACAATGGCTCACCAACTAGATTTACTTCACCATCACAAAATCAAAGTGCAGTTGACCTTTCCTTGTGTTCTACCAATCTTGCTACCTCCACTTCCTGGACCGTCATGGATGACACCTTTTCTAGTGACCATTTCCCAATAATTCTAAACTATTCTCCTAGTCCATCGTTTTCAACAACATATACAAAAGTCAGTAAATTCAAATTGAATTTAGCAGATTGGTATAACTTCCATAAAATCTTAGAAGAATCCGTTAGCACTCTTCCACCTCTTATGTTTCCAGCGGATTTAAATACAATTTTCTCTAAACTATTATCAGTTATTAAATCAGCTGCCGAGTCTTGCATTCCAAAAACAAAAAAATCGAAAAAATCTAAAACTCTCCCGCCATGGTGGGACGACGAATGCTCAGAACTCATTCTAGAGAGAAAAAAAGCCATGAAAAAATACAGGAAAAATATGTCACTGTCCAATTTTCTTAATGCAAAAAATATTCAAGCATTAACTAAGAAAACTTTAAGAAAAAAAAAACGTCAAGGCTGGTATGACTTCTGTAATTCCCTTTCTCCAGAATCTTCTTCTTCTCAAATCTGGAATAAAATTCATAGATTTCGTGCATCATATTCTCCTACATATACTAACTCCCAGGATGACTGGATAATGTCATTTACCGATAATTTGGCCCCTGCCTACGTTCCAAGCTTTGAAGAGGTATGCAACTCTTCTCATAATTCACAGCCCGCCTCCTGGCTAACCTCTCCATTTAAAATAGAAGAATTATTAATTCAAATTCAGTCATTATGTAATACGGCTCCAGGAGTGGATGGTATTTCAAATATATTTTTTCAAAAATTTCCTGCTAATCTTCTGTCATACCTTTTAGATATGTACAACCTAATTTTACAAATAGGATTCGTACCTTCAGAATGGAAGACCCAGATAGTTATTCCAATTTTGAAACCGGGTAAAGATGCAAAACTTGGTTCTTCCTATAGACCTATTGCACTTTCATCTTGTTTCTTAAAATTATTAGAGCGTATGTTGAAAAAACGATTAGATTGGTATATAGAACATAATAACCTTCTTTCGACTTCACAATTTGGTTTCCGAAAATCAAAATCTTGTCTTGATAACCTGAGTATTTTAACAACTGACATTCGGACTGCTTTCTCTAAACAAGAATCTACTGCAGCAGCCTTTTTAGATATATCTGGCGCATATGATAACGTTCAGCTTCCTGTACTGAAAAATAAATTATCTACAATAGGTATTCCGGATCAACTGTGTCGTCTCATTCATAACATATTTTCCGAACGCACTATTAATATCAATAGAAATAATATAAATATATCAAGAACCATATGGAAAGGATTACCTCAGGGCTCCGTATTAAGTCCTATTTTATTTAATGTCTACTGTTCAGATCTCGAATCGAAACTCCCTGATAAGGTTTCCTTTGTTAATTATGCTGACGATATTAGCATATATGTTTCAAATAAATTTATTGATATATCCGTAAAAGATTTAACTATGGCTATCAAAATAATAAACAAATGGGCTCTTAAAAATGGTCTCCAGGTTTCCCCTCAAAAAAGTAAGGTTGTAATTTTTACTCGTAAACACAAAACTCCCACAGTAAACATAATTATTGACAATATTCAAATTCCTGTGTTAAATCAAGTTAAATTTCTGGGCTTAATTTTAGACAGAAAAATGTCATGGAAACCTCACATTGAGCATGCTATTGCCAAATGCGAAAGAAATTTAAACCCTCTTCGAGCCGTTTCCCGAGTGTGGTGGGGTTCTCACCCATCATGCATGAAAATCCTTTACAATTCTCTGGTTCGTGGTGTCCTTGATTTTGGTAGCTTTCTTTGGGACCCGATCCCTTCATTTCTTCAACTTAAACTTGAAAGAATTCAATCAAAGGGCCTGAGACTGGTTCTCGGCGCTATGCGTTCAACACCCATTAATGCTCTTCAAGTGGAGGCACTAGACATGCCTCTTAATCTTCGTAGAGAATTATTGGCAGTCAAATTTCTCACAAAGCGGATAAATATTAATACACACCCCATCATGCGTAAACTATCATCCTTGCTATCTCTATGTCAATCCACTAGATTCTGGGCCAAAAAACCATATCCTCACTTATGCTCAGCATATTTAAAGCTCCGTGATAGAATAACCGATTCTCCTAACTATTCTTGCCTGCCATACTACCAAACTCCCTTTAAGGTTAATTTCATTATTCCCAATATAATTGAAAATATTGGCATCAACAAATCGACTCAATTACCCCCCCACACCATTAACAAAATCTTCAATAACATAGTAAATTCTAAATGGCCGTCACATCTTAAAATTTATACTGATGGGTCAAAAATGTATCCAAATGGACCATGTGGCTCCGCAGTGTACATTCCTTCCTTAAATACTGAACTTCTCTTTAAGCTTCCCCCTGGGTCATCTGTCTATTCAGCGGAGTGTTTGGCGATAAGAGAAGCATTAAAACTTCTAGACTCTCTTCCCCATTCAAAAATTCTGATCCTTTCTGATTGCTTAAGTTCCCTCAAATCCTTATCCAACGATCTCTCTAAATTTCCAGACAACGAACTACTTTGCTCTATCAGATATCTCATGTGTAGTCTTATAGAAAAAGACTATGAAATTATACTAGCATGGATCCCTTCCCACGTAGGTATAAATGGGAACGAGATCGCGGATAAATTAGCAAAACAAGCCTCCAGTTCTGATGCCTCTTATTTTAACAATTCCCTTTCCATCCAAGACACAATTCGTTCTCATTGTAACATTGCCAAAAATAAATGGCAAGACCTGTGGAAAATAACTTCTGAAACCAAAGGAACATACTACTATAATATCCAATTAAACATTCCATCTTTTCCATGGTTTCATAAAAAAAAAATGTCCAAAAGAGAGATCTCTAATATCTCGAGAATGAGATTGGGTCATTGCTCAATTGCCTCTCACCTTTATAAAATAAATATAAAAGAAAACCCTTCTTGTGCATGCGGGGCAGAATTGGAATCACTCGATCACGTGTTCTTTGAATGCCCGATGCACTACGAATATGACATCTATCCCAACTTAAAAGTCCCTCTACCAGTCAACATGTCGCATCTCTTATCACTAAACTCTCTTGCTATTTATTCCGCAATATCCAAATTTATCCTTATCAATTGTATTAATCTGTAAATCGTAACATTCAATAACTTATTTTTTATCTTTTCTTCCATTTGGCACAAATCACTCTTATAAGGGTGGGTTGCCTAATATTTAAAAAAAAAAATTATTATTGAAAGTACATACATACATTACACGCTCATTTTGATTTTAAATCAACATGGAACTGTGAGAAAACATATCTTGGTGATACGTAGGTATCTTCGTATATGATGAAAAGGAAGTGGTATGAGATTTTTGAAAAAAAAAATGTTGGTCCATAATTAGTCATTATAGTCAAAGTATACGTATTTTATATAGAGGCTCCTACTTGGTCATATGGATAGAGAGGTTTTCACGCCGCAGTCTGTGTAATGAAGTCACCCTGTAATACAGCGGCTGACCGTTTTGTTCCCATGGCACAGCCTGGTCTGTAATTTAACATCTTTATAAGCTTTGACTAATAATAATGCATCCGACGAACGGCTGACTGCCCTCTAAAAAGAATTTGTGACTCAGCATGGACATGAAAGTCATTTGCACCTACCTTTGACACACACTGGAGGTAAACAAATCCAACATATTACCATTGTACGTGAAAAATATCTCATGAACATATCACAAACTTGTCTGTTTATCTGATGCGAATGTTAAATAAGACGAAGATTAGACAGTAGATATAATTTTTCACGAATAATGAGAGATATAACTTAAATTAATTGAAACAGTATATTTCAGATTCTACATACATGTACAATGTAACATATGCAGAATCTGAGACACAATATCACACTAAATAAATGAAAATTCTGTAAAAAAAGAAAAATAAAATACATACATACATACATACCATCACGCCATGTCCCTTACGGGGTAAGCAGAGAGAACCGAGCGCCATACTTCTCTATTTTTGCACACATTTCTGGCTTCCTTTACATCCATGCATCGTCTCATACATGCTCGTCGATTGTTCAAACTTTTTATGTTTCCTTCTTTCAAAATATCATTCACATGGTCATGCCATCCCTTTCTGGGGCGACCTCTGCTATTCACTCCATCTCTAGCACCCATGTATATTTTTTTGGTCAGTCGTTCATCGTTCATTCTTTCTATATGTCCAAACCACCTTAAAGCATTCACTTTCATTTTACATATAGTATCCTTCTTTAACTTGCATTCTCTCCTTATGTCCTCATTTTTTATTCTATCATATATCGTTCTATTACATACTCTTCTTAGTGATCTCATTTCTACAGCATTTATTCTACTTTCATGTGTTCTTTGCCAGGTCCATGTTTCACTTGCATACGTCAAAGTAGGCACCACAATTGCATTTTGTATTGCAATTTTGGCTTCCTTTGAGATGCTTGGGTCGGACATTACTGGTCTAAGTGCTCCGTTTATTCTATTCCCTGCCATAACTCTTCTTTCAATATCTTTATCGGGTCTTCCATTCCGTTCAAACATACTCCCCAAATATAAATACTCCTCTTAGAAAAATAAAATAATTACCTAATACATGTTTGTTTTGATTCTACAAAAAACATGTAAAATCAAAACAAAAAGTTAATGTCATCGATTGTTATTTCGTCTTAGGGAAACATCATTATCAACGTACAATGTTGAATGAATACCTAATTCGTTGAATAGCATTTAGAATCGTAACAAATTGTTTTATTTATTTTATTATTATTCAACGGAATTCTAAGAAATAAATAATTCAATCTTATAAATTTCCTACTCAATTTTTGCGGCAAAATGACTATTTGCAAGGCGTGGAATACAAAGGTAGTGTGATTTTTTATTATTTTTATTTCATTTGTCTTTTATACAGAACAGACAATTTTTAATTTGTGAAACATTTAATCACTTAACACACCTAATCATTTCACCTAAAAAATGATACCCACTGTGCGGGCAAGGAACAGTTGGCTTTGGGCCATGTCACCTAGGAGGGCATTCAACGCTTGATGATTTGTAGCCATTGCAAGTACCTTACATATAACATTTTGTTACATGTTTATTGTCCACAAGTTGATTTGAAAATAATGACAGGAAGTTCCTAAGATTAGTTTAGTTGTAATTTTGCAATTATTATTCTCAAGATATTAATTTAGACGTCAAAAATTTTCAATGGCTGAACGTCCCTCTTTAAACGAATGTCTTTGTAAACGCACTTAAATACACGTACATAAATAATTGTTAATATGTATTTTAATATAATCAAACGTTTCGGTTTGCTTTAATGCATACATAATATATATAAAATCAAATAGGAAATAACTTTTTCCTTTGTAATATTCTTCACAAACTATATACATGATATTTTTTTCACTGACTAGATACTCAAATCTCCCATTTCTATAGGAAATAGATTAATTCATAAATAGTTTATATTAAGATTTGTGTTTTATGTATATTAGGGTTAAATTAAAAAAAAATGATTACCTGCCCCCCTAGACAACGTGTCATTTAGCTCAAGAAAAGATAACTCAATGTATCGAAGTGACAGTTGCCAGTCATGTGACAACTGTCACTTCCATACATTGAGTTATCATTTCTTGTTTCGTTTCTTGAGCTAAATGACACGTTGTGTAGGGGGGGGCTGGTTGTGTTTAAAGACTTTGTAAATTTATAGATAAGGGTTTTTGAACAGCAGTCCCACCTTATACCATTTTTGTTGAATTAATTTAAAGTTCTACATAGTTTAAAATTTAGTTGATCAAAACCAAGAGTGCTTATAAATTCGTGTCGGAAATAGTTGTGTAACCTATAATGTATTATATATTACGAGTATTGTTCTATTCTACTTCATGTTCTACTTTAGTAAACAATTTGTCTCGAATAACGGATATCTAGTTATAGTGTGATAGAACAAACAGGATTTATGTTTAAGTATAAAATGATGTACCAAACAAACTATTATCCATGTTCTGTTTCAAAGTTAGCTAAGATTAGGTACATATAAACTTGCTCTGGCATTTTAGGGATCAACTGCCTAAATGTTTTAGTTTGTTTTCTTGTTTGTGTGTTAACTTTATGTTTCATACATATTGTCAACATTTGATAAATATATTAACCTATTAATTACAAAGGTAAAATATCTGATAATAGATTAAAGGTATATCGCAAGATGAAAATAAATGCTCTTCGGTGGTTTGGCCACATAGAAAGAATTAGTGATGACCGCCTGACAAAAAAATATACAAGGGTGATACAGGAGGAACGAAAAGTAGAGGTCGGCCAAGAAAAAGAAGCGAGAAATGCATCTCAAGTGAGAGGAGTCTGGCGTTCGGTTCTATCTGCCTACCCCAAACTGGGAAATGGCGTGATGGTGTGGATAATTAATTAAAATTTTATATTATATCTTCAGTTTGGCGACTATGTATATATAAGATTATGTTTTCATATTCTGGGTAGGAAAAAAAGACTGACCTCCATACTATCCTATCCTGACATATATAGTATATACCTACATGCTTTATATAGAATACAAAATATCTTAAAATGTTTATAAATTTGTGTTTAAGGAAGATGGGTCTGTGGCAGAGCAGTTAGCGCGCTGGGCTAGTAATCCAGTGGTCGCGAGTTCGAATCCTGTCTCGACCGATTTCGTTCACCTAAGCACAAGCATTTATTTGCTTATTTTAGGGAACCTAGGAAGATGTATATGTACTTGTTTAACAAGGACATATTCATTTAAAAAAAAAGTGTTTATAGTTTGGTACGTATTCTTCAATTATACATACTATAGCCATTCCACAGTTGGATCTCATGTGTAACATGCAACTAGTAATAATAATAATTAGAGTTTATTAAGTGCCGTTAAGGGATACAAGAACAATCCAAGGGCACTATAGATTATTTGTTGGCTCTACGAAACAAGGCAGTCTTAAGAATTCTACCGAAGATGTCAATGCTCTGAGCTCTACGTACGTCAAGGGACAATTTATTCCACTTTAATGGCCCGTTCACACTGAAACCGCGATTATAGTAAGCTGGCTTATTGACTCTGTCCAATTCTTTGTTGGTACTCTGTGATCTAGATGATCTCAATGTAAGCTGTCTTCCTGATTGAACATTATTTTGAAACAGTTCTTGAATGGTGTGGGGAGATGAGTCGATTAGAGTCTTAAACACCATCAATAATACCTCATAGTCTACTCGTTCTGGTCATTTCAACCAGTGTAGTTCGTTAAGAAGAGGTGTAATTGAATATTTGATGTAGTACAAAAACTGTTACGGCTGTTTGAACTTAAAATTGTTTCCACCAACTGTTATAATTATGGTGTTAGTGAAAACTTAACTACTCATCATCCAGTGTCTATATAAAGGTGGGATAGTCATATAAAGAAATGTTAGCATACATGTCCAAAACAATCAAAGTCAGCGCTTACAGCTAAACAAGAGTATATTGTTTGATCTGATGTTTGGGCGAAGTAACAACTAGGTACATCAATAAATAACTGCCGATTCACATTTATATATTTGGATTAACAGCCAACTGTTACAGACCAACATGTGCGTACGATAAACCGTAACTCGTTGAAGTTGTTACAATATGTAACACGATATTATGTGTTACATTACAGAACTTCTTCTGGTGCATTTCAAATTAGAAATTTGAACCGAAGAAATTATTTATCGATAGATTTAGAGATGCCCGGGCGTAAGTGGGTGTCGTTTCATAAGAAAAATAAAGATATGTTCTTATTGATCAAGTAGCTTATAGTTTTTTTTTGGTACCTATTTGGGAAGACGAGGCAATAATATATTTAAGATGGGTCGATGGCAGAGCGGTTAGCGCATTGGGTTACTAATCCAGTGGTCGCGAGTACGAATCCTGCTTCGACCGATTTCGTTCTCCTATAACACAAGCATTTATGCTTATTTTAGGGAATGTACGAAGATGTATATGAACTTGTCTAACAAGGACATATTTATTAAAAAAAAACTGGGATTCATGCACCTATAGGGCTTAAGACATATATAATCTTAAGACTACATTGTGCTATTCGCATGCCCAGTTTTTACCATGTTAATGTATGGTATGTTTTTACAGTTGCATTTATTTTCTCCCAAAACTGTCAGATTAATTGCTTTAAACAGAAGAAACATTCACGATTTTAATTGAAAAATTACTGCGAGTAACAATATTGAGAAAGAAAATATATGTAGGGGATAAGTGTAGGGGATCAAAGAAACAATAAACTGAACTTACTTGAATCTTAACAGTGTTTACGTCGGTTGAAGAAGATTGCCATGTAGTAATGATACGAATCAATTATACGAATTCTTGAAATAATAAATAGTAAGAGAAGTCTCCTTAGATTGGTACGTGTAATGCAAACAAAAGTGTAGCTGAGATTATGAACGTAGGTACAAATAATTATATTATTGGATCATGTCAGTTGAAAGTTCTTAGCCAGCACACCCAAAAAGCATAAATTCTTCATCTTAACGATTTCCACGAGACTTATTGTTTCCGTTACATATTGTACGACAAGTTTACTGAAGATCTGTCTTCGAGTGTCTTTTGATTAGATATGTAGAATAATGAACAGCTTGTTGATTTTTACGTATTCTATTTGACAGACATGTAAAACTAGATTATTCGCCTCAAATGTCATATAGTTACCTCGAGAGCGCTTTGATTAATGTTCATGCCATTGTATCTTTGTTTTGACAGCCATCTTAAGAGTCATTTGAATTCTTTAATTTTGGTTGGTTGATACTGTTTGTTTCTATGGGCATTACTTATTTTCTTTTGTCAATAAGATGGGATTATTTATTTCTTTTGCGACACTTCCTTTTCATTTCGTTACTATTTTTATTGTAAACTTTTTTTACAGGCACAAGACTTCATATGCTCTCATGTTGACTATTTGCTGATCCAATAGTGAAAACAACAGGTATATAGTCTGTCATCAGGATAATCTTTTATTCCGTCAGCAAAATTATCTGACATGGTGTGATTAGATCGACATTATTTGTCAGGTTAAAGAGTTATAAAATTTTGTAGTCAAAATGGGCTGCTTACGATTAATACGTCATCGTCATGATATAGACATCCTTTTTCCAGTAATGAACATAGTCCTCGCCCTTAGACTTCCACAGCTCTATCTTGGGCAGATCGAATTCGGCTATCTCTAGTCAGTATTGTATAAACGGACCACCTTAACATCTTGTGCCGCTCCTCATCCCGATCCTGCGTCAACCTTGGGGGCAAGTCTGGTCCGACCGGCGAAATCAAAACCCTAGTGATTACCCATATCATGGATATAATTATCATATGGAGGTCTATGACATCTAAAGATATTGTAGAACTCCATATAATAATTATATCCATGATATAGGTAATCACTAGGGTTTTGATTTCGCCGGTCGGACCAAACTTTGTCGTGTACATATGCTATTTGGCTGTGAGCATGTTTTTTCAATAGGTGATAATTTGAGCACGAACGTGAATGATTGTTTTGAGTCAATGAGAAAATAATATGTACCGACATGTGCGAGAATGTACTGTACAACATAATATTATGTGAAAGGTTTAGTTTAGAAAACATCCACGATCAATATTCACGTATTAACGCGAACATTCCTCTTTGCTCGTAATGTTCAACGTTTCTCGAATAGTTGCGAAGAGTTCATTTATCATTCGGAGTATTTGAACATTCTGGCAAGCACGATCTTCGATTTTTATTGATATTTACATTGTCTCTGGGCTCCGTGAAATGATATCGTGCAATATACGAGACTCGGGATCTGTTCCAGAACAGCGTAGGATGGCGGATACCCCGATCCGGGACAGACATATTGTTATTATGATGCATTAAATGTTTATGATTGGTCGAAGAAGATAAAAGAAATGACACGGATGGAATTTTAATTCATATCTGCAGGGATACATTTTTGTAAATGCCGCTCGGGGCCGTCATTATGGCCTGGCTGACACGAAACGGAACGAGTGGAACACGAACATGGAATCAGAGGAAAACCTTCACCAATATCCTTTAATTATTATTATTATAGTTATTCTTTATATATATAATTCTTCTGTACGTGTGTATGTCACTGAACTCCTCTTAAACGCTTGAACCGATTTTGATGATACTTTTTGTGTGTCTTTATAAATGTGAGATTAGATTCACAAAAAGGAATTTTATGCATTGATGAATATCAACCGTTATAAATATTTTCAGAATATGCATTTTGAATAGTGGCAACATTGCTTTCCGATATGTCATAATATTACGCAATGTTGGTTATGCCATTAAAATTTGACTAGGGGCTCCGCCCCTGGCCGCTTCGCGGCCCAACCCCGGTTTGGCGCTACGCGCCAATTTTTTAGGCGTTTCGCGCCTTTATTTATGCGCTACGCGCATTTCATTGGGCGCTGCGTGCCATTTGTTTTATGCCACGCAACGTTTTTTTAACGCTTCTCACCAACCTATGACCGCTGCACATCGAACCAATTCAGGTATTCATCGAACTAACAAAGTATTGAATGTTATCAATAGTGATTTGTAATTAAGATATTCATTAATTTACTAGGGGCTCCGCCCCTGGCCGCTTCGCGGCCCAACCCCGGTTTGGCGCTACGCGCTATTTTTTTAGGCGCTTCGCGCCTTTATTTATGCGCTACGCGCATTTGTTTTATGCCAAGCATCGTTTTTTTAACGCTTCTCACCAACCGCTGCACGATGACCGCTGCACATCGAACCAATTCAGGTATTCATCGAACTTACAAAGTATTGAATGTTATCAATAGTGATTTGTAATTAAGATATTCATTAATTTATTATATTATTAGTTCAATGTTTAATAATGTTACCATAATAGAAATTAAACAATAAGTTATTAGTGTGAGTATATTTATCAATATAAATGAATCATATTTCTAAAAAAACATTTAAATTGTACTTAAGCACATAATATTATTATGTATAATGTTTCAATGTATATAGGCATGCTATAAGCATTCAACTCTCAAATGTTGTTGATGTTCCGTTATTTTTTTTAAAATGGGCAACTACAATAATATTGTTTTAAACAAATATAATAAGAATAGCAACATAAGTAATTGTTACTTAATCAGCCCACCTTTGATTTCATTTTGCATGTACTCACTGCTGATAACAAAACAAATTATTATTCCTGTATAGCGTGGCTCCTGGACATACATAATATGTCCACGGAACTGAGTTTTTCCAAATTATTATATGTGGTAAGGCATTGGTACAATGGGGAATTCTGAGCGGCATTAGTGTTTTTTTTTAGTCCAAAAAGAACGTTAAGGTGTGTCTTGTTTGTCTATTTGGTATGTTGAAGTTAATCATTTTCATAAGGTCTGTACAGTCAATTTTGAAGTTTTTTATGCCATAAAGGTACATTAAGTCTGAGGTCCTTCGTCTTGTCTGTAAAGTCTGCAATTCATGTTTGTAGTTATTACCAAATTTGTACTTCATGTTTTTCAAAAATATTTATTGTATTCATTCTATACTGTTAATATAAGTATTATATTGTGGATTCCAAATGACTGACCCTTGTTCCAATTGACTTCTAACAATTGTGTTATACAGTAAGCTAAATGTTTTCATTTGTGTGAATGGTTTACATACTCTCATCAGGAATCCCAACATTTTATAAGCTTTCAGTATAATGGTGTTTGTCAAATAAAAGTTTACTGTCCAGTTGTATGCCTAAGTCTCTACAGTCTGATTTCTTATCAATCATCTCCCTATTGATTTTGTATGTGTATTGTATTGTACTCTTTTTCCTAGAGAATGTAATGGAGTGACATTTTTCTACATTTAGTAACAGCTTATTAGAGTCAAAATAAGAAGTTAGTCTATCCAGGTAAAGTTGTAAGTCCTTAGTCAGTAATGTCTAACAGTTTTACAGATTTTCATATCATTCAGTTTTATAGATTATTATCTTATGTACTTTAAACAAACTTGGATGGTTTTGAATATGTACTGGTTGTATTAATTTGAATAATGTCATAGGCAAAAATGTAAATACTTATTTGTCAAAATATTATAAAAACAATATTGAACACACATACATACCATCACGCCATGTCCCTCACGTGGTAGGCAGAGAGAACCGAACGCCACATTTTTCTATCTTGACACACATTCATCGCCTCATCAACATTCATACATCGTCTTATACATGTTCGTCTGTTGTTCAAGCTTCTTACAATTCCATATTTCAAAATAACGTTTACATGGTCGTGCCATCCTTTTCTGTCAGCTTTGTATATTTTCTTCGTCAGGCGTTCTTCGTTCATTCTTCCCAAGTGGCAAAACCATCTCAATGTGTTAACTTTCATTCTGTTAATTACATCTTCCTTCATCTTACATTCTTTCCTTGTATCTTCATTCCGAACTCTGTCATACATCGTTCTGTTACAAATTCTTCTAAGCGATCGCAATTCAACTGCATTTATTCTGCTTTCATGCGACTTCTGCCATGTCCAGGTCTTACTTGCATACGTCAAGGTTGGCACTACGATTGCGTTATGAATGGCAACTTTAGCGTCAAACGTTCACCGTCATATAGACCTGCCCTATAATCTGCACCATATAAATCAACGCTTAAAGATGCCCTTATACATGCTAGAATATTTTGTAAGTTTATTGAATTTATTATATAAAGGAAAAATTGTAAAAAAATCAAATTTTACTTAAGCACATAATGTGTAATTTTTCAATATAAATGTTTTCATAATGTCATTATCAGTCAATACAAAGCTATCATGATTTGATCTACATTGCTATTAGATGATTAATCCAATAGACGCCCTACGATTGATTTTAAATGTAATTTAGGGTATATAATATATTGAAAACAATGTATAATGTGCACCATATAAATCAACTAAACAATAAGTTATTGGTGTATATTTATTGATATAAATTAATCATCTTGCTAAAAAAACATTTCAATATATATAGACATGCTTCTCAAGATTTTTTCACAATGAAATACATATTCGGTACATGTAAATAAATAAATTTGAAGTATTTCATAAGTGAACATGTACATACTTATTTGTCAAAATGTTGTTCAAAGCATACATATGAGAGAGTACAAAATGTTTATAAATCAATTTAAAATCTCTTTAAATACAATACTTTCTGTAAAACATCCATTTGAAATAATTCCTTGACGTTACCTTTCTACAGTTTGTAGTTTTAAGAGCGTACCCTGGAACACCCGACATTTAAATACATCATGCAATATACCAACTTTAGAAACTTTTTTACACATACCTATCTCCTCGTAGAATTTTATTTAAAAAACATGGGCAACGTACAATAATATTTTTTTAAACAAATATAATAAATAAGAATAACAACATAAGTAATTGTTACTTAATCAGCCCACCTTTGATTTCATGTTGCATGTACTCACTGCTGGTAACAAAACAAATGAATTATTATTGTCTAACGTGGCTCCTGAAAAGGGAATATGTCCACAGACATATTCATATGTGATATAGAATATGTCCATTCTGAGCGGCATTAGTATTTTTTTTGTCTAAAAAGAACGTTGAGGTGTGTCTTGTTCGTCTGTTTGGTATGTTGAAGTTAATAATTTTCAGAAGGTCTGTAAGTCAAAATTGTATAAAATTTTGTTGACACCTTACATTTAAAGGGTGTCTCATACGTACCCCATAGAACACACTAACTAACGTACCCTTACAACTTCATCTGCATCATAAACATACAGACTATAATTTTTCAAACAGTATCTTCCGGATATGTTGACAGTACTAACAACTACTCTTCGCCTAGCATTTCGCAATGTTCGCCTACGATCTCGCTGTTCTGTCATATCTCACACATCCATCTCTTGATTTGTCGTGTTTTGGTAGCAGGCATCCACTAAATCCCTTTTAAAAACAAAATAACACCAAATAATTAGATATGACGATACATCACGTCAAACGTCAAATGTCAATCCGTCCATTGCGTCCGTTCGTACAGAATGGTGCCATAATTTAATTACGTATTCCGCAGATTTATTAATGACGTTTGATAAAATTGATGTTTAAAATTCCTTTTTGAACAATAATATTGTCGATGGATATTTAAAATACATATTAAATGATAATTTTATACTTTTTCGTTTCAATTTATTTTTATATTGGAGAAATATTTTGAAAGCGAAAATTAATATGGGTAAAATTATTTTACTGGCAATACGCGCACATGCTAAACTGACACGGCATACACGGACATAGGAGTGGGAGACGTATTCAATATAATAGATGTTTTTCTCAACGCTGTCTGTGGTATTTGTTTGCATATTTTTAGTATTATATGAAATTATTAAGTTATTTGTATATTTTTTTATTATTATTGTATAAAGCTATTTAGTTTTTTTACAAGTACATTCTGTTTTAAGTGGTATTATGTCTATAGGCATATCAAAGTCATCTCAATGTAATATGTCTTGCTTCCTTTTAATCTACAAAATCCACATCCATATTTATGTTTGTTAAACCAGCTAATAACAGACAAGCCAACGTTCGTGCAGGACAACGTCTGTCAGGTCCGCTAGTATTCCTATATTTTTCAGAGGTAACGTGTAATTATAATGTATACGTCGAACTTAATAATTCTGTGTTTGAAACGTGCAGAAATGAATAATACGAAACAAAAAATAAAGTTGAAATTTATTACGTCCATGACATATAAACTAGTAGCATGTAATACATGAGATCCAACTGTCGATGGTGATAGTATGTGTATAGTATAAGAATACGTAAACAAATAAAAAATAGTAAGTAATGATATGTCGCAGAATTGCGAATTTGTATGTAGTATTGTATAATTTAGTGTAAATTCCGGTACCTACAACA
Source organism: Molanna angustata (assembly GCA_963576475.1). Classification (NCBI taxonomy): domain Eukaryota; kingdom Metazoa; phylum Arthropoda; class Insecta; order Trichoptera; family Molannidae; genus Molanna; species Molanna angustata. The sequence goes on along the minus strand of OY754964.1, from coordinate 39,061,081 downwards.
TTACAAACTATTTCCACCGTTCAAGCAACTGTACAATTTAAAATTATGTATTATTAATGTTGAGACTTGACTAGACATTCTACCTACTACCGAGGACCAGATAACAGAGTGAATCTTGAATTATAGATAACCTTAATAGAAGGTGAATCAGGTGATCCGGGATACACAGAAGAGAGCTAAATATGTTCTCGTGTTTATGAAAGATAATTATAAAATGAATCTACAATTATTAAATGTATGTTAAAAATATTATGAAAAAATTTAAACAATATTCATATTATTTTATTCATTATTTATTTATTTGTGTTATTTCTCTGTCGAAAAAGTCGCCTTCACATTATGGGCGGACAAAATAATGTGACAATAAATTGATTTCTTAATTTATTTATTTCATGTTCAATGGCGGGTTTATTGCCATTAGGCAATTTCTTTCAACCAACCAAAGCAACGTGACGCCTTAAATAGTGTAGTTGTAGATACATTAAATTTATAACATGAAACAAACAAAAAGATAAACACGTAATACTATTGAATGTAAAATCACAGCAATAAAGAAACGAGGGAGATAGAGTCTGTGGGATATGAGAGAGGATACGAAAGGAGTATAAATTAAGAGTTATTAGACAGGTATAATGCTTTAGTCTTTTTTTTAAAGTTGAATCGATTGGGATGTCGTAATTTCATCACTTAAGGGTCTATAGTGGGCTAATTAGTAAATTTTAAAAATCTTTTCCCTAGTATTATAAGTTTTGGAAATAAAGAATAGTTTAATTTTTACATCTTAAGTTATTTAAATTTTGAATTTGTTTAGTACTTTTCTCATTAAATTAGTTTAAAATAAACAGTTTTTTTATTAAAATAACTAAAAAACTATAAATAAACTTACATACTAAACTATATATACTAAACTTACCTTTACTCAGCATATAAACACTGTTATTACAAAATCATACAAACTACTTGGATTCATATTTAGAATAGGTAAATCTTTTAAAAATCCGCAAACCTTAAAAATATTATATTTCTCACTTGTCAGAAGTACACTGGAGTTTGCATCATTTATTTGGAACCCGCTGTATAAAGTCCATATAAAAAATATTGAAAACATCCAACGCAAATTTTTGAAACGACTCAACTATAAATACAACAATAATACAACGGTTAATAATATTCAAAGTTTAGCGAACCGACGAACAATGACTGATTTATCTTTTATTTATAATGTTTTAAATAACCATATAGACTCCGCCGATATACTCACACTTATTGACTTTAATATACCTATAAGACGTACAAGACATACACCATTATTTAAATGCAAATATTATAAAACAAATGCTGCAATAAATTCACCAATCAATAGGGCCATGGATGCTTACTCAAGGTATGTGGATATTTTAAACTTGGACATTTTTTACGACTCCTCAAACGAATATCGACGGAAAATATCCCAAATAGATAAATTAGAAAACAATAGCTAACCATGGCCCATCACTCTTAAGTCCACATACTCTCTTTTACACACACACACACACACACACACACACACAAACACCCCTCACACACACACACACACACCCTCACACACACATACATATACACACCCTCTCTCTTACATAAGCGGAATAATAATTAAATAAATAAATAATAAAAATACTTTACTACTTACACTACACACACAAACCAAAATGTATTTGACACATGTAACTGACATTAGATTTAGATAATTGATGTATCATATGTATTAATCCATGTAATAAGCTATCTAATGTTGTATGTGTTAATTAAAAAATAAAATAAAATAAAATAAAATAAATAAAATATAAGGCCTATGAAGTAGATTTTTACTTCAATCGAACGAGAATATGAAAATCTACCGGCTGAGTTTTTTTACAATTTTAATTACTATTCTTGCTTTAAAAAATCTAAATTTAAACTTTTTGTCACAAAAATATATTGTATATCACAAATTTGTTGCTAAATTAGAAGGTTATTCAGTATGCATATTTGTGTACATCCGTATGCCCGAGGTATACAAAAGCCTTATGGTGTTCCATAGTCTTGCTGATTGTACATTATAAGGAAAATAAAAAAAATAAAAGAATACTTGTAGATTTTTTTTAAATAAAGTTAAGTAAATTTATTACATAAATATAAAAAAATGATACTGAAATAATTGATATATCATGACAGTAAAAAGTATACAAGAAATCACAATTTGAAATAAAAAAAAACTACCGGTTTCGAGCTAAGCACATTTTCAAGTAGTGACTTGTAGTAAAAGTAGCAGTTATAGGTTGTTGTCAAATAAATAGTGGAATAATTAGAAAAGTTTTTTATTTTTCATATTTTTTCTAATTTTTAAAATTATGAACCGGAAGCCCATCAAGAACTATCGTTCGAAAATTTAAATAGGTACATATTTGTAGAGGATTAAACCAATATTACTCAAACGACAACGTATTGTTTTAGAATAACATTTGCGCACTTTTAATTAATGAATGTTGATTCAAAAACTAATTAAATACTCGAATTAAATAAATTAGTTTCGGTAGTTTAATTAACACACATGTGTATTATTTGAAAAATAAAATATAAATAAGTGTATACCTATTATTAGCTACGTGTAGATAAATTTTCGACATTCGATTATATCAGCGTTGAGTTTAATTATAATCCAATATTATGACATTTCAACATTTGGTGTTGCCAATAGAAAAATGTGGCTATACTGGCCGCTATATATTTCGATTCCTATCGGCACGGAAAAAATTACAACTACCGTGGCCCGCAATTAAAACTGCGCTCGGATAAAAACAATTACTTGAAATTAATTAAATTCAGTTTGGACGAAAGGCCGTTTTTGTAATTAAACGACTCGCAATAAAGTTTAACAACGCCATTATATATGACGACACTTCTCAGAAATGGACGGATGATTAACAGACCTTGCTCCACCCCACTCCACCCTGTGCATAATATGTTAAATAAATCAATATGTATTTTTTATTGCAGGTAAGGACACATGTGAATCACTAAGGACTAAGGAATGTAATCATTAAACTCTCGATGGGCGCTTCGAGGTTTGAATACGATCTTAACACATCTCAAATTGAGAAATATTCACTCTCAAAAGTAAGGTAGGTGGTACCTTACTTAAGATGGAAAAAAATATCTAAAAACATTCTTCGATATTGGAGGGAATCGATCGAATTTAGATTATGCAGGTCTTGTTGCCTCGTATACTTTAGAGCTCATTTCTCACCAATCTGTGTACCTACATAGTTACATCAAACCGCCGCGCTGTTATTATAAAAAAGTTACCAATTCACTATTTTTTTTGGTTATTTATTTATTTATTTAACTTTTTGTACATAATATAAACAATTATAATGCACACTGGCGGGCTTATTGCCATTAGGAAATTTCTTCCAACCAACCAGATTACAGAGTGACAGAATTATACATGTACATCAACAAAAAATGAAAGCTACAAAAGAACAAATAAAATATACATAACACCAAGATAAATAAAAATAAAAACATCATAGCAACAAGAAAGGGACTGGGAAGGAACAAGAAGAGGAAATCGAGATCGGGTGTTTAGGGATAAATAGGGATAGCAAAGGGAAGGAAGGAAGGAAAAGGAGAGGGATCAGGTATTTTCGGAGAGATATCCTTGCTTTAGTCTTTTCTTGAAAATAGAAAGCGAGTTTGACGAAGTTATATCAGGTTATTATGTTTTTATATCCTTTATTTGTACCTCTACTTGGGAGAGTACATATAATATTACCTAAGTATAATACTATTTCAATAATAAATTTTATAATTGTTTGATCCGTCCTGCTTATGGGGACTTATAACGGCCCCTTGAAAAACTCTGAAAGAACATAAAGAGTCCGGAGAACTCTAAAACCTTGCAGACACTGCAATTGAAGTTGCAAAGAGATCTAATTATGAGAAAATAGCTGGCTCACCGTTCACTGAGAGTGAAGATAAGAGTGAACCGTATTTTAGACAAAAAGTCTTGAAATCCCCGAGGTCCGCATGTTCAATCGGTCCCAATAATTAACCTCAGACATCGTTGTAGTGCTCTCGTCAAAAAGTTGACACGGAGAATTTAGTGCATTCGCATAGGATATGCTCAAATAGCTGACATTAGGATGAATAGGATAAGTGAAAACGAAAAAGATAACTTATGAAACTGCCGTGTGTAGTAAGGAATTGCGTGGTCCAAAATAGTTTGAGTCAATGAAATTGCTTCAAATATTATTATTATTATATGATAATTTACTTGTTCATTTTTGTTTCATGTTGTCACCTATATAAAATAAATATATCTTCGACTCGTATAAAGTAAATATATATTTAAATCGCAATAATTTTTGAAATATATTGCGTGAACCTCCAACAAATTGTTTACACGATACGTCTTAATGAGAAATTTATTCATGAGATGTGATAGCAACATATTTTTATTCGACACTCATACTTTCTTTTCTTATCCATAGCACTAGTAACAGTGCATTTATATGACTCATTTACTTTCCCATATGAAAGAAATAAAATGTCAAATAAAAATATTTTCTTTATTAAATATCCATTATCTTCCCCTTTTGATAAATAAAGAATTATCATTTTGAACATCAATGTGCTTGAGATTGTTTTGAGTATGAGACTTGGCAAGAAATAAGGAGCAGTAAAATGGGCCGTTTTTCCTAGAACACTAAACAATGTACTGAAAATCGTTTTCTTATCGCTATATTGATCAATTTATTTTTCGTTTAATTCCGAGGCTCTGAAAGAATTTGGGACAGTATTAAATGATATTTATCCCGTGAACTTACAGTTGGAAAAAAATACTTATTTTTTACGACATCGGAATACAAAAGCTTTGTACCTACTTATTGAATGATTTTACACAATATTGTAGTTATTCTTTTTAAATTAAATTATAAATACGTTTTACTTGTTTATATTTAAGAAATAATTAAAATCTGTAGGGAAAAAAGAATAAAACAGGAGGAAATTTAGCAGTTATTTTTGTAATGTAAATTTATAGATACAAGTAACATAGGTATTACCTTTAGATTGCTTAAAATCAGAGATTTTTTCTTACTTTTATTGTCTTGGGTTTTTATCATAATGGAGAACAGATAAGTTGTACTACTACGATACAAATTTCATAAAATTCAGAAGCATCTGTCATTGTTATTTATTATTTTCCTCTTTTACTCTGATCGAGTGATATTTTGAATCTTAATTTATAACTTTCCTGGGTGGCAAGTCTGGTTCAACCGGCGAAATCAAAACCCCAGTGAATACCCATATCATGGATATAATTATCGTATGGAGTTCTATGTATGACATCTAGAGATATTGTAGAACTCCATATAATAATTATATCCATGATATGGGTAAACAAGGAGGGTTTTCATTTCGACGGTCAACCAGACTTGCCCCCCAGTTTGCATTTTCGTCAATAGACGGGTAAATTGTCCATAAATAATTATAACGATTATATCGGTAATTTGTCAAATTTATAAAGAAAGAAATAATCGTATTTTAATTGCTTTGTTTTACACAGGTAGTATTACTGTCTAGAATTAGATAAATTATTTTCAACAGGATACTAACGAGCCAGAAACGATGTGTCAGTTTCACAATTCAATAGACAAGACCAACTATAGGTAGTTACTATACCTAATTAAAAGTAAAACGGTACGATTTGCTACAAAGAGATTGTTGTTCTGTATTTTGCTTGAATCCAATGTATTGTAGGTAGGTAGGTACATCTATGTATGTGTGTTCTCTCTCTATAGGAGGAAATTTCATCCTCTCTTGGTTAATAAATATATTGCGGGTAGATTGGACGGGCAGACCTACACTTGTAATGAAATAGAACGGTCAAAAGATTGATGGAACAAATTTCAGACTAGAAGATGGACATTCTTCGTGAAAATTATTTAGCCACTGCCTATTAGGAAAATGGAATTTTGTGTAATCGGAAGTTTGAAATATGTTGGCACTTAGTAGCAATGAATTAGCCAAATATTGTATTGAGTGGGTAATTAATAACAATAAATTATTTACAAAAAGTCCCCGTCTAAATTAAACAACTTGTATCTAAAGTTTGTGGAATCTCGATTGTTATAGATACCAAAATTTTGTTGAAAACAATACAAATTTTAAAAAAGTGACAAAAATACAATCAAGATAATATTTTTTTAATCTGTCGTGTATAAGATGTTATTCGAGGATTTATAGGTACCTAGGTACATTATTATAAAGATAAGTAGAAGTAAATGACACACCGATTGTTAAAAATGATAACAATGATTTTAAAAATATTAAGTAGGTACCTACCTATGTACATTCACAAGTAATGGTTATACAATGTTTTTAAGGGGGAAAGACACACTAAAGAAATTTGCAAGTAATGTAAGGAAAATCAGTGGGCGACATTGCTCTGCGTTAGAGAAGTCCCTGTGTTACATTGTCAGCATTATTACCTACTTATTAATTTTTAAAAAGGTGATGTAAATCCTTAAAACATAGACATGACATCATTTAATATAAATGTCTCGGTTGCATTCAAAATTTGTGTGGAATTTTTTTAATGTTTTGCTCGTTGGAGTCACAAAATATCACAAGCGCCATGTTTATTTACGAAAAGTAATATAATGCGCTTATTATTTGAAATATTCATGGAGTTTAAGAGAGTACCTACTAAGTGCCATACAACTTTACCAGAAACAAAAAATACCGCTTTACCAGATACTTAAAAATATAAATGGTTTCATTGATTTAATACCCAAATACTGTAATTATTATTGTTGTCATTTAAAGACGGTGAAAATTGGTTTATAAACATAATTCATTCCGTCATGAGCTGGCTACTCATTTAGTTGATTAAAACAAGATTTAGATCAGTTTCAGACTTTAGAAATCTTTGAGGTTAAAATTAATTGAATGATTATACTCATTTATGCCTGCCAAGGAAAATTTTATGTCGGCCAAGGAAAAGTTGGCACGATCACATAAATGGAATTTTGAAAGATGGAGACGTTAGAAGTAAGAATAACAAAAGAGCGTGTATGAGACGATGCATGGACGTGAATGAAGCCTGAAAATCAATGCCAAGAGAGAGAGGAGTTTGACGTTCGGTTCTCTCTGCCTACCCCAAATAGGGAATGGCGTGATGGTATGGTACGGCATTTATACAAAAATTAGTGATAATTTTATATTAAACTTTGATCTTAACATTTTTTATGATTCAATGACGAGTAAGATTAAAATTAGATTATGAACGAGTTCTGATTTATGCATTTTAAGATTAAGGCAAGATAAGATCGTGTCATGAGTAGTTTCAACGCATACTTCAAAATAGATTTTCTATAAAGGATACATACAAGACAGCTAATTCGTTCTTAATAATATAACATTTAAGAAGGTGACTGCTGCCAACGTACCTATTTTTTCAATTTGATATACCATCATTATTACTAAACGAATCATTTTGAAAAAAAAATAACCTAGTTAGTTCGGATATTAATAAAGAGAAATATACCTTAACTTTTTGATTATGTCCTGTATATATTCTTGTAGGAAAATAATAGGCATACCCCGATTTTAAACATTTATCTTAAATTTCTAAAAAATATAAGGTATAGAGCAATATTTTTTTTTATAAATTAAAGAAGAACAAAATACCTGGAAAAATATGATATGACGTTGCATTAACGCATCAGGTTAAGTAAATAAACCAAAAAAACCTTTATTACGCAATGGCGCTGAATGGATAATAAATGTCTTTTAGGTTTATTTACTAAACCTGAAGCATTAATGCAACGTCACATCATATTTTTCTAGATATTTTTGTCTTCTTTAATTTAAAAAAAATATATTACTCTACGCCTTATAGTTTATTAAAAATATATGATAAACGTTGAAAATCGGGGTATGCCATTATTTTTCTACAAGAATTTATACAGAACATTATCAAAAGGTTAAGGTATATTTTTGTTTATTAATATCCAACGAATATTAATAAACAAAAGAGCGGTGCGGTGCGGTGTGTTAGTCAAGATGACAGTTGATATAATGAGAAAATTTATATGCAACAATACTTTTTTGCATATAGCTGGCAGGTATGTAGGTAGGTTGTTTTTAGGCCGAGGTAAACTAGGATAGGATAGGAAAGGTGTGTGTGTGTGTATATGCGTGTGTACCCAACTTTGCGTAACCAATGATCAATGCTCAATAAGGTCTTTTTAAATCTTGTATATCTAAGTATTGTCATTATTTGATAGATGAAGAAATTGAGTGTTGGGAACGCATACGGCAAGAAATGTTTACTAATTGGAAATATAACTATGCAATGCGTCATTAGCGTATGGAAAATATCTGAATTACTTTACATATCACAGATTTTTTTGTCATAACAGTTTTATGTCCCCATTTTCCATCTATGCGTTTCGTCCTTTCATTATTTATGCCCGTATCTTAGTATGGTAAATGAAGAAGAATGGATTTTCCTTGGATACATATATCTTGTACTACCAGCATATTTCTTCTCTTAGCGTGCTTCTCATAATTCAGAATACCTCAACTTCAAACCACAGATCTATAGTCAGTGGAATAAGTGAATAACGAGGGTGTTTAGTGTTTATATTGGCTATAGATTATCTTCCAATTAACATATTTAATTCTTATAACTACTAGCTCTTAGTGCTCTATTGGATAATTCTAAGAAATGTTTTTTCTTTGCCGGTAATAAGTGGATACATAGAGTACCTGGTAGATTTACTGATATAGATACGAAGTAACTTGCTAGTCAAATATAGACGAATGCATTTCGGTTAGGTATATCTGAACTGGTGTTCATAGCTTACCCAAGTTATTAAGTTCATCTTGTCGTGCGTATAATGAACACATTAATTTGCCTATACGTATGTATTATGCTGTGCAATTCTAATTATTGTAAAATGATATTTACATACATATGTTGGTAGGTAGGTGTATACCTTTTTGAGTGTATTCGTGAGTAATGCACCATTAAATTATTTAATTATCTTTTTAACAACAAAAGTGTCAATTTAAGACAGTTTGATACGTAATCATACATATTAAGTTAAAAAATTTCAAAGGAGCTTCTTAGGAATCTATATAATGTTAATGGAATTACCTACATATGTATGTTTCATGTTACATTTCTAAAATTATCATTTCTCAGACGATGAAGCATTGACTAATTGCTTATAGCATATAATATCAAACAGTAGATGGCGATAGTATGTATAGTAGAAGAATACATACCAAACTATGAACCCTTTTATCCAAATTATTAAATATATTAATATATTTTGTTTTCTATGCAAAACATGTATGTCAAGGTAGGATATTGTGGAGGTCAGTTCTTTTTTCCTGCCCCGAATATGTGAACAGCTTGATGGTATGTATGAAAGTATGGAGATTAAATGTATGGAATCAAACGATTTGATAAAAAAATAATGATGGTATATCAAAATGAAAAATAGGTACGTTGGCAGCAGTCCCCCCTTTAATGAAGTTTTTGATATACAGTGCAACTTTTGTATGAATAACCTTACATCGCAATCATCTTTGATTAACTCACCAAGGAAATGGAGAAAAATGTGCTTTTTTACGAAATTTCACACTGTTTCACGATTTTCTTAAGGCTCCATTATCTTTTTGATGTTAGACATATTGAATAAAATATTTTAACAGTAAGTTTTACAGTAAATGAATATACCAAGTCTCTGTCACTGAATTTAATTTTACCTTCATTTGCCTACGCCACTGCTTATTTTACTGAATCACTGAGTGAATCACTAGTATGTCTACTTTCACTTTCATTCGTAGACCATTTAAAGATATATGTAATTATTTTTAAAAAATAATTTGCTAAGTTGCAGTTAACTTAGTCGCAAGACGTGGTTCTTATGCCCCAATATGTTCATTCTTTTTATTAAAAAATAATCATACATAGATATAATTAAATACAGTTTGGTGAGTATAGATAATAATAGCGTACAACATAGTTGAAAATATAATTTGATACGTGACGATTGAACCTATTAAAAATAAGAAATAAGTAGGTACTCTATGTAAGTAACTATATAAACATATTAATTTTAAATACGTAATGGTACCTAGTACCTACGTACGTAATAGAATACGTAATGGTACTAATTTTAAGTATCTTGATTACTTAATACGCTATTCCGTTAATAAAATATCTACAACTTTGGGTCTAAATTTTCTTTGGTATACGTCTAAAAGCAATCGAAAGTCATTTCTTTAATTTATATAAATGGCTCTTTGAGAAAAGCAAATTCGTAATACACAGTCAGTAAGTAGGTTAGGTTAAGTCGGAGAGTGGGCAATACTTAATCTGTTTTTGCTCGTTGAGGTAGTCGGAGCACGTTTTCGTGAATTTAATATTTCAAAGTGAAGGATTTCACATTACACTTATCCAATATTAAACTCATCCTTTGATCGTGAAATACGATAGAATCTTAGAAACACATGAACCGTAAATATTGAAAGTTCGTTTATAATCGATACCTATACGTATATACTATTTTTTTATATACTCTTGTAGAGATTTATTAGACTCCTTGTTGAGTTTGTGATCTGTTTTTCAAAGGAAAAAAAAGGCATTAGAATTTATTTTCAGTTTCAAGTTGACAAGTCTTGAATTATTTTTATCTGTAGGTTCTAAGGCTGTTTCTTTTGTACATATTATTTGAATAAAAAAACAGACATTGAAATCATTTTCATATTATGGCTTATTGAATTAAACAAAAATATGAATCGATGTTTGTGGAAAAATAACCATCTCTAAAATCATGCATGTGCTTAACACGTTCGCCTGTTGAATCGAACACGAGTCGATTGAATTTACATTTTTGGCCATAGAAATTTCGAAATTTTGCGGACCTAAATGATTCTCAGGGGGGCAAGTCTGTTCCAACCGGCGAAATCAAAACCCTTACGATTACCCATATCATGGATATACATAATTATCGTATGGAGTTGTATGACATCTAAAAATATTATAGAACTCCATATAATAATTATATCTATGATATGGGTAATCGTGAGGGTTTTGATTTCGCCGGTTGTACCAGACTTGCCCCCCATGACGAAAATCATAAAATGAACTTTCTGTACATTTGAAATCCGTTGTACGATTAAACTGCAATAATATATATAGACTTGATATAGTTTCAAATAACATGAGAATGTTAGTCGTGGGAGGGGAGCGGTTTGCACATATACCAACCGAGCAAAAAACACAAATTTGCGCTCTGCGTACCACACCTGACGTACCAATTCAAGATATTTTCGCTAACAGTAACCGCTACATTATAAATAGGTAACTATTGATTGCTCTATTACGTAGTAATATGGAGTAAAGAAAACATTGAAAGTTTTTGTGCCATATTTGTGGCAATGGCTAAAAAGTTTTCGATCCCTTGGATTAGACAATTAATTAAGTGCATGGTGTGGTGTAGTTTGGTGGAAACATAGATTTATAGATGTGTAGTGGATAAGCAAAACTCATTGTTCCTTTTAGCCCGTCGTTTCGACGGAAGCCGTAAAACCAATCAACGGTCAAACTTCCTTAGCGAATACAACTTCCCCTCCATTCCCCCGTTTCCCGTTATCCCCTTCTCTAGCTCCAACCCCCTTATTTTTTATCATTTTGGTGAATTTAAGTGCGGATATTTCCTGTGGAATAGGAAATTTATTGTTTTTGTCTGGCCCGAGTTCAGTGGCGCGACATGTTTCGCCTACTTCTCCCCCAACAAAACGATTATTTCTTTTCTTTTCTTGTAATTCCTGTTATTAATCTTCTGCGCTGTTATGACATATCTACCTATACCTACTCTTTTTTTATTTCATCAAAATGTCGTCGTTTTTTTAATATCTAAGCCTCTTTTATAATAATACAATAAGTAGGTACTCTCAAAGTTGAAAAAATCCCATGTTAATATGAATAAATTTAAGCACGACTTCATAATATATTATGGTCTCTCAGACGTAGCACACTTATTGAAGCGAAGTTATTTTGTGAATCAAATCATAATACATATTTCAATAAAGATTATTAGTTTTACTTTTTTTATTTTGTTAAACTGTGATATTACTATAAAATAGTGTAGCTAAATTTATATGAACATTGTCTTAAAGTCGATTGTTGCCTTAAATACACTATTGTCAACTAATTTAAAAAGTCAAGCCAGAGTTTGATCGTATTCCAAGTCAACCAAGATCTGAATGTGTTGAATGCTTGTGATGAATGAGAGTCTGCGGCCGTTGACAGAAAGGCTTGGATATCCATTTTTCAGGAGGCCAACGGAAGTAAGCAATTAATAAAACTAATTAGAAAAAATAATAGTTTGGTCGAATATCTATCTTGTCTCGGCATAACTTTGGGGATATCACTCGGCCAGAATCGATCAAAGGAAGGAAAAGCAATTTAAATCAGCACTTACATAAGCATGAATGTTGCTTATCCAAGTCATAGAATTAATGAATGTCTGAACATTGATTTTACATAGATTAGTCGGCCGACACGCATTACAAGCCATACAAACTATAAGTTGAGTAGATAGACCTCGCTAAGAGATTGGTTGGAGATAACATTACACTCAGTCTCATTTACACTACTCCTTCAGTACTAATGGTGTTTAGAGCCTCGCACCAATGAACATTCTTGGCCAATAAAATGTCTTATTCTGCAATTCGATAAATGAAACAGTGTACGTTTAATCTATTAAAGCCAATACTATCTAACACTTATCCATAAACAGCTACAGGTCCAGTCTTAGACGATTCATTGCCAATCTCCGAGATTGAGTTTTGAATTCATTTGTTATTTGATTCAGTTCAATTTTATCGATGTTCACGACATGTATAGTTTAATTGGATTTTTTTTGTTTCTTTTTAGTTAAGATTTTTTATTCATACCATCATGGCATATCCCACAATGTTTGGTAACCAGCGACAGGTTTGCAGGTGTGCATTGCCTTATAAAAGGAAGCACGACACTAGCGTGTATCCCAAAACATCAGTCTCGTCTCACCTAAAAATATACTACATTCAGAACTCATTGCTGGACTATGTCAGATGTTATTGTTGCCTGTCGTATATTCGATTTCAGTAAAGTTTATTGTTAGTACAATAACGAAGTACAAAACGATACTAAAATGTAAAAAAATTATATCCAGTATTATATCGTTTTTTATGTTTATTTTTAATTTAATTTAAGATCAATAACCTAGATTCTAAGCTTTTACTAACATGAAAAACTAATAGCTACAAAGCGCCCTTGAGGTGAGTTTTCACGAAAACGGCGCTATATAAATTATCCAACCATATATATATAGTATTCCTCAGTAGTGGAGAGTAAAAAAAGGTGTACAAAAAAAAAGCGATGGGCTGTCAATAGGCATGATGACTAATTTTGAAAAACTATCTCACGATGTTTTTACGCATTCACTGTTTTCAAATATATATACATTTCTACATAAAATAAAGGTTTAGTAGCAAAAATCGCCATTTTAAAATCAAATTTGACATTTACGCCAAAAAACGCTTGTAGTATCATGGCGGCTGCCGACCCTGACGGTGACGTCACGATATTGTAAACTGCATATCACTACTATATGTAATATATGTATTCTAGGACGATTTGTGTATTTATAATCAATTCAAAAGTGCATAAGTGTTGTGCGGTCCCTAAATGTACAAACACGACGAAAAAAACACCTACTGAGGTATATGTTTTCGTCCCACGCGAAAAAAAAGAGAAATAAGTGATTAAATTTCGCACGGCGAGACATAAGTGTATTTTATTAAGTACGCGTTTACAATGAAGTACAGTATTTGTTCCCCCACTTTTAGCTCTCAATAATATAATATTTACCATTATTTAGGCAATAAGCATATAAAGAACTTCATTAATGTCCAAACGTCAAAATAGGCCATCATACGTTTCCCGCGTATGTTTTTAGCTTATGAACACATAATGTAGAGAGAAGAAGGAGCATATTTTATCGATTTTCGAGATGTAAGTTGTATTTAAATTACAGATAAATAAAGTACTTATATGTACTTATTATTAAGTTTTTACGTTTCGAAATTCTGATGAACAAAAGTCTTTGTTCGACGCAAAGAAATATCCGACCATCAAAAGTTCCATTCTAGTTAAGAGTAGTTAAGACAGGCAGAAAAATAACTACTATGGCTGCTATTGCTAAAAATAACGATAGCAGATAAATATAGCTTGTTATTAACACAATACAAATAACGAGCGCTATGTAATAATTCGTATGCTGCTAAAATTGTAACGATGTTTTAAAACGCATGCTTCGCGTAATCGCCGTCGTTTCGCGAATCGCTTCATTGCATGAAAAAAATATAGCTTGCTAGTTTAGTTTGGCAGTGACCAGCATCATAACATGTCGAACGTTCGTCAGCTCACCATCGCGTGACAAAATTGTAGAATACTAAAACTAAATTAGTTTACCATACGTTGCGAGCGTTCATTATTTATTTATTTATTCAATAAGAACTAAGTTACATACAAAATACAATAAACTTAGGCCCGATATTACAGTCGGCCCTCAACTCATTGAGTTTGTTAAACTCAAGATTAATGTTAAGGGGAGATTGAATCCATTTCCGTATTACAGTGCAATATAAGATGTCAGTTACTAAATCTTCAATTATAGACATATTTCACTTTTTCTGTGGTTATTATCTGTCAAATTTAAATAACCTCAAATAATACGAAATACAAAACGGGACGCTACGACTTTAAATACCATTGTTTTATTATCCAACATGGTAAATTTAATTTTTTTCACCAAAATAATGCTTTTAAATGCCCATGTTCAATACGGCTGTCAGTTTGTTTTGTTGTGTGGCGCCACCGTCGATACAACTAACGCCTTTAGTGATACAACACTGAAACTACACACGTTGCGTAACGCCTCTAGTAATAGAAACTGAAACTACACGAGTTGCCTAGCAAATGACAGTTGACTCACAGTTAAGTACTTAATCTGCCAGAAACGTTGAGTTAAATATTTGTCGTTTTAGTGACATATTTGAGGGAAGATTAGGCCTAAACGGACACTGTAATACGCTATATTTTTGTGAAACTTGAGTTTAGCTCTTAAACTGACACTGTAATACCGGCCCATAGTATCCCCCGATAGGTAGGCGAGTATCTAGGTAAATTGAAACTATTTGCTTTGATGAATCCTTGTTCCATTGCTATTTTATTGTTTTGTTTTAGTTTTAAGTACCTAATATTAATATATCAAAAACACCAAAATAAACATTGTCCAGACCGACAATTAATGCGTATATTGTATTGAAGACTATCAGAAGAATTGACGCGACCATACTATGACGTCGTGCGCTCTGATTGTTTTTTCTCATAAAATGGCGGACTAACACATTTTGTATTTTTATATTTATAATATTATTATTCACTCCTTTAAAATGAAAATAAGTACATTTTTTAAATCTTTATAACCTATTTTATTTTTTAAAATCATAATTTCAATGATTTTTTCTTACAGTCATCACACCTATTACATAACATTCTATTTTTTTTTAATATATTAATCATAATATGTATATGAATCATAACAATTATCCCATATGTATATTAGATTCATCATAATACATTGTGTATTTCCATTTCAACCTCATGTAACACTGTACAACTCCCACAAACAATATAATAACATCATTTTATTTTATAATCAAGCAATGAAAGCCACCAAGTTATTTATTTCTGAAACGTTAAATATTCTCCACCACGTTACAATACTCGGTGCGTGTTATAACAGATGCGTCAACGATTCAATAGAGCGGATAGCGATATTATTTGGTTTATTGTCCCAAATAAACCAAATAAATCAATAAATAAAAATAGCATGTTAAAAATAAGCAGCATATTCCATATAGCTTGTTATGAAAAAAATAGCCATTTCGAACAACACTACAGTTGACAGTAACAAACACAATTGACAGTAACAATATGGTGACGTCATGCGCTCTGATTGGTGTTTCACATAAAATGGCGGACAAACATATTTTGTATTTTTATTTTAATAATATTAATATTATTCGCTCTTTTAAAATGAAAATAAATATATTTTTTCAAATCTTTATAATATATTTTATTTTATAAAATCATAATTTCAATGATTTTTTCTTACTGTCATCACGCCTATTGTAACACCATATTCATATTTGTCAGCCTTCGTGGCTCAGTTGGTTAGGTATCTAACTGCTGACCCAAGGGTCCCAGGTGCGATTCCCGATGGAGACACAGCTTTTAATTTTCTTTTCAGTCTGTGAGACAATTAATATCGTATGTCTCTAGAATGTAAAATTTAAATTTGACGTAGTACCTGTTAGTTGTTCGAGAAGTAATGTAAAATAAACAAATCAATAAAGAAGGAAAGAAAGAATAAAGGAAATAAATTAATAATAATGAATAATTAAATGTAAATTAAACTAAAAAAATGACAGAGTAAACATAAGAATTTTTGATGAAACATATTTTAGATGCGCTACATAGCTTAGGTCTTGCCAAAAATCTGCTTTACTCTGGCGGGAAAATATAATTGTAATTATTTTTTTTATTTGAAAATAAATAAAAAATGAAAAAGACCGAAATCAAGGCACTAAGAATTAGGTTTAGAGAGTAAAGTCTCATTTGTTAAAGTAAGAAATAATTAAACATACATAATAAATATCATGTCTCCAAAATGTGACAACTTGTGATTGGGTGCGTGTTAAATAAATAGTTTCCCGAGAAGCTATACAAATAAAAATAAAATAAATAAAACTTATATTAGGTACATGGTTTATATTTCATAATTAGCTGTGCGATGATATTTGAAGTGAAATAATTATTTCTTAGAACGTTTCTCGAGCCACACCTGAACATGTCACTTGTATTATTATTATTTAGATTTAATATCTAATAGCGTTTAATAGTTTCAGTATGACTTGTCTATTATATTTTGTAGATCGTCTATCGAGCAACTTAATAATAGGTAGATATACAATATTAGCCAACACGATAAAAACTCATTGAATACACAATTGTGAAATCTATGGCGGAAATATACTCATATTGTGATGTTTGTTTATGATAATAAGTTGAAATTATTTGTACAACATTGTTTGTTGACAAAAGTATTTAAGCACTCTTTTTTTAGATTTAATTTTTATATATCTTCAAGTTAAAAAATCAACTTTGCATTTTTAGTATCGTTATTCAATTACTCGTGTTTAATCAGATTCTCTGTATTGGTTAAAACTACTACTGTGTGTTTGTAGTAAAATTTCAAAGCACTTACAATCAGCAAGATTGTGGATTAACTAAAGTTATAATGTGACGTTGCATAGTCTCATTATATACGAATACTAAAGAAAATACTTATAGCATACTCAGTCTTATTATAAAATCATTTGATATTCTTTCTAAATCCTTCCATTCCCTCATTTTCCTTTATCGTTCGATTGTTTTATTGATTGTACATTGAATTTTTTTGCTGTAGTTTCAAAAAGGATCTAATATTATCATCATTGGCTCCACACTCCAAGGAGGGACCTGGCCTCCAAAGACGTCGTCGTAATTCCGATTTGTCAGCGGCTCCATGTCTCCAATTGACCATGCCCATAGAGTCCAGGTTCCCCTGGACGCAGTCCATCCATCTCAGGATCTCAGCTTGGGTTCCCCCTACGCCTCACACCATCTGGACTGTTTTAAATTGGTACAAAGTTTCGAATTGCTTTCACTCATTAAATCAATTTATCTTATAATATAAACAAAGTAATTGAAAAAGTCAAAATACAAAATACAATAGGTTGAGGTGATAGTATTGATTGATTGACCATTGCATGGTTACAACGAATCTTCCAATGAATTACTATTGTTATATATTTTGAATGCCTATTCTAATCTATTCAGTTTATGAAAAAGTATCGCTCTGTTTCGTATTTTAGGCACCTTATTGTGTTAATTATGAATTAAAATATAGTATGGATAATATAACCTTTAAATGAACGTTTCGGCGTAGGAAACTGTCATAACGGTTTTATCATAGACATGTTTCTTTCCAAAACAACAGTTCCAGATACAGAAATCATCTTTTTATCTTGGGAATAGCCTTTTGTGGACATTATAATAAACACAGACAGAGTAGACGGTTCCTTTGTATCGATAAGCGAGTCTAATATGATAATCATACGCTTGGTCTTGTACCAGATAATAAAAATTGTATAGCATCACATCAAATATAGATAAATAGAGATTGTTATCAGAAACCAGGTATCACAAAAGGTCGATAATTATAAGCAAGCCTCTACTTATCTATAATTATACCTTCAAGTTATTCTCTTTCTTCCTTTTTTGTTTTCGAATTAGGGATTCCATGTCAAATGTCTGCTAGACTTAATTCTAAGTGTTGTTAATAGTAGGTACAGTAACAGTTTTTTTTAAATGATGTATTTCTTTTCCGGAATACACATTTAGTTTCTACAATATGTTAAAATGGTAGAAGGATATAATTTCGCTTTTTCGGAAATTTCAATGTATACTTATAACACAACGACAATTTTCAAGAACATTTTTTTACTGCCTGGTAAAACCGTTACGGACGACCAATTGTCATTAAGAAAGTAAACGCTTAGCGTTGCGCATATCTAGTGGTGACCACTTATTGAGTTGTACGTTTTCATACTATTGCAACTATATAACTATGCTTTTTTTGAGAGTTTATTTTTCCAAAGTCGATTTCTCGAAAAGCTTATATGGACATGACTGATCTGTGCGTAGGTACTTTAACCCCAAAACTCTCCCGCCCCTATTTTCATCCATAAAGTCCTCCCACATTCGACTAATCTGGACAATTAGTCCGGCGTCACATGATGTGTGTCATCAGAACAAAAGGAGAGACTAAAAGCAAAAAATGGGGTTATTTCTAACTATTTGCTGAAGCTGTAAATTATAAAAAAGTACTTTTATATTTTCTCGATGTCTTTAATTGTTTAGTTTATTTTATATATGATTTAAAAAAATAGGCCTACACAGATAAATATGAATATTTTAGTACAATACTGTGACCAAACGTGGACACATTTCATAGTACACTATCACTATAACATGTCATACGCCACACACACTTTGCATTCCCTGCTTGATACCTGTTGAGAAATTGATTTAAAAAATACGCTTTGAACTTGTGAAATCAAAATTCACCCTATTTTACAGTAGTGTAGGATAAAAATACCTAAGTGCTAATATTTCAATGAGATTGTTCTCAAAGAATATAATGTAGGTATGACATCAGATTTTGTGAAGCGCGATTAATTTTATACCATGTACATATTAAGCTGGAGATACACGTCGACACTGACACTCGACACAAATGTCGATACTAGTGTCGATAGCGTCCGCGCAATAAGCATTTTTTGAGTCGACATCGGTTTATACAGCTAGTTTCCCAGCTATAGTGTAATTAATGGACACCGTTGAAATTCTGTCTTAAAAATTGAGCGATATCGAAATTACATCTGTATCCTGGTGTAATTTTGATTAAGTACATTTGGACACTTGATGTTTTATGCACTGTCTAGTAGGCTGGGCCGTCCATGCTCGGATTATTTTATTTTTTGACATATCTTAGCGAAAGTGATTTCAAAAGTTGCGCATAAATATTTAGATTGTAAATGCATCTTTAATTTTCAGATTTAATCGTACTTTTGGTCCTCTACTGATACTTAAAACTGGGGCTTGTACGATGTTTTTGGAAAATATATATTATTTTGGATGTTTAAAATTTCTTGATATTTCTAAACTAAATAATATTCGTTTTATTGGGGGTAGAGAATTTTATTATTAACAACATACACCCTTTCAAATTAAATATTTCAGCGCGGCTGACAGGTCTCCCGAAATTAACCATCATTTACTGCCTTTCAAATCACCAGTTGGCGCGCGACACACTAGAAAAACACTTCTTATATTAGATCGTATATTTGTTTTTCGAGAAAGCTATTCCTGTGAAGCTGAGGTCCAGCTATCCCTTCACATCTTCGGTGGTCTTACGGTGGCGATGCCTTTGTGGGATTTCGTTTGCCGCTATGGATGGGATTCGAGATGCGTCCATCCTGTTGACATGGTCCCTCCAGAATCTTCTCCTAGCTCTACTTCATCGTATGATGTCCTCGGTCTCACAGGTCCGCCTAATATCGTCAACTAAACACGTAATAATAAATGACATATTTAATATAACTACAACATAAATAATTAGGTATTTTTATATGATTTAACTTGAGGCAGAAAAATAAATAAAAAAATGACTATTTTGAAAACTTTGACATCTGGTAGAGGGCCAAAAGTAGTATTGAATATTTTTATTAGATTAACAGTAGCCAAATAAGAAAATTTCAAGACCCCTTTCATGTGTGTATTCGAAAAAAAAAATTGTACGGCTCAGCCTACTGTCTAGTGTCAAGTGTCTTCGTGTATCACGACCATAAGACAAAAATCGGCGTGTTCAACTTTAACAAAGTCTAAAACTCGTTAATCCCCACCAAGACAATAAAAGGTATTGTACCGTACTAAGTCCCATACTATAATTATTTGAAGAAGAAGAATAATAATTATAATTAAAGTTTTGTACAAATCCTCAGCGTGGTGTTGGGAGAAGAGAGAGGACATGGTAGGCAGCAAGGGGCCCCAGATGTGCTGCTCAACGAAAGTATCAATTATAAGTGAAAGCTTTTATTACCGACATTTAATCTCGTCAACTGTGAGATGCAGAAGGGTGGGGGGAAACACTTGTGTCTAAAATATTTCACACAGCCGACCGTTTATGTCGATAATATAATGTGTAATGCTCTGCGGGGACACGTTGCATTATAGCAGACACTAATTACACCGTCATAGTTATTATTAGAACTTTGTCTCTAGTCGTCTCAACGAAACATACAACCTACCAACTTAAGGGGACTAATAATTAATATTGTTTATTTAAGATGTTGTTACCGCAAACGTGCCCACATTCCGCAGTTCGCATAAGATTTCGATATTACTAGTTACATGTAACACATGAGATCCAATTGTAGATGGCAATAGTATATAATTGAAGAATACGTACCAAACTACGAACACTTATACACAAATTAATAAATATTTCTAGATATTTTGTTTTCTATATAATACATGTAGGTATGAATATCTACATGTTTTATATAGAAAATAGGATAGGATAGTATAGAGGTTAGTCCTTTTTTCTTACCCAGAATATGAAAACATCATGATGGTGTGTATGTATGTTTGGAGATTGAGTATCAAACTATTGAGTCCACGTAAATATTGTGTAGGTATACTACCTTACAAATTGTATGATACGATGTCGTCACTAAATTCAATTTTTATTAAAATTGTTAAAAAAAGTTTGAGACTACTACAATATTCATATTTTTTTATAGAAAATTAAATTACCTAGTTTGGGTGTTTTTTTTTTTTTCGTAATTTTTAATTTTTTTTTGAAATATAGGCAGTTAAACACATACATTTATCATAAAAAATGTTTTTCTTAGTAAAATATATTTGAGATTTTGTGTTTGTCTGTATTCATGCCAATTTTCAGCGTTCTAGCTTTCATGGTTTTTGAGATATATGGATAAATAAAGTAAAAATTCATAAGTCGATAACTCCTGACTGAAAAAAAATTCAAAATTCTGAGTTTAAAAGTAGGCATATAATGTTCTATATATTTTTAATTTTTAAGCACTGTGCATAGAGCGTATCAAAAGGTTAAAGCGGGGGGGGCGGATACACACACAGACACACTAAATATTCTACTCCGAATTCTGAGTAAATCCATATAGATATATAGGGCATGCTGCGAAGCCTCTAAGTTGGTGTTTTTTGACTTCAACGTTGAAAAAGCCGTGAAAAATATAAACCCTGCATACAAATCTCGCGTATCTAGGCTTAAAACTATGTCGATATAATAAGAGAAATGAATTCTCTTCAACAAATCGACAGTTGGATTAACTTAAAATTCATTCACAATTCAAAGGTTGGCTATTTGCACCATTTCTTTCTGCACCATTGTCTGTCTGTACCTTATCGAATTTCTCAATCGATTTCTAACTTACTTCCCGACCAGTAAGAGCCCTGAAACTATCAGAATTTGTGTGTTCCCGATAGTGACAATGCATGTTAAACCAGCTTGCTTGAATAATTTCCTGCTTGATTCATTTGATGTTTTGATAAAATTGTAAATTTTTGTATTTCTAAACTTGAATTGTGACTGTTATACACGTTACATTATATTCAGGCACTATGTATATCGTTATTAGATCGATTTTACATATAATTCTGAAAAGGGTTTGTTTTTACTTGTTTTGATTTATTTTTATCTTAATTGTTTCAAAAACAACTAACATGTATTATGATATATTAATTAACTAATCAACATTGCGGACACTATCTCGGAGTGTTTTTTCCAGTGATCGATCTTATAACCTTCATTTCCGTTTTCCTTAGAAGCCCAAGCCCAGGAGGCATAGTTTTTGAATTACTGACCAACAGGTCAAATTTATATATTTTTTAAGATCTCGATAACATAGCGCCACCTATCGGGTCCAAAACTATCTTATCTTTCAATCCGGAACCAACCATACAAAAATTTAGAAAATTTCATTGAAATATGTTGTGCGGTTTCGGAGATTAGTGTATACGAACATCGTGACGCGACATTTTTATATATTAAGATTTAAGGGTTAAATTTTATTTATTCTAATTCCCAGTTTTTTCGAGAATTTTGGCTGTCAAGATTTCTGTATCTTATTCATAGAGAAACCTTGAAGACGATGTGGCAAATATATTTCTACTTACACTTAATTATTTCTTCTTCTTGTTCTTAAGCCTGTTCTTTTCCATTCTTGAACATAGGCCTCCCTCTTGATCCTCCACAACTCCCTGTCTTTAGTTTAGATGATTTCGTTAGGTTTATCTATTTAGAAGACAGTTCTGTACGATCTCTAGTAAAGTCTGATTTTTTTAAGAGTGCCAAAGCTCATAGGGTGACCATGGTGTGAAAGAAAAAAAATATTATGTATTTTCTGCAAAGTGAATTGTCTACATTATTAGGTATTTTCTGCAAATGTTAATGGGCATCTCCTGGGAAAGTAATATTTAAACAAAATACTTATTTGATACTTTTTATTAGGAATATAAAAACAATACATTTTGAAATAATTAATCCTTATAATAATAAACAGTTACATATTATTTTACAAAATAATAAATTATATTATACAAAATATTTACATAATTTAGAACACATGGTCACCATAAAAAATCAAACGTGCGTGCACTTCGAAAGATAGATACGTACTGTCGGGTTTGTTGATGTTTGTTGTTAAGGACACCAAATGGTGTAAACCAATCAGCAACCACGATTCTACTAAAACATTTACATGCGTAAATACTATGTATTTTTTTGTTTATGTATAGAATTGGCACTTTAAAAAAAATCAGACTTTACTGTAAATTTACGTAACTCTTTATGTTGTTTACCACATTTTGGGGACTCTAATGATATTAGAAAGACATTTTTTGGTATTAAGTTTTAAATAAAATAACTTTGGTTCCAAAATTATAATACATTAGTCTTCACTGATGTACGCTAGAGTAAGTCATTATTGTGTATGTCGCGAGCATTCATTACTGGATGAAGTATTGTAATTTATGGCATTCAGTAGTGTAATATTGTGTCTTCTCGCAAACATTTACCATACATTAGAATCTGTTTTGCAAAGTTATTAATTATATTACATTCATCATATATGTTCATCGTGTACAGTTTGTCTTTTCAATAGAGAACGTTAAACTCGAAATTTCATTCAGAAATTATGCCACTTGTGCGCGCTAAGCGTTTTGTTTTACTACCGACTACAACACACATCTAAATAATAATTTGAATGAGTTATTTTAATTATAGCACATATATGGCGTTACACGCGAAACTGTACGGTAATTTCCATAATTAAACAAAAGATGAACAATAAATCACCGATTCTGGTGGATTTCAAAAGACAACACGAAATGCATGTTAATGAGTTATTTATATTTGTTTCTGAATATCATTTCGCAACACGTGGATAATAATAATAGTTTTTTGGTTTCTACACAAAAACTTTGCATTGAAATTGGAATCTTATTATGTTATTAGTTATACGGTTCTTTGAATGTATTCATTTTGAAAGTATTTAAAAAAAAACTGACATTTACGTTCAATCTTGGTGGTATACGAGAGTATGCATATTGTTTAACATCAAATAACCTTTTGACTCAAGAATGTGACAATGCATTTTTAGAAAAGGTACTGTCTGCATCAAGCATTTCATACCGATACACCTACATTGTTTCATCACGTCAAGTCCTTTCAGGATAATTACAGGGCCGAACTAATCGTATATGTTTTAGCTTCACTACTCAATCATTAAATAATATATTAACTGTCAGAACTAAGAGAAAAACTAAAGTTCTCCTCTATAGGACTCCGGGCAATCACTAAAATTGATGAAACTTTTGAAATGAAGGTACTGAGAAGGATCTACGGCTCGATTAGTAAAAACAGAGAGTGGCGTATAATATACAACCAGGAATGTATGATCTGTAGGTATACTAGGATCCTACCGTCTTGAATGAAATAAAAATCCGAAGACTCACATGGGCCGGACAAATATCGCAAATGAGCGAAGAGGATGGCTCAAGACGGGCGAAGAAGATTTGGAAGGCCGAAGCTTCGATGGATGAATGGAGTGGTGAAGAATGCAAACAACATCGTCATCCATGACAGTTATGGAGACGGACTCTGCAGGAAGCTAAGACCCAACCTGGTTGACCCAACAATCATATACAATGACTTTAAAAAACCTCTCAATCGAACTTATACATAGTTTTGAATGTGACCTACTGAGGATATAGAATTCCATAATATGCCACGCACAACAAACATTTCGACGGAACTCATACAATGCACTTACATACATACATGATACATGTTGAGAAATAGTTGTTAAAATATTCTTAATAATTGTGAAATCATAGTAGTGGAGAGTTAAAATAGGCTTTAAAATACATTATAGAGGTACTAATATCATTAGTATTATATTACTTCTTATAGATAGTAACGGAGTAAAAATACTACGCCGTATAAAAACTAGCATTTATCATTTGTATGCGTTATTTATTAAGTAAGGTATGTATCTACCTACCTACGGATATAATCAAAGTAAAGATTATAATCGTCGATAGTAAGTATTGAACATTAAATTGTTAATAACTATTGTGCAGCATGGATAGAATTCGAAACAGTTACTTGATTATGACACGACACGGCGCGGCGCGGCGCAGCGGTAGCGAATTTCCTCCTCGGCTAATCATTATTTTTGTCCAAAAATGGCTTTCGATTAGTTTTGTAATTTGATGTATCAAACGGCGGCCGCGCGCCACGGCGGACTACCTATCTGAATTAAAAATCTCTCGAGTGTACCTACATTTGAATCGTTTGCCATAGATGGTGTTGCGGTCATTAGCTTCTATTGTCGGTGTGACTCCACTCTTTGACTGCCGAGTAAGAGTGCAACTTGTAAAGAAGAACTGAGAGCAGATATTCAAGTACCAGATAATGAACAACAATAGCACGCACGGCCAGACCGACCGGGGATTAATGTTAGCAAAATCTTCCGATTGTAAAGGAAAGAGTTGTTGATCTATGACTGCAGTAGTTAATTCGGCTTTTTATTTTATTTATTTTAACCGTTTTACCCTATGTTTAAAAGAACTTATACCTATTTATTTTAAATAGCAATAAAAACAACTATCATTGAATTTAGAGCTACCGCTCATCCTCAGTAACTGCTTACCTATTACTAATATATTATAGAGAAATGAGAAATTAGAAAAGGAAACTTGAAAATATAAAAGAAATAATAACAAGAAATGATTCTACGAAAAAAATTGTTCTTTAATTCTTTAGTACCTACTGCTAAAATATTAAACTAGTGGGCCCGGGCAAACGCTGTTCTGCCACAGACCTCCTTATGTGTAGACCGCATTTTATGTAGACTTCATTTAATGTATTTTACAAATCTTAAAGTTTCTATTCACATTCATCGATTGTTATTTTACACTATGGTGCCTGAATTGCCGATATTCTAGAGGGCTCCATGAGTTTTCGTTCTGTGTATTTTTTTGTTGCTCACTTTCCCCATATGCAGATCAGGTGGTGGTGGAGGTATCGGAAGCATTTTAACATTTTTTTCATACATTTGAGTGTGGTATATTCTCTAGATGCATTATTCAGATGTCACCTAACTTTCATACTGCTATTTATGTTGAAAGCTTACACAAATAAAAAAAGAATTACGACCATTTTACCTTATTAAAAACCCGTAGGTAAGGTAAGGTAAAATTTGTTTTATGTATTTATGGATAAGAAATCATTAAAAAAATTTTTTTTTTTTTAATTTTGCCAGCGCCACCTATCGAGTCCAAAACCGTACTATCTTTCAAGCCGGAACCAATCATACACATTTACTAAATTTCAGTGTCGTTTGGGCGGTATCGGGGATTAGCGTGTACGAACTATTTTATTTACGAACTAGTACGAACTAGTTTATTATTTTATTTTATTATTTTATTACTGTAGTGTACGTAAGTGTGAAAGGGATATCGTGTGTGAAAGAGACGGATGTTGTGCCTATATAGGCTTGGTATGAATGAGTAGGAGGCATTCTGCCATAGGGCCCGTACCAGACAATATAGAGTTTGATTACAGAGATAACTACTGAGATATTTATTTAAAGAAGACCATCCCCAATATACAATTGAGGAGATAGTACTGTGCACCCCATCACAGTACATTACAGTGGCGCAGTCAACAGGATTAAAAGAGATAAACGCTCAATACGAGAATCTAGGAAGATTCTAGAATTTTTTTTTATACCTACAAGTGGTATAAAATTTAGAAGAAAAAATTGCTACCTACATTTTTTTTCTGGAGTGTTTTTGGAGAGGAAGCGGCATCATCCAAGGAAGATTGGAAGAAAGTGGAAGTGGAGAATTCAAGTATCAAATTCTGGAGAATTTGAGAGTTTTTGGGAGCTTCGCAGTCGGAGTTGGAGTTTTCGGTACGGCGGTACAAGGACGTCGGTGAAGAAGACGAGGCCAGGCAGGGTTTCGTCATCTTTAAGCAATCCAGGAGAGGACAAGGTCAACGAGCAGAGTCATCGTCGGGTCGGTGCAGAATCAGGCAGGAGAACATAGAGGCAAGAGGGTCAATTGAGGAGCATCTGAGACGGTCGGAGTCGAGCTACTTCGTGGTCACGGTCTTAAGTTAAGTATTTTTTTTTTAAATAAAATACTTAGCTAGTCTCGAAATGGAGGCCGTTTTGAGAGGATTGAGTCCGTTTTGCCATAGGTCTGGTAATTGGCCGATCTTCAGAAAGAGATTGGACCAGATTCTCATACTCGGTGATGAGAAACTGTCTGATGAGAAGAAACGAGCAATTCTTCTTTCTAGTTTAACCGAGAGTACCTTTGTATATTTGAGTGAACTATGTTTTCCTAAGGAAGTTACTGAATATAAATTTGAAGAATTATGTAAATTAATGGGGAATAGTTGCAAAGGCAATGAAAATATTTACGAATTTAGAGAGTATTTTTATAATTGTAAACAAGGTAATGATGAATCTATAAAAAGTTTTACAGAGAGATTGAGAAGTTTAGCTATAAAATGTAATTTCGGAACCCGTCTTGAGGAAAATTTAAAGGATTTATTTATCATTGGAATTTTAAATAGAGATATAAAGTATAAGTTATTTTTAAATGGTATAGATAATGACTTCAATAAATGTGTTAATTTGGCAAATACCTATGAACACATATTAGTACATAAAAACCAGGAAAGTAATTTATGTGATAGTATTGAAAATAGTATTTTATCGGTTTCGTCTTTAAATGTAACAGGACAAAAACAATTCGCTAAACATATTTCAAGGTCGCCAATCAGACACGAGAATCGACATACCGAGCGCATGCGCGGTACAGTTGATGAGAGAAAAGTTTTGTCGCCATTAAAATTGCAATGTCATATTTGTCAAAAATTTGGTCATATAAAAAAGAATTGTTTTTTGCGGAATATTAGATGTTATAAGTGTAAAAAAAGTGGACACTATGCTAGTAATTGTTTGGAGAACAAAGTGCAATCAATTTTTGCGATAAATAATGGAAATTGTGAACCAATAATGCTAAATGTAAAAACAGATGAAGTATCACTCAAAATGATGCTTGACACCGGTTCTGGTGTAAGTATAATGCCTTTACACTTATTTAATAAATATTTTAAAGATTATAAGTTGAGAAAGTGTGATTTAAAATTATCAGGCTACGATAATAAAATATTAAGTGTTATAGGTTTTTACGAATTTAATGTGGAATATAATAACATCAGTGAGAAACAAAAATTTATTGTTGTGAAAAACGGATCGTCATTTTTGTTAGGTAGGGACTTCATAAATAAATTTAATATAGAATTTAGGAATATTAATAGTTTAGTTTCAACATCGAGTGATAATATTGATATACAGAACAGGCAATGTAACAGTTCGTTTTTAAACAAAATGAAAAAATTATATAAGGATGTGTTTACAAATAAGACTGGTAGTTTTAAGAATTACGAAGTGAATATTGAGGTTAAACCGGATTTTCAACCAAAATTTTGTAATCCAAGGCCAATACCTTTTAGTTTAAAGGACAAGGTAGAACAAGAAATTAATAGATTATTAGATGAAAACATAATAGAGAAAGTGGATATTAGTGAAATAGCAAGTCCAATAGTTATAGTTAAAAAAAAAAATGATAGTATAAGAATATGTGCGGATTTTAAAAACACATTAAATCCTATGTTAAATCGTTTAAAATATCCCTTGCCTAGAATAGAAGATTTAATGGCAAAATTGAAAGAGGCAAAATATTTTACAAAATTAGATTTAAAAAATGCATTTGGGCAGTTAAGGTTAAATAAAAGATCAAGCAAATTATGTGTTATTTCCACTCATTTAGGTTTATTTGCATATAAGGTTTTACCATTTGGATTAACGACATCTCCGGCAATTTTTAGTAATGTACTTAATTCGGTAGTGAGTGACTTAAAAGTTGCATGTTTTCTTGACGATATTTTGATATTTTCCGATACGTTAGAGGGGTTACAATATGAAACTGAAAGAACTTTGCAGAGATTAAATGATTGTGGCCTAACTGTTAATGAAGATAAGTGTGAATTTAATAAGCAGGAAGTTGAATATTTGGGGTTTAAAATTTCTAATAGGGGTATTCAACCATTGGAAAAAAAAATTGAAGCAATTATTAAAATGGAGGTGCCTAAAAATGTATCAGAATTACGTAGTTTTTTGGGAGGTATTAATTATTATAGAATATTTGTTGATAATTTAGCGAGTATTTTGGAGCCAATGTATAACCTGTTAAAAAGGGATACAGAGTACAATTGGAATGAAGAGTGTCAGATTGCTTTTGAAAAAGTTAAAAAGATATTAGCATCGAATAGAATATTAGTACATTATGATCAAAATATACCTATTAAGCTTATTACGGACGCGAGTAACGTGGGAATGTCGGCGATAATTTGCCATATTTTTAAAAACGGTGTTGAAAGGCCTATTGCTTATGCCAGCAAAACATTTACATCAACAGAATTAAAATACTCAATATTAGACAAAGAGGCCAGTGCTATTATTTTTGGTTTAAAAAAATTTTATCAATATTTATATGGAAGAAAATTTATTCTGGCATGTGATAACAAACCTTTGGTACACATTTTAGGAGAAAATAAAAATATTCCAATATTGACAGCGAGTAGATTGCAAAGGTATGCATTAATTTTACAGAATTATGATTATACAATTGAATATATTAATACTAAAGATAACAAAGCAGATTTTTTATCAAGATTACCTATGAAAATATCAGAAAATGATAATGAAGAAAATTACGATTTTTTAATTAATGAAATTAATGTTGAGGAAGTAGAAATTGAATACTTAAATATAATTACGGAAGATTCAAAGTTGGATAGAGAGATAATTATAAACAATTCGAATATTGATAAGTTATTTATTGAGATAAAAGAATATTTAAATCATGGTTGGCCTGAGAAAAGGAGAATTTCAGGGGATATTTTGAAATATTGGCAAATCAGGGATAGATTATCAATTGTTAATGATTGTTTATTTTATGATAACAGGTTGGTAGTACCGGGAGTGCTAAAAGAGATAATATTAAAGTATATACATCAATCACACATGGGAATTGTGAAATCGAAAAATTTAGCAAGAAATTATTTTTTTTGGTTAGGTATGAACGCAGATATAGAACGAACAGTGAAAGAGTGTAAACAATGTGCAGAAAATTGTAATACTCCACCTAGGGTGGAATTACAAAGTTGGCCTGTGGAAAATAAAATTTGGAATAGAATACATTTGGATTTTTTTGGTCCCATATCGAATAAATATTTTTTAATTTTAGTTGATTCGTCGTCGAAATGGATTGATGCTATTGAATTAAATAACATAAATACATATTGCACATTAAAAGTATTAAAAAGAGTATTTTCTATTTTAGGTATACCTAATTGCATAGTTTCAGATAACGGTTTAGCCTTTACATCAAAGGAATTTAAAGAATTTTGTAATAAATTGAATATAAAACATATCACGTCAGCAGTTAATCACCCAGCTTCAAATGGTTTAGCGGAGAATGCAGTTAAAACAGTTAAAAATTTTCTAAAAAAGTTAATAAATAGGGATAGATTACAAGAAAATTACGAGGAAAAGTTATTGAAATTTTTAGTAGATTTTAGAAACACACCATCAATTACAACAGGTATCGAACCAAGTGTACAAATGATAGGAAGAAGAATTAGATCAATTTTTGATACATTAATTCCAGATGATGATAAATCCTTTGTGAGAATAGACAGAAACGTTCAGGAGAGAATGAAATGGATACAAAACAGACAAGGTTATTATTACGGGGGGAAGAAGAAAGGAAAGAATTTTGTTATTGGATCTAGAGTTATGACAAGAGATTTTAGAGACTCTAAAAATAGATGGGTACCTGCTACTGTTATCAAGATATTGGGAAATAGGAATTTTATTGTGGAAACTGTTGGGAAATTAAAATGGAAAAGACACATGGATCACTTGGTAGAACGAAGGGTACACTGGGATGATATTAATAATGACTCTGAGAGTATTGAAGAGTTAGGTCCACTCTTTGAAGTGGATATACCGACCGGGGTTAATTCGGATTCTTCTTCTCTTTCAGAAAGGACTCCTTGGAGAGACAGACTGAGACCACGACCAGTGAGACAACGATATCCCAGATGAACATACACACTATGAATCATTCACTCAAGGAAAGAGAAATTAATTGACTGAATAACATATGTATAAATTAATTATGAATGTAAAATAAATTGTTAAGGTATTGTATTATTATTGTATTGTAAATATGTAGCTGGGATGAAATTGAGTGAGTGAATGTTTTCTGAGATTAGTTGTGGGAGTGTAGTGTACGTAAGTGTGAAAGGGATATCGTGTGTGAAAGAGACGGATGTTGTGCCTATATAGGCTTGGTATGAATGAGTAGGAGGCATTCTGCCATAGGGCCCGTACCAGACAATATAGAGTTTGATTACAGAGATAACTACTGAGATATTTATTTAAAGAAGACCATCCCCAATATACAATTGAGGAGATAGTACTGTGCACCCCATCACAGTACATTACAATTACTTTTCCTTTTGTTTTTGTTCTTACTCTATTGTGTTTTTCGGGTTTTCTTCTATATGTTTTTTTTTGTTGTTGTTTTTATTCTAGTGTTGTTTTGGATCTATCAAAACATTTTTATCTTGTCAAACCAATTTCATTTCTTTTTGTCATTGTTGGTTAGTTTAAGTTAGCACATATATTGTATGATATAGAAACCCACTGATAACCACATATGGTTAGTGGGATCTTTTATAAATGAAATTATGTTGAAAAAAAAAAAATAAATAAAAAAAAAAAAAAAAAAATAAATAACATCGTAACAAGAGATTTTTATATATTTAGATGATCATTGCTGGTATACTCCGTTTAATAGATCTAAGAAGAGACGCCACGACTTGAGTCTAATTTTATATTGCTTCACGAGAATCTTACAATTTGTCGCATTATTGAGACTTGGTACTATAACAAAAACATTCCTAACTAAAACACAGTGTAAAATTTCGTTTTCTTCGATAGTTGAACCAAAAATCATTGGCGAAGGAGTCAGACATGTAACCAAGGACGACTATTTATTTATGACGAAAATTTTATAATAGTTATGTGAATAATAAATTTGCTTATAAAAAAAATACGGTGGTAGTTTTTGCTTATATGCTGGTCGAGTCGCGGTCGTAGCCTCAGTACGGCGGCGGTACTATGAAAGGTGTCTGCCTAATTAATATGCTATGGTATATGTTTTGTTTGTTTTGTATATGACAGTCCATTGAATATCTATTGGAAAGTGGGACGCATCTAGTATTATACAATATGTTGTGTATGATCGCTCATGACAAACAATATTATGTTCGAATCTTGAACCCATTCTTTCATCATCATCATACATTCAAAGTGTAATTTATATTTTTTATAGCAAGGAGGCACCAGCTTAGAATAATGCTAATCTTTTGAATTCTGGTGATCCGTAAGAGCCGGGTTATCGAAAATACAACAGGCAAAATCAAATCTCTGCACATAGTTCAGCAATGAGTTTTATTACCTATTTTAGATTAGTGCCTTTTTAGGTGATACAAGACTGGCGTGAGGGTATACACATATGATGTGTTGTGCTTCCTTATATGAGATTATGTACACCCGCACATCTGTCGCTGGTTACTCCACATTATGGGATATGCCGTGATAATATGAATATAAATACCTATATGGATTGTTGGAAGAGATTGTTGTAAAAAAAACATAATGGATAAATTATCAGTACCTAGTGCATATATCTGATTAGTGGATCACAAAAAAATATCACTCTAGTTCAAGAAACCTTCGTGGCAAGGTCTTATTTTTAAAATAAAAGTAATTTATCTCCTCCTTTTCCTCATGATCGACCTATATCGATCTTTTGGCGTTTCTGGACCAAAGTCATGGAACAATCTTCCAATGGATATAAGATGTGCCGAAAATATCAATGAATTCAAGAAGAAATTAAAAACTCATCTTTTCCGCAAGTCGTATCCAGATTGTCCTTCATCCGTTCAATAATATTATGTGTACTAAATATTATGCCAGTTTACTTTGAATCGACTATTTTTTATAATTAATTTCATCTGGATTATGTAACAAGATTAATTTGTGATTTCTAGGTATTTTTTTAAGTTTTATATTTCACCATTTTCAATGTGTTAGCTATAGGACTAATTTTAACTTAATTTTAACTGATTGTATTTTTTTAAGTTTTATGTTTCACCATTTTCAATGTGTTAGCTATAGGACTAATTTTAAATTATTTTTTGCAAACTGAAAGCGCCCTTGAGGTGACCACGGTTGTCACTAAACGGCGCTTTATAAATTGTCCTTATTATTATTATTATTATTATGACTGAGGATGGCTGCTGTATTCAATCGCTCTTTGTGGGGCCTGCCTCCATGCACCAGTCTTTATGGGGCCGACCTCCATGCTTATCTGCCTCCATGCACCCTATTGTAGACTTGCAGAAATTACACTGTAAAATAATACTGGGAAGTGCAATATTTATTCATATAAATTACTTGGTATTTGTATTAATTTCGTGATATATTAATTTCATTTTATTTTAAATATTTACTTGGGTTGTGGTAGCGCGGCTGGTGCGGAGAACTAGGTTAGTAATCCAGTGGTTGAGAATACGAATCCTGCCATGGCCGATTTCGCTCACCTATGGCACAAGCATAATATATTTAATTTAGGAAAGTAGACCAATTGAAAAGGCATTAGAAGAAAATAATTGTAGATAAAAACAGTGTTTAATTTTTATAATTTAGGAAATGTATGAGGATGTCAAAAAGACATTGATTCCTTAAAACATATTTGATATTAATTTTGTCACTTGGAATCTACTATTTTCTAATATTTTTTTTTGTTTTGGTACATAGTTGATTCGCAATACATATTAACATAATATAATAAAGCAACTGTGCACATAAAAATCCCACGAGGGATTTAAACTTACGTTACCTACTTCAGACTTTTAAAGCTCGCTACTGTAATTTTTATTGCAGATCAATATTTTTCTTAATGATTCGTACGTTGAGAAACGTATTCGACAGACTTTTGATCATTGCTAGTTGGTAACTATTACTGTTAGATATCTACTTCCATCTCATGGCTTCACAGTTTGACATGTCTCTAAAGAAACAAGTGAAATAAATTTGGAGTGGGTATCACAGCATGGGATCTTTTGTTGGAAGGAAAATAATGCGATATCAATGTCTCAAGCGGAATGGGAGAAAGACAAAACAACATTTAGTTTATACTCCAACAAACAAAAATAATATAAAATAGAACAATAGAAGAAGAGAGGACGGATTAAAACTATTGAGATAGGATTAAAGCCATGAATGTGATATTTTCCCCGTTTCAATCGTTCAAAGGGGTTTGTTTATATATTTAGGTATGTAAACGAACGTTTTTATTGCGAAAGTAATAAATATATACATTCTCGAGATAGAAGATAAAAACTTGAATACTTTAGTATACAGTTAACTCTAATACAATATATTTTTATAGTATCTAATTATTCTTTGTTTCGTTTGTTCAAAGCTTAATTTGTTTTTCTTTATAGTACATGTCTTTTTAATACATATTGAGATAAAATGAAACAAAAGCATATACTTACTTGGTACGCTTTCAAGGCAGTATATTTATATTTTGGTCACATCTTTAGAGTAGTAATGGTGAATTTCGTTCAAAGAAACGAATCGTTCAATCTAATAAAACTCATTATACCTATTTTTGGTTTTATAGCAAAATATATACCATCTCTGAACGTAGCACAGCTGCTACATTAAAAAATCGGTTTTTGAAGCAGCTACATGTACATTTTTATAAATGTTTACGTTATAAAAAAGGCAATTTTTAACATCCTGTTAACACCAATACACAAATCATCACTGTTAAATACCAATACCGTATTATTATTATTATTGGGAGTGGTTCTTTTGTAGTCCCTGCACTGCGACCATCTTGATCTATTGTGCTGCTCCATTTATTGGTTCATCTTAATAGCAGCTTGGTCTCTTCAATGAATCCCAGGATTCTGCTAGTTGGGATGCCCCCTAGGTCCTTGGGTTTTAGTGTATATGCCCTTAGGTGTTTGTGTCTGGCTTCCAAAAATGCTGGACATTCACAGATCACGTGTGAGGCAGTTTCTTCCTCATATTGACACCCTCTGCAGTTTGGGTCTTCTACGATCCCCATTATGAAGTGGTGTCTTTTAAGATGGCAGTGGCCAGTGAATAAACCGGTAATGGTTCTTAGTTGATTCCTGCTTAGGTTTAGCAGTTCCCTGCTCCTCTTTTTGGAGGGCCCTTCGATGAATTCTTTGGCCTGTCGTTGACCATTACAGGTTTTCCAGAATTCTATGTGTTGGATTGTGATCCAATCCTTTGTCGACTTTTTGATTGTCGCTGCAGGTAGCCCAAGTAATGGTTCAGGTCCTATAAAAGGAGTCCTTGACCCTATTTTAGCTAACTTGTCTGCCTTTTCATTGCCTTCTATTCCTCTGTGGCCAGGAACCCACACTAAATGAACTTTGTTGTGTTCTCCAAGCCTTGTGAGATACGTTAGGCAATCCCATACCAGTTTTGATGTGAACTGGCTTGATTCAAGTGCCTTAAGGGCTGCTTGACTGTCTGATAGTATATAAATATTCCTGTTTTTATAGGCTTTGTTTATATTCTCAAGTGCACATTCTATTATGGCATAGATTTCTGCTTGAAATACAGTTGGATATTGTCCGAGGCTATATGAAAATTTGGTTTTTGTTCCCCAGCAATGTCCTCCTGCACCGGTGCCATGGTCGGTTTTAGATCCATCTGTATACCAGATCAGCCCCGGCTTTTTGGGTTTAAACCCCTTTTCCTCATCCCATTCACTGTAGGTTGGGTATCTAACCGTGAATGGTTTATGATAGTGGTATTTTGGTGTCATTTTGTCTGAATTCATTTGTAATAGTGAATCCAGTTCTCTGTCCCATTTGAAATTGGTATGACCATAGCTAATGCGTTTATGGTTCCATAAGCCATTACATACCAGCCTGTATAGTCCTAGCCTTGCCTCTGCTTCAATCACTATTTGTAGAGGTGGGAGGCCAAGTAGGACTTCTATAGCAGCTGTTGGTGCAGTTCTTATAGCTCCTGTGATTCCCATGCATGCAAGTCTTTGTACCTTGCTTAGTTGGCTCTCACAGGATACGAGTTTGATTCTAGGCCACCATACCAGTGCAGCATAGATGATGACTGGTTTAATTACAGTGGTGTAGACCCAGTACAGAGTTTTAGGTTTTAGCCCCCATGTTTTGCCAAAGGTTCTTCTACATGCCCAGAAAACTCTGCATGCTTTGTCACATATGTAATCCACATGTTGTTTCCAACTTAATCTCTTGTCGATTATGACTCCAAGATATTTAACTTGGTCACTCAGTGAGATCTGTATTCCAAAAAGAGTTGGTTCAATTAACCCCTCCAGTTTCCTCTTTTTTGTGAATGGTACCAGGACTGTTTTCTTGGGGTTAATTTTCAGTCCTACTTTGTTGCACCATTCTTCGACTGCCATAATGGCTGACTGAGTCACTTCTGAGACTGTTCTTGGAAATTTTCCACTAACAATGATAGCTATATCATCAGCATATCCTATAGCTTTTATTCCCTTCCCTTCAAGGATCACAAGCAGCTCGTCCACCACCAGCGACCACAGCAGGGGTGATAGTACTCCCCCCTGAGGACAGCCTCTGTCAGCGGAAGCCCTCACTGTATCCCCAAAAAGAGTAGATGCTACGGTTCTACTTTTTAGCATTGAGTTGATCCATCGACATATAGTGTGTTCAACTTTGTGCCTTTTGGCAGCATTGGTTATTACATCGTATGTGGTCTGGTCAAAGGCCCCTTCGATGTCTAGGAATGTTCCAAGTGCCAGTTCTTTATAGTTTATTGCCTTCTCAATACTCAGCACTACCTCATGTAGTGCTGTTTCTGTGGATTTACCCGGACTATAGGCAAATTGGTATTGGTGCAACGGATTTCTTCTTAGTGCCCCGTCCCGCAGATGCCTATCAACCAGTTTTTCCAGTGTCTTGAGAAGAAAGGAGGTTAAGCTAATTGGTCGAAAAGCTTTTTCCTCTGTATAATTTTCACGCCCTGGTTTAGGTATGAAGACTATATTTACCTGTCTCCATGCTTTCGGTATATAACCAAATGCTAGACAGGCTCTGAAAATATAACATAATGGCGATGTCAATAAATTGATTCCTTGTTGAAGGAATGCGGGTATAATGCCATCGCTACCTGGTGATTTAAATGGTTTGAAGGTGCCAATTGCCCATTTAATCTTTGACTGGTTGATTACCGATTTAGCAAGAAGCCAGTCGTCCCTATTGGTTCTATATTTAGTCCCTATGGTATTTGATGACTCCTGCTCTATTCCTGTTTGATTTAGTACTTTTGATCCAGGAAAGTGCACTTTGAACAGTTGCTTCAATGTACCTTCCCCAGTATCGGTAAATTTGCCATCAGGAAGCTTTATGGTACTCAGCCCCTCAGCTTTATCTTTGGCCATAATTACTCCAATTTTGGATTTATCCGGGGTATTTTCTATGTTCTTACAGAAGTCCCTCCAGGATGCTCTTTTGGCTTTCCTCAGTTCTTTGTTGTAGCATGTAAGGGCCTCTCTATATATTTCCCAGTTACCTGCTACACGAGCTGCATTAAACTTCTTCCTGGCATTAGATCTTAGCTCAGAAAGTTTCTTAGTCCACCAGGGCACACATTTTGTTGAATGTATGGGTTTGGTAGGACAGTTGTTTTGATAAGAGAACAGAATGGAGTCTTGTATTTTGTCTACCGTGTCCTCTATATCTGTTACTGTATGGGTTTTTATTTCCACATTTAATAGTTGTTCCTTCAAATCCCTAATATACCCCTCCCAATCTGTTTTCTTTGGGGATCTATAGGTATTTACAGGTCCAACTGTTGAGTTTATATTGAAGCAGATGTACCTGTGATCTGAAAAAGATAGATCATCAGATACGTGCCAGTTGGTTATTAAGTTCCATAATTTATTGGACCCTAACGTTAAGTCAATAACTTCCTCTCTATTAGAAATAACAAAGGTAGGTTTATTACCTGAATTGAGAATCCCCATGTTCGTTGAGCATAGGTATTCCAGTAGGCTCTCTCCTCTTGAATTGCAGTTGCTGCTCCCCCATGTAATGTGGTGTGCATTTGCATCACAGCCAGCCAGTAGCTGTATGTGGTTATCAGAGGAGTAGCTGATGATGTCCCTCAGTTCCTTTGTTGGAGGAGGTTCAACTGTATCATATGGAAGATAAACAGAGGCTATTATAAGGTCCTCAGTTATATCTCCCCTTTGAAATTTAATCTTTACTGCTGTTAGGTCATTAGAGCAAAAGTGCGTTAAAGGTAGTGAACTCCTTTTGTTCTTGACGTAAATACAGGTTCTGGGTTTACTTGAGGTGTTCAATGAATAAATTGATCCTCCTGCTCCCCCAAGTCCACTTACTTTGCCCTTGTGTAACCAAGGTTCTTGAATAAGTGCGATGTCAAATAAACCTTTAGCAAGCTTCTGGCATAAAGACGCCGTTGCTGCTTTGCTGTGATGAAGGTTTATTTGCACACATTTGATCGGTTCTTGGTTTTGTCCCTCAGTCACGTGTCCTGAAGTCATTAGCTGTTGTCGATCTTGTTTATGGTTTCTGAGTCCCGTCTCCCAAATTGGGTTCTGGTAACTCATTACCACTTTCGTCTGATGTCAAAATAGCATCAGCATCCGATTCATCAGTTGTGGGTTTGATGGTTTCAGAGTCTGACTCCAAGTCTATCCCCTCCATCGGTGAAGGTGGTAGGTTACTCCCAGCCCTCTCCGATGAAGATGGCTCAGACTCCAAGTCCATTTCCTTCATCGGTGAAGGTGGTGGGTTTCCACCAGCCCTCTCCGATGAAGATGGCTCAGATTCCATCTCCACCACCTTTTCCACCGAAGGTACTACTTCGATAGCCTTTTTTGGGGGATCTGGAGTGGATAAGATCCTGAAATGTGCTCTATCCACCCCAGCCCTGGCTTTGTAGCCTTGTGTTCGCAGAGCCTCTGCCGATACCCTGTCAACCAGGATTATCAGCCTTTGACCCTTGCTGTCCACTTGCCTATCAACCACTTTCCAAAGGTTTGTATTGTACCCTTTGTTCAGGCGGTTGATCCTTGCCAGTAGTGACTTAGTGTCAGTTACCGGATCTTCTGTCCGCATGGACATCTTAACTGGTTTGGGAAGGTTCCGAGCGTCAATCGCCCTCAGCTTTGGTCCTGCCCCCAGTTCTGTGTTGTCCAGAAAGCGGATCAGCCAGTCTTTGGAGGTTGTATCTAGGCATTTAAATATTGCCGCTCCCCCTCCCAGGAAAGAGCCCTCAAAATCGGGGAGGAATTCACCATCTGGCGTTCCATCCACCTTCTCAAGAACCTTGATTTTCAGCAGGCGGTGATCTTCTTCCGTCATATGGGCTTCAGGATAGGATTCCCTAATGACGGCTACCTTAAAGGTAGAGATCTTACTTGCATATGAGGCATCAACCATATGAGGCGATTTCTCAACCTGGTTTGTCCTCTTTTTCGGTTGGTTGGGCGAGGGAGTTTCGGATACAGCCCTAGGTCTCTTAGAGGCCTTAGGCTTCATCACTCCATCCCTCTCCTTTAACATTGGTGGTTCACCTTGTCCGGTTGTCCCAGACATTTGAGTCCCACCCTTTGCAAGAAGTTTCTTGTACTTCCTTCTTGCCGCCCCACTGTATTTGGGCGGCTTTGATGTTACACCGGTAAGCGGTTCCTTTTTCCCCTTTGGTGCAATAGAGGCCTCAGCCGCCCCAGAGGACGGTCCCGCACTAGGCAGTACCATGTTCCTCTGTAGCGTACTGGAAGTCCCATGCCCCACGGAGGATGGTCCCGCCACAGTGCAGGTTTTTGGGTTCTTCAAAGAGTCCCCTTGAATAATTTGTAGTTTTTTATTTTTTGGTTCCATAGTTGTTCCCACGAGTATTGAGGAAATAAACGGTCACCACCCACAGAGCCTCATGTGGGTGGAAGGCTGCTTACGACAGGGTTTCGCCCGGTGCCCTGAAGAGATCGTTCACGATACCGGAACTAAAGATTTGCTACCCCGGTACCATTCAGCCCTCGGCACGATACTTTCCACCTTGGCTTGGGTAGACCAGGGCCTCGTTAGCCTGACTGTTGCCTGCCCCTAGGACACACACCAGTCAGTTGCCCGCCCTTCACGACGAGGACGTGAGGTTGGATTTCGAAGGGCCTACCAATACCGTAAGAAACACCTATAAAAAAAAATTTGATGATTTTATGAGATTATTGTTGAAACATTCATTTCGTTTTGGATTCTACTTTCATCAAGTAACCACTCTTGCCTTGGACTATGAAATAGTTTGAATTTGTATCGTTAAGTCTTATGTAACTTTTGTAACGAACACGACCTTTATATATTTTTTAAATCTTTCGTTGTAGTTCAAATAATTTATGTCAATACAAAGTACTTTGATAGCAACTATATAATAATAACTATATGATAACAATAGTCATAAACCATCGTATAATGTCACATTATAGGTAGTAAACAAATAAGAAAGTAACTGTTGATCGAATGTTTGTTTTTGGCGGCGGTATCAACACTCGTTCATTATGAACGAATCAATGAAATCTGTACTTTAGACGAGAAAAATATTTCTTCCTCATTAGATTGTTGTTGATGCATCTTTGGTATACATTAACTCAAATTCAATATAGTTTACATATATTACCTAATTATTCTTTGCTTCGTTTGTTCAAAGCTAAATTTGTTTTTCTTTATAGTACCTACCTAAGTGTTGTTTTAATACATATTGAGATACAATGAAACAAAAGCATATACTTTGTACTCATACAAGGCATTATATTTTGGTCACATCTTTAGAGGAGGTTCGGCCACATAGAAAGAATGAGTGATGACCGTCTGACAAAAAAAGTATACAAGGCTGATAAAAGAGGAATGAAAAGTAGAGGTCGGCCAAGAAAGAGTTGGCACGATCACATAAATGGGATTTTGAAAGATGGAGATGTTAGAAGTAAGATTAATAGAAGAGCGTGTATGAGACGATGTATGGACGTGAACGAAGCGAGGAATGTATGTCAAGAGAGAGGAGTCTGGCGTTCGGTTCTCTCTGCCTACCCCAAATAGGGAAATGGCATGATGGTATGGTATCTTTAGAGGAAAAAATATTTTATTGGTCGGTAGTGCAACTTTCGTGTTCAATAACTCAAATATCGTATAGTTTTATAGTACCTTATTATTTTTTATTTCGTTTATTCAAAGCTTAATTTGTTTTTCTTTGTACGTGTCGTTTTAATACATATTGAGATACAAGATACAACGAAACTAAAGCATATACTTGGTACTCTTTCAAGGCAGTATATTTTGGTCACATCTTTAGAGGAGAATACTATTTCATTCTTATTATAATACTAACGTGATATAAATTTAACTCTTATACAATATAGTTTATATATAGTGCTGTGCATTCCGCTTTCAATAAATGACAGACAATCATCACTTTAGTTGAAATAAACAGGATATACACAACTAATTTCGGTGATCGTGTGTTTGCTGTGGCAGGACCAAATACATGGAAAAACCTCCCACACACCCCCAGCCAAACCGAGAATATATCTTCGTTCAGAAAAAACTCAAAACGCACCTTTTACGCAAATGATACCAGAGCCAAAAAAATAGAAAGTAATTTTCAGCGCCTCTGAGGTGGTATATTCACAAAAACGGTGCTATATAAATTATCCAAAATATTATTATAGTACCTACCTAGTTCATTTTAGAGTTAGTTTATTATCATATTCCGTAAAAAATTGTTTTGATCATTCTTTTGTTTTAATATATTTTGAAACACCTTAAGAAACTGACGTTATTTCTTATTCAGTTGCAACACTTATCCAATTTATTCAGAAGTTCGTTTAAATTTTAAAGTGAAATTTAACCTTATATTTATTGGTATATTAAAATGTATTCATGAAGCGATCCCGCTTTCATAGAATGCAGTAGTAGTTAATGATAATGATAAACATATAAGTCATTGTAATATTGCTGTACGTGGGTGCTGATATAATATTAATCACAGCTCCTGTCAGGCTTCAGGCGAAGTGCATTGTATGTAATATATGTATAACACACCACTCTCACTCTAGAATAGAGATAATACAACACAACGTTGTAAATATACACCACCACCTGCTTCCGTACCTTTTTGAAAAACTTACGCGAGACAGTTAAGTTATTGCGGCTGCGTACCAAGTGTACGGCTACCTTTAATGGCCTTATATTAGGTGCACCCAGCCTTAGGTGTCTTTTGACAACTTTTTTGTGCATCTAATTGGTTGACTGATTTTACAGAAGCTGTTTTTTTTTCTTGGACCGCGAATTAGCATTTTTATGTGATTACTCTGATCGGAGAAAATTGATGGCAAATTAGGATCTTATTTTTAAGTAATGTGGTTGCATTAACCGACAAAAATATATGTTATTAAATCGAATATTAATAATTATTATTTATACAGCCCCGGAACGTCTCAGGATAATAAGTGCCAAAGGCACTTGTGTGCTACTTTATGAAACAAAGTTGATTTTAGTTATTACCTACAGGAAGTCTTGTTTTTATCACTGAAAATTCTATAATATTTATATGTAGGTACCTATCTATAGTTATATAATAAATGGAATGACAATTAAGTGGCATATTAAAATTACTTTGAATAGTTACCCTATAGTAAGAAGTGATGCTAACCTGTATACCTACCTACTTTTTTTTGTTTTATCATGTTCCCCCACTTGTGGCCTTTATGTATGAACATGCCAGTGTCGTAGTGACAAGTGTTGTGTTTTTGTTTTATTGCTGTTGATTTGCAACTGGAAATTTATAAGGAATTACTTAATGTATGAGTTATTTTTAAAGTACAATTGTGATGTGACAATCTGATTATATTTTGATATTCGCTCCGACACGGGTATGTTCCCAGTGAAGCGGGTGTCAATAAATGATAAATTTATGAGTTTGACTGCCTACATTTCCAAATCTTTTAAAAATATCGAAAAAAGCCGAAACACTCCAACTAGATAATTTAATTTTCTATAAAAAATATTAATATTGTAGAAGTACATCTCAATTTTGTTTTAACAATTTTTATTAAAATTGAATTTAGTGACGACATTGCTTCATACAATTTGTATGGAAGTCGCCTATACACAATATCTAAGAAGACTTAATAGTTTGATACTAATCTCCAAAGATACATACATACCATCATGATTTTTCATATTCTGGGTAGGATCAAAGGACTGACCTCCATACTATCCTATCTTGACATACATACCTAGGTACATGTGTTGTATAGAAAACAAAATATCTTAAAATATTCAATAATTTGTATTTATGGATTTACAGTTTGGTACTTATGGTGACTTTCACCAACGTTACCTAAACTGTCACATAGCTGGGTATCACCTAAGCTTAGGTAGCCCCTAACGTATCGTTTGGTTTTCACCAGTCTATTTTATCTGTTCCCTAGCTAGGAATTCAAAACGAATTTTTTGTTTATACAGTGGCAACATTTGTATTTGGAATGCATCATATTGCATCATGTTTTTTCTATGACTGTCACTTTCTGTCAATTACGTTGTGATTTCGGTCAACATTTCCAAATAATTCAGTTTTCTTTTAGTTATTTTCTCGTTAATAAGTAACTATTACTTGTGCTATTACTAATTATATGTATATTCAATGCCTAAAAATGCAATAATGTTATACATAAATATTGAGGACATCATTTAGCAATTTTATCTTGTATTTTAGGAAATGCCAATCGAAAGAAAACGG
This sequence comes from Molanna angustata, assembly GCA_963576475.1. Taxonomy (NCBI): domain Eukaryota; kingdom Metazoa; phylum Arthropoda; class Insecta; order Trichoptera; family Molannidae; genus Molanna; species Molanna angustata. The sequence goes on along the minus strand of OY754964.1, from coordinate 39,016,681 downwards.
CAACCAAATTTTACCGTCGATGAGAGTTTGAAACATTACGGCATTTATAATCGTATTAATTCTATGCTACTAAATGGCTATATACTGACTGTCATTTTGACAGTTGTTTCTTAAGTATTTGTTTAGGTGGCGGAAATCGGCTCTCCAGAATTAGGGGGCTCTTAGCGTCTTAGGTAACTCTTATGTAGGTGGTGAAACGAAAATTCTCGTTAGGTGCTACATAAGAATTCTTAGGTAGCACCTAAGAGTTAGGGGACGTTGGTGAATGTCACCATTATTCGTTAACTATACATACTATCGCTATCGACAGTTGGATCTCATGTGTTACACGCAACTAGTTTATTTATAATCTTATTATTTTAATTCGTGTGTTTGATAGCATTTTTCCGTCATACAAAGATAATTTATTTTCCTGCAACAGACGAAACGTTCTGTATACGGTGAAATATTTTATTGGGTAGGCACTCAATAATTATTATTGAAAAACAATGCGATACCTATATTATATTTTATATATTATTCTATGGAGAGAATCGAAGTACATATATCTGTCTCGCTCTGTCGCATTTAAAATCACTGTCAGTACTCTTTTTTTTCAACATCTGTAGTTTTTACAGTTAAGGGGGGGACTGCTGCCAACGTACCTATTTTTCAATTTGATATACCATCATTATTTCTTATCAAATCGTTTTAAATAAAAAATAATTTATATAGTTTGGATATTAATAAACAAAAATATACTTTAACTTTTTGATAATGTTCTGTATAAATTCTTGTAGAAAAATAATGGCATACCCCGATTTTCAACGTTTATAATATATTTTTAATAAACTGTAAGGCGTAGAGTAATATATTTTTTTTTAAATTAAAGAAGACAAAAATATCTAGAAAAATATGATGTGACGTTGCATTAATGCTCCAGGTTTAGTAAATAAACCTAAAAAACATTTATTTTCCATTCAGCGCCATTGCGTAATAAAAGTTTTTGGTTTATTTACTTAACCTGATTCGTTAATGCAACGTCATATCATATTTTTCCAGGTATTTTGTTCTTCTTTAATTTATAAAAAAAAATGCTCTATACCTTATATTTTTTTAGATATTTAAGATAAATGTCTAAAATCGGGGTATGCTTATTATTTTCCTACAAGAATATATACAGAACATAATCAAAAAGTTAAGGTATATTTCTCTTTATTAATATCCGAACTAACTAGGTTATTTTTTTCAAAATGATTCGTTTAGTAATAATGATGGTATATCAAATTGAAAAAATAGGTACGTTGGCAGCAGTCACCCTCTTAATAGTAGGTATTCTAAAACATTCCATGTTTCTTGTTTGTTAACTAAGTACTGTATGATGTTTAAATTGAATTGTTCAAGTAAGGAGATATTGTTCATTTAGCTACAAAGAATTTATGATTTTTCAGAATCGGTTCGTATTTATAGTTCAGTCATCATCTTTACTTTGCAGTCCTGGTTCGAAGAATTGTTTCACAGAAATTATAATTGATATAAAATGAGACCGTGTGTCATAGGTTATTCGATAAGTGTCTGAATTCTGCGAAAAATACTGCTCTAAAACAATGACAGATGTGACACAAAAATCATAAAATTAGGTTACTTTATCACAATTGTACCCAATGAATCGAAATTTTAACATTTTATAGAGAGATGTATTTTTGTCAAAAGAGGTTTAAAATTATGTTGGTAGGTACATAAAATTTAATCAGTGTTATGAACTGAAAATAAACACCAATTAATGATATAAATATTTGTTGCTATTACTTAGTGGCTATATAATTTTAACCAATACTAACAAACCACCACTTTTGAATCAAAATTGGTGTAAACATAAAAGTTATTATTTTAATTTAGTAAATAAAATGTTGGTCGAGTTTCTGAAGGAATGGGTATAAAATTCATTGGCAGCAATTACAAATCTTATTGTTACGAAAAATATTCGGATTTTCTTAATAATAAGCTAAAATTATTTTTGTATTTAGCACCAATAGTTTTATAAGGTTTTGGAAAAAATCTTCATTGGTTCTGTGCCGAATCTACGCGTTTAAAAATAAAATGAAATAATACCAACATTCATTCTTTTGTATTGTAGATATGCGCTGTTTTTTTTGTCAATCAGAGACGATTTGATATTTTGACGTTTGCCATATTTTGTCTAAAGATTATTAACTCGCTATTTGACGGTCCGTTATTGTGCTAGACATCAAGATTAGAGTTTTGATTCAATATATGGTACGTCCTAGATGTACAGACTGCACAGGACAGGACGTCATGGAGGCAACTGGAGGAGGCCTTCAGCCAGGAGTAGACGGGAATAGACCGAGGAAGAACATATTAAAATCGGGACAGGTAAAAATCGTTTTACAATATGATTATTTAGATATCAGTCACCTACACGTCTTACGATAGAACATTAACTGATACCTAAACTTGGCATTTTTTGACTGACTATTGTATATTTTTTTAGCTTCTTTCACATACTAAAACCATCAATTATTTATTATAATTACTTTTAATTAAAATGTAATTCATCTAGTAGGGTGAGGTGTGAGAAGTTTAAATCGCGAAAATCATTTAAAATATGAGTACCTAGGTTGGTGATTTAGATTTATGATGACTTGGTATATATGTAATATCTGGAAACATGATGATATTACACATGTTTATTGGTAGGTAGGTAGGTATACTCTATACGTTACAGATGTTTCTATCTCCAATGAAAAATGAAATTCATTGACTTTAATTTGAACTTTGGTTACGTTCATCATGTTGGTAATAATGATTAATGGTGTTTTATTCATTTCAAAAGGTATGGGTTTTGTAATCAATAATGTTTTCAGTTTAATCTATTTTCGGTATTCGGGTTAATCGTAAAAAAAATGAATTACCAACCTATGTGTAGTTTTCAATTCCCTAGTAAGAAAAATGAATGAGTGAAAATCGATTATAATTTGATGAGAATTAATTATTCAGTAAACTATCAAACCTTTATACATAATTTAATTACACCATATTAACCGTGCTGAGATTAAATTGAAGCGAGATGATATATTTCTTTCTTAACGTATTATTTGTGTGAAACATTTTATTTTTCCTGGAAATTAGATATTGGATCCTTTGATACAATTGAAATAAATTCAGAGGAGACATAAAAGTCACTCTTTCATTTTGTCTGTTAATTTCACAGTAACTTTTTTAAAATAGATGTGCGCATATGAGAAATTCTAAATATAACCTTTTAATGTTTTAGGCGTTGATCGTTTTAAAACATCTTCTTTAATGACTTCTCTAATGAATGGAAGGTGTTTTGATATATTCTGTTATTACAAATTTCAAAAAAATATTTTTTCCTATTTTTTCAAATGTCATAGTATACACGTATACACGTGATACACTAGAATAACTAAATAAAATATTATGATATGCGAAAGGAATGCAAAAAATTAGAATGAGCAAGTCGAGGACTTCTGGATAGTGTGTTCAACCGGTATGCATAGTCAGATAAGGATTTCGAAATAAGAGAAGTGACAGGAAATATTTAGAATGCCAGTGCCATCATCACAAATCACTAATGATCGTTTTTTTTAAGTGGCAGGATTCGAACTCGCGGCCATTGGATTACTAACCCAGCGCGCTAACTGCTCAGCCACCACCCATCTAAATACATCATTATGCAAGGATGCCTAGGCTATCATTTACAATGTGATTGTAGAATTGAGCTTGCTGACCATGACGTTTGAAAGTAAGTCTTGGACATAATAGCAGACATACCTACATATGTATGCTTTCATACATGAAAGAAAAGTTAATGCAGTCATGCAGATATGACGCAAGAACGATTGAAAATAATGTACGATGAAGAAGGAAATCAATCGAATGAAAGTATTGAATATTTTTTTTATTTTAAGAAAAGCTACATAATAATTGAGATCTCACTACTTACTTAAGGTTTGTAATAAAAAATGAATGTCTTATGAAATAAATTATTTAGTACCTACCAGCAGTTTGCTGTTTGGGGTCCTTTACTGTTTGAATTATGTATTTTTTGAATATTTTATGCAATTCTTTATTGTTCAAACCAAATTTAATGATCAATGACCTATCAAATATTTCATCTTACAAAAATATATAAACCTGAAAGGAGTAGAATAAGTGAACGAGATCGTTCAAGAAAAGGATTACATGACCATGTACCTAAATGTAAGAATCTTGATGACAAATGAACATGTATGTATTGAGTGGTAGCGAATATACCAGATGTATTACCTACTTACGTTTATATTACAACTTTATTTTGATAAACTTTATTGTAAAATAAAATTATATTTTGAATATCAATCAGATGGGTCGATGGCAGAACGGTTAGCGCGCTGGGTTAGTAATCCAGTGGTCTCGAGTTCGAATCCTGCCTCGACCGATTTCGTTCACCTATAGCACAAGCATTTATTTTCTTATTTTAGGGAACGTAGGAAGATGTATATGTACTTGTTTAACAAGGAAAAATTCATTTCAAAAAAAAAAAATTAACGCTATCTCTTTGTCAACCGGTTAACAAAAATCATAGTCTCAAACCACGGGTTATCAATTTTATCAATTGCAGGTCATCAAACGCAATGACATGAATTTATTTTCTAATGTTAAAATACACATCCAATAAGGTTTTCTAGGCAGGTACCTACTGCTAGCCTATGAGGCAACGGTAGTTTTGCTTACCCTGTGAGGGACATGGCGTGAAGAGTATATTTTAATCATGTTTCTAGCATTTTAATAAAATATACAATTATATGTTGTGTGGAACGAATTAATTTCTTTACGCATTCGATACATCACTCGAATATACAACAATTATAACGTCAGTAATACAAAATGTAAGTATTTAATATATTAACCACAAAAGTGTACCTTTCACGGAGTAAATCTAAAGTAATAAAGCAATCAATATGTTAGTGTGTGTGTGTGTGTGTGTGTTTGTCTCACGCCTTTTGAAAAACCAAGAGCATCTAAAAATCTAATTTATGTGCGAACGTGTACCAGTATACCTGATGCAGTGTCACGCTAAAAATAATGCGATTAAAATGCTGAATTTTAAAGATATTTCAATAATTATTTTTTTCATACAAAATTTTCCAAGTCATATCTGTCAAAAAAGTGTACATTTTGCACGCAAATATCTGTTAGTTTAAAAGTTAGAAGTACGTATTTACACGAAAAAAATGTATTTTCAAGTATAACTTAGCTTTTAAGTGAAAAACATGGTGAATATTTTGTCTAATTATAATGTTTAACTTATTTTTAAAGTCGGACGACTCGATAAAGAGATCGAAAGAAGAGTTATGGCAGGAAACAGAGTGAATGGAGCACTAAGACCAATTATGAATGATCGCAACATATCAAAGGATGCCAAAGTTGCCATTCATAACGCCATCGTAGTGCCAACCTTGACGTATGCAAGTGAAACCTGGACTTGGCAGAAGACGCATGAAAGTAGAATAAATGCAGTTGAAATGAGATCGTTAAGAAGGATTTGTAATAGAACGATGTATGACCGGGTAAGAAATGAGGACATAAGGAAAGAATGTAAGATGAAGAAAGATGTCATTACTAGAATGAAAGTGAACACATTGAGATGGTTTGGTCACATGGGGAGAATGAATGAGGAGCGCCTGACGAAGAAAATATACAGAGCGGAAAGGAATGGAATGAGAGGTCGGGGACGCCCAAGAAAGGGGTGGCACGACCATGTGAACGAAATTTTGAAAGACGGAAATGTTAGAAGTGTGAGCAATAGACGAACATGTATGAGACGATGCATGAATGTGGACGAGGCGAGAGATGCTTGCCAGGATAGAAAGATGTGGCGTTCGGTTCTCTCTGCCTACCCCGCAAGGGACATGGCGTGATGGTATGTATGTATGTATGTATTTTTAAAGTAAGAGTTTTGTACAAATGTACATAATAACCCCGCCATTTTAATATCTTTTCATACGATATTTAATTTTCCTACCGAATGAATATGTTCTTTAAAATAATATACCTTTGAAATAAATGTGATTATGAAATAATAAAATGAAACACAAGACATTACAGCAAGTTTTAAGACATATATTGTAAAAGTCTGTTAATTATTAGTAAAGATATAGGCGTAATAAAATTGCATAATTTGTTAAAAATATTTGATTTTTCTGACAATTTTCATTTTTATGGCATCGAACAAACCAATGTAGGTACCTACATATTCAAAAAATGTCTCCATAACATTTGATATTTTTCACATGTTGGAACATGGTTACTATGGTAACGGACACATTCTGATATTCAAATAAAATTTGTTATAAATCGAATTCGAATTAATTTAGAACATCATTGTAGGTAGGTACCTACATACCTTATACTTACTACTTAAAAACCAAGAATATACTGATTTTGTATAGGAAAATTCATAAAACTATTTTAGGTTAACTACAATACACATTCAATATACCTACAAACTATTTCCTATAGTGAAATTCTTCTTTTTTCTCTGTAGACCTTTGGGTGATTTTTTCTACAAACTATTTCTTGGGGTTTAAATCTTCTTCCTCTTCTTTTGTGAAGTCATTTGGGACAGTTCATAAATAAACTATTTCCTATAGTCTAATTTTTCTTTTTCTTAATTTATGTAGACCTTGGGTGAGTTTTTATACAAACTATTTCCTATAGTCTTATTCGTCTTCTTCTTCCTTTATGTAGACCTTTTGGTTAGTTTTTAAACAAACTATCCTTTAGTCTAATTCTTCGTTTACTTATTTTATGTAGATGTTGGGTGAATTTTATATAAAATATTTCCTATAGTTCAATTCATCTTCTTCTTCTTTTATGAAGACATTTTGGTCAGTTTTTTATATAATACATTTCCTAATGTGTAATTCTTCTATTTCATCTTCTATGTAGACCATTGGATCAGTTTTTATTACAAACTATTTGTTATAGTTTTATACTTCTACTTCTTTTTTTATTTAGTCTTTTGGATTAGTTTTATGTCTAATAGTCTATTGTAACGAAATATTATAAACAACATGCATACTTGATGAAAATACATAAAAACGAATGGGATGTGACCAACACTAGAATCTTCTCATTACTTTTGTTCAATCAAATTTACACCATTTATTATATCATCATATATTGCTTAATTTTCAATAACTACACATTTCATTTTGATGACAATATATAAAAAATCGGGGTTGTGGCCATTGCTGGATCTTCACAACGTTTATATTCATATTAAAAACTATTTAACATAGCTTAAGTCTTCTTCTTCTGTAATGTAGACTTATGTGTCAGTTTTAAGTCTATCAGTTTTATTGTGCAAAACTATAATAAACTATATGCACACTTGACGAAAAATATAAAAACGAATGAGATTGGACCAACACTAGAATATTTTCAGTACTTTTGTTTAATCAATTTTTAAACCATTTCCCATCATCCAAAATTACTAAATATTTAAAACACATTATTTGCGTTCGATGACAATATATAAAAATAGGGGTTGTGGCCAAATCATATTTAAAATCATATAATAAGTCATATTTAAAATCATTTATAATAAGTCATATTTAAAATCATTTCCCATAGTCCATGCGTGCAGAAATTTTATGTGCTTATATATAAAAGCAAATGGATTGTGGCCATCACTTTAAGATTTTACACCGCTTAAACTCAATTAAATTTCAAACTACTTTACATATTACGGTTAAAAAAAATTATGTGTGACAATATTATGTAGGTATATAAACGATTGCTTATTCCTTCACTAATTTACATTCTTTGCCAACGGCGGGACATAAAAGCTAGTACAGAATAATATTTGAGGTTGGAAACGCGGGAAAAGAATAATTGCATGTTCTTAATTTCATTTAAAATTACTAAGGTCAATGGCGAGCGATCAGATCACGCAGTGCGCTAACTTTTCACCAATATACACAAGCGTGACTGACATTAATCAGACAGCCGTATTATTGGGGGCATTATTATGGTAATCGCTTTTCATGTATACTAAAATCGACTACTTTATGGAATTTAAAATATCGAATTGGACGAGTGTTTGAATCAGTGGTACGGCATTAAGTGCTTTTCCCCTTTTGTGTAAATTCAAATTCGGCACATAGACATGATTTATTGATAACACGCGGACTTGTACCAATAACCATCCACTTAACACACAACACAATCGTATTATGCAAATTGTATTATGTATTTATCAACTTATAAGGTTTTTTTTTAACAATTACCGTCTATTGAATCATTCATTTTATATGTTAATCATTTTATACCTAAACATATTGGCACAATATAAGAATTGAGGCTTCAATCGTACATGTATTTTTATCATGTTCAACCAGTCGATCTAAATATTTATTACGTCATTATTCTTTACATTATATGTCCAAACTAACATACTGCATATTTCTATCGTTTTCATAATATTATTTTTTGGCAATAGCACACAAAAAGTATTTTCACCCAGACGGAACGGGACGACAATTTTTGTCTGGTTTCATATAAAATCCTTTGGGTGCCAGGCCCCGTCCCGTCCGTGCACCCACTCTATCGTATACATTTTCTCTGTGGGCATACACGCATGTGTCGTGCTTCCATTCATTATGTATTGTACACCCGCACACTTGTCGCTGGTTATACCTAAATATTTTATTTTCTTTATTTAAATCGACGTATTTTTTGAGTTCATCAATGAGGTCTATTCTGAATGAATGTTGCCTTTTTAGGTGAGACGAGACTGGTGTGTGGAAATACACACATGACATGTGTCGTGCTTCCCTGTCATAAGGTATTGCATCCCCGAATACCTGTCGCTGGTTACCCGACATTGTGGGATATGCCGTGATATTTTGTATAATGTATGAATGAAAGACTAATTTATTTTTTTAAGTAAAAAAATATGTGAATGATACATATTCACGTATTCCTTCGAAATCTCAAGGGTACACTTGTGTAAATATTGACACTTAAAATGTTTCGTAAATGAAAAGAAATATTATGTTGAATATAAAAATATAATACGCACGTGATGCATTATATCATGAATATTATTTAGAGTTTTGGTCTGTCATCTTGACACTTAATGTCTCTTAATGGAATATCGTTGTTTTCCAGTAAGAAGGCATGTTCATAATATGCATGTGGATGTATGAGATTTTATGATTTTTGAAGGGATTCCTTATGGTGCTGACATACCTATAATGTTATTATATTATACTCCCATATCTTTTCAGAGAATGTAAGTATATGTGTGAGCCGTGCAGGGTGCTCGCATTCTTGTTACACAGGAAAAATAATCGTAAAATGTTTTATTTTGTCATTTTTGTGTCTTGTAGGTACCTACATACATACTTGTATACCAGTCTTTGAATACCACGTCGAATGAAATTTTATTTATGTAGAATCTGGCTCCAGATAACCGAGATGTATATGAAAATGAAAAGTTTTTTCTTGGTTTGTTTTCGTTGAAGAAAGTTCTACTCTTTAGAATAAAAGTTTATTTTTATATTAGGATTACTTCTTCAAAGTACGTACTCTGATACGGTGTTTATTATTTTTGCTTTGCTGCATAATATTTTAACAATAGAACCCAATAAAATGTATGATTTTTTTCCTAATATAATTATTAAATATTGTAAAAAGAACGGTGTCGTTATTCTTCAACGTCGTAGTCACCATTTTTCCATTGAGTACTAGTTAAGTACTCGTAGTATTGTTTAACGAAGCGTAGAAATCGTTGAAAAATAATACCAAATTCCAACGTTGATACATGTTTTAGCCAAAAAACCGTCTTCAGCTTTGAAACGCAATTTTTGTCGGATGGTTTTTTGGGATGATGCCAATCTACGAGAGGCTATGCATTGGATTTGCAGACCGACGAATACTTGTTTTATCAAATTTCTATAGCTCTTATTGAAATTATGTGGTCTTAACATGGAATAAGCCCGCCAGTGTGCAATATATTATGTACGAAAATATAAATAAATAAATATATTCAAATGATATTTCATATCCAGTCTACGAACAGTTTCATTACAAAAAATATCATAATTCAATTAATGATGGACAAAGGCAAGACTCAAGAGCAATCTTTGTTTTGGTCTTACCTTTAAAAACATTCTTGTTTATCATTCAAAATATAAAAGAACAGTATTAATTTAAATGAAGCCATGCACCCACATAGTTTCAAAAATTTATGCTATTGTACCTATTACGATTTTATGTATTTCTCACCCAACAGTTCTTAAATATATTTCTCATCCAATAAATGATTTTGAGCTAGAATCACTAGCTAGTAAGAAGAAAATGATAAAAGAGATAGGTGGGGAGTGCTTAGTGCAAACCAATCTTAGGATTGTGGTCAAATTTGAAGTATTACAATGTCTATATCTAAGTAAATTTTGGGAGACTACTTGAAGATTTTCAAATGCTTTTGCATCCGTGACCGAATGCCCAAGACTGCTCTGGTTCATCACTACATAATATACACATTTGCATGTTTCAGAATCCGTGTTATTTTAAGGTTTATTCAAAATATGATTTTCTGATGGTGAACTCCGAGCAGTTTGGTTCAGCTGGTAGTAATATGCATAATATACTGTTATCTGGTCGGGTCTCCGCGTCTGGGGTAGAATGGCAGACGATTCCTATGAAAATGAGAGATGACACAGAAAGTGGCGGACATCTGCCGCAGGGGATCGCTCGTTAAACTCCCCGTGGCAGTCATATTTCCTATAAACTGAGGTATACCTATTCCCCGAAATTCCCTTTCCATATCCCTTGGTGAGTACCTACCCATTACTTGCTTACTTCCTAATGGAGACGTAGTTACATCACTAGAGACGATGCAGTCAAGCAAATTACGTTTAATAACAAACAAACATCTAGTTTAACATACAAACCGCTGAAAAAAGTAGGTGTATGCAGGTACATCTATGTACTTATATGTATGGGTAAAAATCAATCGAGAAAAATAATTCTACAAATATTAATTTCTCTTAATAAGACGATCCTTGTACCTACTAAATAAAGTACAAACATAATTAAATTAGTATCACTTCTTGGTCACATGCCGTCTCCTTTATGAATGTTGACGACCATCAGTACTATCTCCACTTTATTCATTGAAGTACAGTCTCAGGTCACAGAGTCATGAAATTCTTCATCGTCCTGCTTCTCTTGTATCCTTCCCTGGATTACAAGCTGCAAGAGTTGGGACTTTTCCGTTCTCATTATGAGCCCAAAGTATTGCAATTTTATTATTAGTATACAGTCAAATAGCTCAAGATCTTTTTTCATTCTTCAAAGAACAATCTTGTTAATAACTCTGTCTCTAGTATTGTAGACTGATAAAATGATTTTCATGTATTTTTTGTATGTATTTCGTTTATTGCTGCCATCTTGTAGACCAATTACGTATATCGTAATTAAACGATTACCAGACATCTGAGTCGCTTCTTTGATATCTGATTTCAAAGGTCTGAAGTCGATGACAGTCCACGAGTGTGAAATCTTCAATTCATTTTTTTATTGTTATTTTTTAACTAATCTACGGTGCCGAGGTCACTTATTCGTCCCTTAAAGCGTCCTGCCAAAGGATTAATTTCTAAACGTGTAACGGTTCGTGGTAAAATAGAGAACTTTAGTCTAGCTTGTATAATAGAATTTAGTATTAGGTACTAATATATTTTTAGAATAGGTTTCTTATGTTGTACCTATAAGCGTTATTTCAATAATTTAATATTAATACAATATTGTATTGTGGATGGTTTTTGCTTATGTATTATTATTTGCAAATATAGGTACATATTAGGATGTGAAATTCTTACACAAAAATAAACTTAAATGCAGTTCGTTTATCTTCCACTCGATGATTGATGAGCAAACATGTTTTCACATATCTTAGTTAACTTGAGTACATCCTTGAATACAATATTATAACAACATACATACATTGATATAACTCCATGTAAACCACAATTTACAAATCGTTCAAGTACTACAACTCGTATAATAATAAAATGTTTATTATATGTATTCACATTACAGTTACAAAGCAGTATTCAAACTGAAGTAGACAGCGAAAATCAAATAATAGGTACCTACCTATACATTATTTATTACCTTAAATCTTTAACTTGTTTTGTAAAATTTCAAAATATCTTAAGGTTTAATCTAGGTAATAAAATTTTAGATTTGTTCCACAGAAACGATCGATTCAACAGATATGCAAAGGAAGAAGGATTTCACTATAAATTAATTGAGGGCATTATTAGTCAAAACGATTGTCCTGTCAAAAGGAAATAAATCTTTGTGGAACAAATCAGAATGATGTTATATAATAGAACTGTCGTCAAAATATAAAATATTTGATCATCGTTCATGATTTCTCGATTCTTTCATTCAAAATTATTCATGTAGTAATTGAATATTAAAAAAAAATTCGTTTAAACCATTATTTAATAAAAGTAGGTATATAGTACCTGTAGGTATGTTTATTTAAATGACTTTTTTTTACTTAAAATAAATATTACACTGATGACTTTGATAAACTTATCAAAACACCGTTTAGAACAAAATGTACTTAAAAAAAACTTCTTCATACAATAATAACGATAAAATAATATAATAAAATAAATTATCATAAAATATTAAAAATATAAAAAAACAAATACCGCAGACCAATGATATATAAAATTATAGACACCTTCGTTTCTACATACATACATACCATCACGCCATGTCCCTCACGGGGTAGGCAGAGAGAACCGAACGTCACATCCTTTTCTTGAGCGCCCCCGACCTCTTATTCCATTTCTGTCAGCTTTGTATATTTACTTCGTCGGGTGTTCTTCATTCATTCTCCCCAAGTGGCCAAACCATCTCAATGTGTTAACTTTCATTCTGTTAATTACATCTTTCTTCATCTTACATTCTTTCCTTGTATCTTCATTTCGAACTCTGTCATACATCGTTCTGTTACAAATTCTTCTAAGCGATCTCATTTCAACTGCACCTTCGTTTCTAGTTTTTAAATTCGGTGAGCAAAAAGTAAGGCGCACACCTCACTTAATTATTACCGCACTTTAGTTGCACGCTAGGTGACGAAGCGTTCGGATGTATTGTCGTGGTCAAAAATGCCATCTTGTGTGGTGAAAAAATGTATAAATTACACTAGAACTGTGAAGGATCAACCAGATATATCATTTCATGCTGCATATTTACTGGGTAACTATGTATGTATTATTTTTGTATGGATTTTTCGACAGTTATTTTTATTTTATGTAAACGAGAGATTAGTGAAGTCATATTCGCTTGTAAGTAAACAGAGTTATTTTGTTGCTGTATTCGCTTTTTAAGTTCGTCTCTTTCACTCACAGTCATTACTTGGTGTTAGAGATAATTATAATATAATTGCACTGGAGTAAAAGAGAAAATATGTCTGCAGTGTGTGCCTATTACTGTATGATCTCTTTCTCACTTAATGTATTCTGTCGTGTGTGCTCTTTCTTAGTGATAATGTAAGAATTCGTAAAACTGTACCATTTTTCTAGAGCGTTTTGTTCTCATATAACGTGTCAATATATAAAATGTCATTGCCACAGACAGCGTCGTGAAAAACATCAAGTTACCGACATAATATTATGACATATCGAAAGAAATATTGCCAGTATTCAAAATGCGATTTCCGAAAATATTTAAAAATGAAAATATTATTACTATTTTTTTATTGTAGGTATTAATGTTTTCATTTTGATTGTGTTTTCGATTAAAGTACAATGTTGTCCGTTTGCTAGTTCAATACGCTTACGTATGTAGATATAAAAGTTGGTAAACAAGGAAATAGGCGACAGTTTAATGCATTTTTAAATGTTATCGTACCTCATGTAGTTAAACTTACAACACAATGTTTCTTTACGAATCAACCATGTACGGATCGTTAACTCTACTGGGAGACGTGACAATGTTACTTTAGGTACAACACAACTATGTGAATTGTATAAAATAAAACAAAGTGTAATGGATATGTATGTCTGTCTACTTAACAATATGTTGTTTCAAGTACCTACAATTTAATAGTACTTATTACTTAAATAGCTATATAATATAACGGCCCAACAATAGACACACGTAAATGATCCATAAAAACGATAATATTGATTGATTTATTAAACTGTTACCTGACAAAATAACATTTCACTATGGTATTATGGCTCTTCAAAGAACTTTTGACATATTACGGAAAACGGCAGGGTATGTCGTTAATATAATTTAATTTCCTACAAAACAACTGTTGCTAGTTTGAGTATTGTTTACATAAAACGTTGAACACACGTGCATTTTAAACATTAGTGATGAGCAAATATCGAGACCTGGATGATCATAGTTTTAGTCCTGTTTTGCATACTCGGTCTTGTTTTTGTCGGAAAATACTTTTACGGCTTATAACTGGCCACGGCATACAATCTCATTGCAATACAATTATCTCAGTTAGTTAGGTACATACAAACACCCAATAATTTCAAAGAATATGTATATTTTGCAAATAAAATCAATCGATTTCTAGAATATCGACGGTAGGTAGGTACACTTGCCTTTTTAAAAATCTAATCATTGAAAATAACATTATATTACAAGATTTTTAAGATCATAAGACCCATATAAATATTTAAGAAATGCGCGACTATAGGTGAAACAATTTTCTCGTTCATGAATAATAAAAATAGTTTTGAAAAATTTGAGAGGGTAAATGATGAATGCGCATTACAGTTTGCAAAGTTGTTTAATAATCTATATGTAATAATTTGTTTCACTTTCAGCAACTCATCATAGTGCAATGTTAAAAAGTATTAAAGTTGTAGAGGGTAACGAAATATATTAATGAATGCAGAGATGATATTTTTGATGGAAAAATAAAAATAAAGCGACGAGTGAGGGCTTCAGAACAAATTGAACTTTTTGGCCGTTTCGAACTGTTTAATTTTAAAGTATGACATGGATTTGCAAGCCCCACAGTAATAATGTGTTTTCGTGGAAGAACTGTAAATCATAATTGCGGTGCGTCAGAGTGATTTATGGTCTACCATAGACAGACAGTACCGCGGGACTTTTCAACTGACTTCTACCGTCTCCTTGATATTTTTCAAATTCGACATCCTTCGCTCGCATAAAACACATACACATCAAGGAATACAACGTGTCTTCGTTTGACACAAATGTAAAGTTTTAAATCATTATACGTATTTATAATATGGAAACATCTTTTTGATCCGATACAGCCAAAAATGAAGTCCAAGTTGCCAAAGAATGGGGCAAAAAAACTTATAAACGTAACGATTAGCAATGCTTTGTTCTTGGATTTTTAAAATGGAAGATTGATTAGATTATCCAAGACTGATTCCACTTATCTTCTTCTTCCTTGCCTCTTCCCAGTTCATCTGGGGTAGGCCTTTCTGGAACGTAATCGCAAGAACTTTCGATCATGCGTCATCTATCTGGTTAGTTGCACCTCCCTCAGCTCCCCCTTGAAATTTGTCCACTAGGTGGCCTGTGGACGGCCTCTAGTTCTGGACTGAGTGGGTATGTCTAGTGCGAACTTAACCACGTGATCGTCTGGTAATGTGTCCGTACCATCGGAGTTTGGTCAAATTTAGTTTCTCCAGAATAGGCGCAACCGGACGTATTCGTTTCTAGCTCTATCCCACTTTGTAAAACCTACTGACCACCTGAGAATCTTCATTTCTGCTGTGTGCATCTTTTGCTCATGTTTTTTCTTCATGATCTGGTTCCATTTATCACTAGATGAATATTCAATTATGATCGTTCAGTCGTCAGAATTTGTCAGAGGAATTAAATATACGTAGCTATTTCGTGATTTCGTCCAATAACTCGTCACAATCAAGATGTTATTGGGTAATCCTAACTATTCATTGGGCAATCCTAACTATACATACTGATACATACATACATAACATCACGCCATGTCCCTTGCGGGGTAGGCAGAGAGAACCGAACGCCACATCTTTCTATCCTGGCACGCATCCCTCGCCTCATCCACATTCATGCATCGTCTCATACATGTTCGTCTATTGCTCACACTTCTAACATTTTCGTCTTTCAAAATTTCGTTCACATGGTTGTGCCATCCCTTTCTTGGCGTCCCCGACCTCTCATTCCATTCCTTTCCGCTCTGTATATTTTCTTAGTCAGACGCTCCTCATTCATTCTCCCCATGTGACCAAACCATCTCAATGTGTTCATTTTCATTCTAGTAATGACATCTTTCTTCATCTTACATTCTTTCCTTATATCCTCGTTTCTTACCCGGTCATACATCGTTCTATTACAAATCCTTCTTAACGATCTCATTTCAACTGCATTTATTCTACTTTCATGCGTCTTCTGCCATGTCCAGGTTTCACTTGCATACGTCAAGGTTGGCACTACGATGGCGTTATGAATGGCAACTTTGGCATCCTTTGATATGTTGCGATCATTCATAATTGATCTTAGTGCTCCATTCACTCTGTTTCCTGCCATAACTCTTCTTTCGATCTCTTTATCGAGTCGTCCGTTCCGTTGAAATATGCTTCCCAAGTATACATATTCGTCGACTTGCTCGAGCCATTCGTTCTCTACTCTTATTTTACACGCTGTTTTGCTTTCACTCTTTTCAAAGACCATTGTCTTTAATTTGCTGGCATTCATCCTAAATCCATTCATCCTAAGGGCAATCCTAACTATTCATTATGAAAAATAAATTTTAAATGTTCCCTTTGAATATTCGTATCGGTACTGTACTTGTTAGTTGACTAAAAAAAAGGAATTTAAATTACATAGCGCCGGGAATGAACTCAACTCGTTAAAATTCTAAAAGGAATATAAAACAAAGACAGTATTTTGCTAACCGATGTGATGTGGGTATTGTCAGTTTGAATATTTTATTGACTTACTTCAATATCTATCTATAAGCCATGACTAGCACAATACATAATATATTTCCGTATTATCATTACGAATGTATTTATGTTAATTTAATCGAATAATAAAACTTTTGTCAATGCTTTGAGTTGTTTCGAGTCTGTTTTGTCTTTCAAGTATTTTATTTTTGCCCGTACGCTAATAATATATATTTTTTTAAATCCAACTTACTAATTGTATGTGTAGTTACGAGATCCGTCATATTTTTCATGTCCACGGCGCGACCATGTCATAATATATGTTCATTTGTTGCCCGAAGATTCCGTATTTGAACTTTATAATCCAAATGTCAATGTTCCTCGTCCCTTTCATGTTGCTCACCTATTATCACTAAAAAAACTGCGTCTATTGCACAGATTTCTAAATTTCTTTTCTCTAATCAAATGAGTTTGTAAATTTTCAACCAGCAATCAAATATTTTTTTGAATAGGTAGTTTGTTTTGTGAAGGGATATACGACTGTCAATATGATTTGTTAGTCCATTTGTATGGAATATATCTATATCCTATTTGAATACAATTTAAACACAATGAAAGATCTCAAAACATTTGTTTGAAGTTTGTTCAAAGTATACCTACACTATTATTAATGTAGGTAGATAATTAAAAACGTTAAAAATATATTTTATTTAAAAAAAGAGAAGATAATTATGGCGACCGCCGCGTGCGATTGCCAGTAAAGACGGAACTTGCTCAGGGTGCAATAAAGTGTTTATAATATTGTATTATTGTTTTATTATATACTGCATAAAATAGAATTTATTTGGTTGTACATTTCAATACATTTCAATGGCGATAATACGTAACCTTGCTTTTACTCCCTTATTTATGAAGAACCACTCTATGAGAGAGTTTCCAATCGTTTTCAAAATGACTATCCCCAAAGAAATGTCTAGTAAAAATCTATTTTTTTTTATCATAGGAACTAAGAATATTAAAATTTATGATTTTTTTTAAATAAGTACCTATCTCAATAGAGATGAAGTTGGAAAATTAAGGGAAAACCGGATAATCAAGGCACCTAAAGGGCATACAATCTGCTGGTTTACGTGATCGGGAAAACCGGATAATCAAGGCACCTAAAGGGCATACAATCTGCTGGTTTACGTGATCACTTTATGCGTTAGCGCAACATTCAGCAATTATGGCTTTTATTGAGTTCCCAATCAATCCAATTTTTTCGAATGTTCTATCATATATTATTTTTTTTCATTGGTATCGTTCTTCTGGAAAATAAGCTGCTTTTATCATTGCCATCTATGAAATGGCAATAGATACTTATTTTCGTCACCTCTGAACTGCGCCCATACTTTAATTTAATTTCTCAATTAACTCCCGACAGGTAAAAATTCCAATGTTTGCAATTATAAAAATATTCGATTTCATTATAATTATGCGAAGAGATAAATTAACGTTTGGATAAACATACATAGATAACATCACACCATCGTCATTTATGATTTTTTTGTTATTTATATTTTGGTATTTAATATATACAAATAAAAATTATAATGATGTTATGTGCAATAACACAACAAGAAATATTTTATATTGTGTGCATTCCGGTATAGTTTCTAAAATGTTTAGTAGTGTCTACGTATTTATTCCGTTTGAGGGACATTCATTTAAAAATACAGCTCTCGGCTAAAATTTATTCACTTTTGAACATAAAATATAAAACATTTATAACAACAGGACGTTGTGTCAAACAAAGTATAATTTAGTCAACCGTTACATAGTTAAACCACAAGAACAGACCAGACGAGTGTAAATGGCATGTGACATTTCCACCTTCAGAGTGTTTAGGGGCAAAACCTCATAATTTCACATTGATTAACTTGAAATATATTTTTAAAATTGTTGACTGAAAACGAAGGCAAATATTGATTATCGTGGGTAAATAGAGGTTGATTTAAAAGGATTTCTTTTGGTTGTGTTTTTATTTTCAAATAAATGTATAATTAATATTAACAATACCTACTGTATCTTATTTTGACCACATAATGAATGATTACTATGACAACTACATAGCATACGTTTTTTTTAAAGAAATTAAAAAGTTTTTTTTTACTTTTACACATTTTAGAATTTGGATGCTCATATGTCTTTTGTTTAAAAAAAATATTAAATTATGATCCACTAGCTGACCCGGCGAACTTCGTACCGCCTAACATTTAATAAATGTCGTGATTAATTTAGCTAAAATAAATTAAAGATTTTAAACGTAATAAAATGGATAAAAAAAAATTAAATTCAATAGTAATTATTATATGTATAAAAAAATAAACATTCAAAAGTTATAAAAGGTGTAACTAATCGATTTTGTTTTATTTATATAGATATAGATTAAATTACTGCATTATATTTTTATGTGAAATTTACCGATATATTTTTTAGTTCGTTAAGTTTTCCGATATTTTAATCTGCTATATATAATAATTCCGATACATAATAATTCTGCTATTCGGAGTGGAGAAGATTCCAACAAATAAGAGATCATTCCAATTGTTCCAGCCGTTCTTGCGTAATAAATCGTGTAACTAACCCGAATTTGTTTTATTTAATATTGACAAACTTTTAACATCTAAATAGAGACGAAGTTGGGATATTATAGAGGAACCAAGAACTCTAGGCATCTTACAGGTCTTACGATCTGTCATCGGCTAGTTTACGTGATCACTTGATCCAGACAGGGAAAAAATCCAATGTTTGCGTATATGCACTTAAAAAAATACATTTGGGAATACAATATAAGTTATTTCGCGCCATTATATCTACAAACAAAATGTTTTGACGATTTAAAGGCGATAATATAAAAAATTAACTTAAAAATCGTATCTCAATTACAGAA
Source organism: Molanna angustata (assembly GCA_963576475.1). Classification (NCBI taxonomy): domain Eukaryota; kingdom Metazoa; phylum Arthropoda; class Insecta; order Trichoptera; family Molannidae; genus Molanna; species Molanna angustata. Next base: position 38,996,785 of record OY754964.1, on the reverse strand, counting down.
CGTTAATTAAAGGACAAAAATCTAGCAAATGAGTTCCTTCTATCTTTCAAAAATTATATCGGTCCATGTGCCAAACATTCTGCATAATTCAGCAAAAATTATTGCGATTTTTGAATTATAAACTAAAAATTCCTACGCAAGATTTAAATTATGATTCACTCCAAACTATCTCCAACTTCATGACCTCTCTGATAGAAGGATTGTGTCTGATCTCTTGCTTCTCTATAAGAAAATTAATAATTACTTTAGCTCCTCTTACCTTGTTAGTCGGATACAATACCATGTTCCAACAAGAAATACCCGCCAAATTATAACTAACTTTTATATGTAAGATATCCAACACTAACTATTTATATAACACTCCGTTGAATAGCATTCATCGATTGGGCAATGACTGGTTATCTGAATGACCCTTTCTTTAATTCTTTTAAGGACTATAAATATACTTTATTAAAACATTTTCAAAAACATACCCCCAAATCATTTTGTAGTCACTTGTTTACATTTTTATATATATTTGTACATTTAATTTTTATTTAATTTAATTCAATGATGTAATAGGTATTAGGTATATCATCACATCTGGCAGCATTCACTGATTCAGTGTGGCTAAGTATGTAGGTACATAGTTATTTTCACACCATTCATTTTTATATTATTCAGTCAGTAGGTAATATTCTTATGTTCATGCTATGTATGTAATTACCTTATTTTATTTGAGTTTTTTTTTATTTATTTGTTCTTTGGTTCTTAATGTACGTACTTTCGTGTTTAATTTACCTTACTTATATGTTTTTATTTTTTTATATATCCTCTGATACCGTTGATATGTCTAGATGTTATGAATGTTTATAAATTGTATTTCTTTGGTAAAGTTTATGCTGTGTCATCTAATATTTTGTTTTGTAAAGGACTTTGAACCGTGAATGTCTCAATAAATAAATAAAGAAATAAATAATAATGGCATTTATGAAATATTTTTCTAACAAAGAAATAGCGAATAGTATACAGTTTATGTATATAATTTACAAATAATAATATATTGGTATTTACAAGTGTATGTAGATAGATGTTGAATCTGATGTTATTTGTTCTCATCGCTTGTTGTGACCCCCCGTAGTTTTTGGCTTCCTTTCTGAAAGCCGAATGATCTATGACCACAGTAGTGCAGTTATTTACATAGCTCCATGGTCAGTAGCAGGATGCATCTCAATGCGATACCACCGATAAAAACAACTCAACGTCTGTCTTGTTTCAACCTTATGAAGATAGAAGTTCCATATACCTACCTATTTTTGTTCTCTGTTTTATTCTTTACTACTATGGAATAGCCGAAAGCTATAATTTTACGATTAATAATTACATCTTTTTTTTTTTTATTTTTATTGGTATATGAAACAAAATGTAATTGATGCAGTCGATAGTAAGTAGTTATACTAGATTTCATTTTATAAATAATAGATCAGGGGGCAAGTCTGATCAATAGGCGAAATCAAAACCATCCAGAAGCTTCTGAAGTCACACTTCTTATCCTCATACCTCTTCTTCTCATCTTCAGATCAGGGGGCAATTCTGGTCAATAGGCGGAATCAAAACCATCCAGAAGCTTCTGAAGTCACACTTATTATCCTCATACCTATAATTCCTTTATCCTTGAGCCCTTCTCAACCCATCCTTTTCCTATTTTTGGACATTATCATTATTATTTAAATTGTTTTTTTATATAAAATTTTGTACTTTTGAATTATTTTTTTTCTTTCTCATTGTCATGTATACCAATTTTTACCTAGTTGTAAGTATTTTTTACATTTTTTTATAAGTACTAATGTATTTACTAGTGAGGTTGACTGGTAGAAATTGCCTACGGGCAATAAGTCCGCTACATTATGAGATTTTTTTTCGTAGCAAAAGTATTTTATTATTATTATCATATTTACCCATATCATGGAAATAATTTTCTTAAGAAGTTTTATAACGTCTTAAGAAAAATGCACAAAGATCGTTAATTGCTGACCTGATAATTACTCGGCTAGCAAAGCTCGCTGAATAAAAGTATTATCCATAAATATATATCATCACGCCATTTCCCTGACAGCGTAGGCAGAGTGAAGCTAACGCCACATTTTTTATATCTTGACAACATTCATCGCTTCGTCAACATTCATGCATCGTCCCATACATGTTCGTCTGTTGTTCATGCTTCTTTAATTACCGTCTTTCAGAATAACGTTCTCACGGTCGAGCCATCCTTTTCTTGGGCGTCCTCGACCTCTTATTTCGTTCCTGTCAGCTTTGTATATTTTTTTCGTTAGGCGCTCTTCATTCATTCTTCCCAAGTGTCCAAACCATATCAATGTGTTAACTTTCATTATATTAATTACATATTTCTTGGCATTCTTTCCATGTGTCCTCATTTCTTACTCTGTCATACATCGTTCTATTACAAATTATTCTTAACGATTTTGCTTTCGTGCGACATCAGCCATGTCAAGGTTTCACTTGCATACGTCAATGTTGGAACTACGATTGCGTTATGAATGACAACTTTGCCATCCTTTGATTCAGATATAGGTATTATTAGGTAAGCAATGCTATGATCAGATGATCCTGAGATACATAAGTACCCATGTATATTAGTGAGATATGGGCATAATATTATTATGTATTCTGATTTTTCTACTAATAATAATAATAATAAGGACAATTAGTGACAACCGTGATAATAATAAGCGCCGTTTAGTGACAACCGTGGTCACCTCAAGGGCGCTTTCAGTTTGCAAAAAAATAATTTAAAATTAGTCCTATAGCTAACACATTGAAAATTGTGAAACATAAAACTTTAAAAAATTCAATAAGTTAAAATTAAGTTAAAATTAGTCCTATAGCTAACACATTGAAAATGGTGAAATATAAAACTTAAAAAATACCTAGAAATCACAAATTAATCTTGTTACATAATCTAGATGAAATTAATTAAATTGTCCCCGATCCATATGTACCTACCTGTATAGATTCAAATATACCTATAGGTAGCTACCTAAATTTTCATTGTTTATTTTAACTATTAAGGAAATAAAATTAAAACGTTAATAGTATTATCTATCTGAACAATTAAATATGTACCAGAATTTAAAGACCATTTCAGAATTTATGATATAATAAATAATATAATACATAATAATTTACTTAAGAGGGTGACTGCTGCCAACGTACCTATTTTTTCAATTTGATATACCATCATTATTACTAAACGAATCATTTTGAAAAACATAACCCAGTTAATTTGGATATTGATAAAGAAAAATATACCTTAACTTTTTGATTATGTTCTGTATATATTCTTGTAGGAAAATAATAAGCATTCCCCGATTTTAGACATTTATCTTAAATTTCTAAAAAAATATAAGGTATAGAGCAATATTTTTTTTTATAAATTAAAGAAGAACAAAATATCTGGAAAAATATGATATGACGTTGCATTAACGCATCAGGTTAAGTAAATAAACCAAAAAAACTTTTATTACGCAATGGCGCTGAATGGAAAATAAATGTTTTTTAGGTTTATTTACTAAACCTGCAGCATTAATGCAACGTCACATCATATTTTTCTAGATATTTTTGTCTTTTTTAATTTAAAAAAATATATATTACTCAAAGTCTTATAGTTTATTAAAAATATATGATAAACGTTGAAAATCGGGGTATGCCATTATTTTTCTACAAGAATTTATACAGAACATAATCAAAAAGTTTAGGTATATTTTTGTTTATTAATATCCAAACTATCTAAATATTTTTTTTCAAAACGATTTGATAAGAAATAATGATGGTATATCAAATTGAAAAATAGGTACGTTGGCAGCAGTCCCCCCCTTAACATAGCCTATACCTATTATACCTAATATGCTCAAATCGATCATTTTAGTTACTAACATTCGTTTAAAACTTGTTTATGGTTGGTAGGTACCTATTCGGAATTTCTAAAAACAACAATTCTGCACAAAGTTGGTATACAATTAAAAATGTAGGTAGGTATTCATAAAATGAAGTTAAGATATAAATGGCGAATACTTCATATTTAATGTTTGGTTTTCGTTTCACAAAATTGCCTTCTTGCAAGCTTTTAAAATACCGGTCGAGTCTCTCGAATGTGCAGTCTAAAAATATCGCTTAAGAGTCTCATAAATTTTAATATTATTAGTTTTTTTTCGAACATCCTCATTCATCTCCTGGCTTGCCCCCTCATTATCATGCCACTTTAATTGCACTGATTTTTTTCTCGACGTGAGCCATGTTGAAAAAAAGCTAAAATGGCTTTTAAAATAAATGTATGGCCATTCATATGGCAACAATATCCGGAACACTTCCACACAACTTTAAAAAATCATATCTCAAATATATAGAAGATTTTTCACTTAACTCAAAACATAAAAATATGTACCTACCTACTTTGTATCCATGTACCTACCTACATATCTCAGATAACTAACGTTTTTTTCATCAACATAGGTATAGTTTCCGGCAAATATTTTAAGATTTTTCATCGCGGATGGGGCGGTTTACACAACCTAACCAATAAAAAAACACATATATGCGCTCTGCGCATTCATGTGACTTTCTCAAGTTATTTGCCCGTATCTTTACTTGCTTTCTGTATGCAAACATCTATACCAATTTGCCGTTTCCGTATTCATAGTAGATAGGTATTATTGATAAACGCTGTGGCATAATCGTATGTCGTTTAGCTTCTGTGCGGGCGTCCTGGGTTCGACCCCAGCAGAGAAGAAATTTATTTACATACATACCATCACGCCATATCCCTCACGGGGTAGGCAGAGAGAACCGAACGCCACATTTTTCTATCTTGACACACATTCATCGCCTCATCAACATTCATACATCGTCTTATACACGTTCGTCTGTTGTTCACGCTTCTTTCATTTCCATCTTTCAGAATATCGTTTACATGGACGTGCCATCCTTTTCTTGGGCGCCCCCGACCTCTTATTCCATTCCTGTCAGCTTTGTATATTTTCTTCGTCAGGCGTTCTTCATTAATTCTCTCCAAGTGGCCAAACCATCTCAATGTGTTAATTTTCATCCTGTTAATTACATCTTTCTTCATCTTACATTCTTTCCTTGTATTTTCATTTCGAACTCTGTCATACATCGTTCTGTTACAAATTCTTCTAAACGATCTCATTTCAACTGCATTTATTCTGCTTTCGTGCGACTTCTGCCATGTCCAGGTCTCACTTGCATACGTCAGGGTTGGTACTACGATTGCGTTATGAATGGCAACTTTAGCATCTTTTTATTTCAAATTATTAAATTTATTTCAAATTACTTTTCATGTAAATATTGCTTCTTTTATACATTGGCATATGGCAATAAACTCGCAATTTGCGCAGGGTGTTGTAATTACACTTTTTCACAAGTTTTAAACAGTGCAGGGTGCAGGGTGTATTTTTTATTTTTATCATCGAATGATGTACCATCACGCTATGTCCCTCGTGGGGTAGGCAGAGAGTGCCACATTTTTCAATCTTGACACACATTCATACATCGTCTTATACATGTTCGCCTGTTGTTCACGTTTCTTACATTTCCGTCTTTCAAAATATCGTTCACACGGTCGTGCCATCCTTTTCTTGGGTACCCTCGACATCTTATTCGAATTTTTTTTATAAATATATACTTTTATTTTTATCCTTTTTGTTTATGTTATGTTTCTACTTTTGACCATGAGCTTATTATTATTGTTTTGTTAACACCTTTAACTGGTGTATGCTTTAATTGTTATTTTCTTTTGTATCTTATCTTTTGTATGTACTTACTGTTGGTTTTCCATTGCAATAAAATATATTAAATAAAAATAAAATATATCAAACCATTATTGATAAAATAATAAATCTTTTGAATTTGATTAGCACATTGAAAAGACATCTGTAAACAAAGAAAAAGGTAACAGTAACAAGGTTAAGATGGTATGGCCATTGTGATGAGGCTTGAGGATCATGCAGTGCATACTGCACTAGAAATACAGGAAGGCAGAAGAGGCTCAGGTCGACCCAGACTCACATAGTGGAGCGGTATGGAGAAGGAGTTGAGGAGGGCACAATTTGATGAAACGATGGCGCAAGATCGAGAGGCATGGAGGATAGAAATAAGAAGAGTCGACCCCACAACACATATGGAAGAAGAATGAGCAAGAGAAGATTGAAAATATATCTGTATTTTTGAGACAGTTTTTTGATATGAAATAAGTCCAGAAGTTTAATTTTTTTTAAACTGTTCCTTATGCAAATTCTACTGAGAGTGCACTCTTTTAAACATTTTTAACGTATATAGGTATTATTTTGAAATTTCAACATTTTCATTAAAATTAACGATAGCTACATTCAAATTTTCTCAACTGCCAACAAAACACGAAAAACTAATCATGTTTATGAGCGATATATTTTTTTACGACCTACGATGTGTGTGTTGGTATAGAGTAGGTACCCATTAATGCACAGCTTACTGAAAAATTCCGAAATAGTGAAGGTATTAATTTGAGCAAAGCTGTGTGTCGCCAAACCGCCCTTGGTCATTACGTTTTATGTTCACCGATTCACTTATACCACAATTCATAAGGAAGTCGAGCGTGCATGGTCATTGGGAATATATTTATATTGTGTAATGTTTTGATATTACCCGCGGCTGAGGTGCGCGTATGAAATAAAAATGTCAACACCCACTTGACTGTGTAGAGGTACCTACCTGATTGCAACATCATTGGAATCGTTTCATCGAGAGAACATGTCATCATTATCTTCAAATAACATCTTTGTTTCATGGCATGTGTTCATAAATACACATACCTTTAGTCATAGGATTGAATTTAATACAAAATCAATAAACAAAACCTTGCACCACGCACAAGTGGCGCGTTTATTGTTAAAAGACAATTTATTTCACATGACTAATATTTCCAGTCCAAAGGAGCAAGATTTGCGAAATATAATAGACAAGACTATTGTGAGTTCTGTAAAAATGATTTAATTGTAAACGATATGAACACTACGTCCGATTCTATAACTTTTTTAAGTACGTTCCGGCTAAAATAGGTGCGTTGTTATTCCACTTAGTACAAGTTGGTATTCTATAACGCTGAAATAGGTGCGTTCCTATTTAGAAACGTTCTTACTCCAAGTATGTCACGTATAAGTCCGATTCCCTATTCTTTAACCACATACTAGTCAAATCAACTGTCAAAACGTTCTTATTTTAGTTCACACCTTATTGGAAGCGTACTAGCAGTCCGGGATATTTTAGTTAAATTGAAAACATCAGTTGTATACGGAAAAATATAAAAATGGATAATTTACACGCGTTATATTAAAAATAAATAACAAAGAATATTAGTGCAGATCACTTTGAAATGTTAGGTTAGGCGACATCAAGGCGACATGACATAATAAATAAACATGGCCGAACAGTGCGCTGTACGCATACGTAGTCTCCGCCATATAAAATCTGAGTGCAAATCATTAAGTCCAAATGACCTTCACTCTAAAATTTTAGATTGTTCCTATTCTAGTCCAAAAAGTTACTAAATAGGACGTAGGTACTATCACGTGCCAAAAATTAGTTTGTTTGTCGATCACCGTGGTGAAGACTTTCCTGTTTTGTGCTGACCTAAACAGATCCTCCGCTCGTCTTAACTCGGTCCATTTCCTGATGCTATGCAGCCAGGACATTTGCTTTTGACCAACTCGTCTTTGACAAAATCCGTTTATTTGTATAATTTCACAGTGGTTTTTTTTCACCTATAAGTGATTGAAAAATAAATCAAAATAGTCCTTTTCTTGGCGATAGATACCTACATTATATTGACTTCTTGATAGTATAGATATGGAAATAAGGTACGGTAAGATAATTTTTAATTTGTGTTCTTATTTATCTTAGAGAAACGGATATACCTAGTAGAATTTTTATTTGCAAAAATAGGTGCACATTTCCGTTCTTTAAATCCATTACTGTACAGTCATCGAACTTACTGTACCCACCCATCTTGTAAATTTAAATAGCATTTAACAAAGTTAACGTTGTCAAAGTTAACAAATTTTATTTAACTTGTTATTAATTGTTATTTACTGATTTAGAGCGTTATCAGTGAAATATATTTAAATATCAGTAAACAAAAATATGTTTCACGTGTGAATTACATACACGAATTTTTAATTTAAATATGTTTAATACTAAAAGGTGCGAGTTATTTTGGATACCTAATTACCAAAGTCACTTATGTACAGGTATTAGTTGACCATCGTACATAACTTTGTCGTCAAATCGTCTGGCAAAGACTTAATTAGCAACACTTTAAGGTCAAATTTTGTATTTAAATCAAATAAATATTTCATTATATAATAAAAAATCGTAAACTAAGACACTAATACACTTTGTATTTTCAAAAGGTTTGCTTTTAATGATGTTCAGGTAAATTTTCCTATATAATAATAATAATAATAATTAGAATTAGCGCTATAGCATATTTGTTGGCTCTACGAAACAAGTCATTCTTAAGAAGTCTACCGAAGGTGTCAATGCTCTGAGTTCCTCGTATGTCAAGAGGCAATTTATTCCAAAGGTTGTAGATATATCTTTATACATTTGGAAGACATAAAACGATACGAGAGTTTAATTACTCTTGGAGAGTTGATTTGATCGACAAAAGTGAATTTCGATTTGTATATACAAACGTATAACAGGTATTCGTCGTTTGTAAATATTGTTTAAATACCTTTTGAAGCTGAGGCTTTCACTTCAAAGAGGAGCTACCTAGTGTTTAAATTAGTGTTTGAAGGTTGCAAATCGAAGTAAATTGACTTCCACCGCAAAGGCGGTTCTTACTGCAGAATATTGGATTGGTTGCTCGTAATATTCTCACTGCTGACTTTTGCCAATATTATCAATATGCTGTGTTTCCTCACAATTTCGTGCAACTTAAGCAGTATTCACAAACTATGATTACCCACCATTTTCCTTTCATAATATAAGAAGGTACTTTACTTGCAGTCCAATTTGTTTCTATATTTATAACATTTTTACATACGTACATCCCATCACGCCATGTACCTCACGGGGTAATCAGGGAGAACCGAACTCCACATTTTCTATCTTGACACACATTCATCGTCTCATACATGTTCGTCCGTTGTTCACGCTTCTTACAGAATATCGTTAGTATAGTCGAGCCATCCTTTTCTTGGGCGCCCCCGATCTTTTATTCCGTTCCTGTCAGCTTTGTATATTTTCTTCGTTAGGCGTTCTTCATTCATTCTTCCCAAGTGCTCAAACCATCTTAATGTGTTAACTTTCATTCTATTACTTACATCTTTCTACATGTTGCATTCTTTCCTGTTGTCCTCATATCTTACTCTGTCATACATTGTTCTATTACAAATTCTTGTTTGCGATCTCATTTCAACTGCATTTATTCTACATTTAGTCAACTGCATTACATTTTAAAAATAAAACGAGTCATCTTTAAACTTATTCAGTAAATTGTTTTTCGATAAAAATACCTAATATTATTACCGAGATTTTGATTTTGATGCTGAAGCTTCCAAAGAAAATTCAAAGAAAGTCAATTGGTTGCTCAGAGCACAAGGTAGAGTGGCGTGGAAGGAGATGGAGGAGGCCTTCGTCCAGGAGTGGACAGGATTAGGGTGAGAAGAAGAAGAAGAAGATTTAAAATTTAGTGTCTTATTTGAATTCAAAGATTTTTTTACCTGATAATTATTATAAGTTATGGACGTCAGGAAATATTTGAATTTTTTAATCTAAAACTCTCTAGCAATTGGGATAATGATTAACGATAACTGCACATTACTTTCATACATATTATCTTCGATTAAACTATCTAAAGATTTGTTTGATTAGAGATCTAATTTGTTTTTATTTATTTTGTTTCAGATTCTGCATTCTTTGGAATAGGTGGACGTTCGTCTAGAATGATGCTTCGTAAAAAGTGTTAAATATGTTCGTGAGTTAAATGTTATTGTGTTGTGTGTAAAATGTGAATTTAAAAGTATTTATACCTGGAATGATATTAGTGCAAAGCTGCATCAAATGTCTAATATTAAGGGATTTGGTTGAAAGTGTTTAATTTATTATTGTATATATTTTTTTTATTTATTGGCATTATGTGGAAAGTGCATTGTTTCGGGTTAATAATTATTTTATTTTTCGCCACGGCTAACGGATCTACATCTACTGAAGATGATGAAGGTAAATATATTTTAAAATCTTAAAATATAATTAACCAAATTTTCTAATAATATCATTAGATATAATTTGCATTAAATTATTTTAATTTTTACATGCGACAGCTTAAAGATGCGTTCAGTGTTTTTTTTTAGCTATGCAATTTTTTTGTGGTAGATTGGTACCGGGGGCTTACCTAGAACCATCGGACTACGCAAACCCTGAAAGAAAATTGGGAAATGACAATAATTTAATGTTTTTAACCATCGTTCTTCATTGTAGTGGCCACGAAAATATTTTTAAAATCACATGCCAAAATAATATTTAAATTTGTGGCCCTGTAAGCCATCGTATATACATACGGTTTACTTTTTAAATGTAGTGCAGTTATAAGACAATTAAAAAAAGATTATGTCTTGAATTTCTTGACGTCATATTTATAGGCAAGCCAAGATTTTCGGCTTGTACAATCAATTCCGCTACTGATTGGTGCCTACCCAAGGAATATATTTTTCTTTTTATAAAGCTTTAAAGGAAAGAATAATAACTACTACAAATAAGGAGATATTCAGAAATGGATATTTCAATTAAGTCCTAAAGAAAGTTTTTTATTTATTTTAAATAAAAATAATGAATATGTCCTTGTAACGAGTACATACATTCCCTAAACTAAGCATAAATGTTTGTGCTATAGACGAAAGAAATCGAACGTGGCAGATTTCAATTTCGCGACAAACCCAGCGCGCTATCCGCTCTGCCACCACCCGTCTAAAGGAATTAAAACATGAATTGGCTACGTAGGGGACACCAGCTTTTAGGATTTGGGTCCATCATACTCCGAAGTAGCTCATAACGCAGCGTTGGGGAGGGTTTCAATCAGCTCAGGAATGAATCAGCTCAGGAATGAATATGAATTCGCTTCTTAACAAGACCCGGATTGTGTAGGAACTTAGTAGTTAGATAGACAAAGATTAATTGGAGGAAATCAAATACCTACATGGTATTTTCCAACAACTAAGTTATAAGTCCAACAATTGTGTCTGTTCCTGTATGTATTCTCAAGTGGAGAAAATAAATAAAATTATTGTTATTATTTGTTAAAAGATAAAATGTCCTATTCATGCAATGGTAAAGAAATGTATCTATATTATAAATTTGAATGTTTGTATCTATGTATCTATGTATGTATCTTTGTGTTGAATGCGTTCCTAAACCGTTCATCCGATTGCAATGAAACTTTGGTGAATGATCGAGAGTATGCCCGGGATGGTTTCCGGATTAAAAAAATTTTCTTCTTCTTCTTCTTCATCGGGTATTACTCTGGGAGAAGAAGCTGCAACTGTCGTTCCATCTCTTCGCAGGTCTTCCAGAACAGTTTCTGGATTTAAACTTTTTTCTTATTCTTCATCGCATATTTGGTCATTTTACCTATAAGGTGAAGTATCCTGCGAGAATAAGGTCCAACTGTCCTTCCATCTCTTCGCAGGTCTTCCAGGACGGTTTCTGGATTCAATTTTTTTCTTCTTTTTCTTCTTTATCGTGTATTTGTTCATTTTACCTATGAAGTTGGAGAATCCTGGAAAAAGAAGGTCCATCTGTCTTCCCAGTATTGTTTCGGGAATTAAACTTTTTCTTAACCAACTGAAGGGACAGCCGAATGCTGGGAAGGGAGGTACTGAAGGGCCTGAAGGGACGGGTGGTACTGAAGGGTCTGAAGGGACGGGAGGTACTGAAGGGACAGGAGGCACTGAACGGCCTGAAGGGACGGGTGGTACTGAAGGTATGGCCAGGAGGTACTGAAGGGACGGGAGGTACTGAACGGCCTGAAGGGACGGGTGGTACTGAAGGGACGGGAGGTACTGAAGGGACAGGAAGTACTGAAGGGACGGGAGGTACTGAAGGGTCTGAAGCGACGGGTGGTAATGAAAGACCATTTTTAATTATACAGGCAATACGAAGTTTGCCGGGGGTTCACTAGTATTACCTATATATTTCTTTGTTCTTGCTCAAAATAGTTGACATTGAATTATCTAAATATTCATGATAATTTACGAAATTCTTTCACTCTTTGGTAGATCGGTGGTCATGAGGAATCCGAACAAAACCTAAATCCTCACCGTTTTACATATTCCGATGGGGAAGGAGAGCTTATGTAATGAATTCTGTTCATAGTGTAACGAATGGGAAGTCACGCATTTATGTTAAACTCAAGTCATTTAATGGCATTCACTTACCTACATATTATTTTTACAGTATAGTCTGGTTTGATGCAGGAACTAATGGTTACTCTTTCTTTACGCCGTTCTGTTTCTTCGTATGTTTTGTTCGGATTTGCATTTTTATTACCAAAACAAATTTAATATTTGCAAAATATTCCTTTTGAACTATATTCACATACAAAACGTCGAATTATTTGTATTTTGTTGTGATTTTATGTATTTATTTACCTTCATATTATACGATGTTCCATGGTCATGTGCGAGCGGCATTTGAACCTACATAATATACCCTTGTTCGTGTAGACGTGGCTATGAGAAGTATGACCACACAACGAGTACCCACCAGGACGTAGTTTCAACAATATGTATTTATTTTTCAAAGTATAGTGTCTCTCTCCTGATAGAATTGCATAGTTTTACATGACATGAGCCTTAGACCAATCTTTAACAATATGTATTTCTTTAGGATTGCATAGTTTTACATGACATGTGCCTTAGATCAATTTTTAAGAATATTTATTTCTTTAGGATTGCATAGTTTTATATGACACATGCCTTAGATCGATCATTTAAGTTATTTGTAATATTTTTTAACGGCTGCATGTTAGGTATTTACAATCCTCACGAAAGTCTTCATTTTTGATATATCTTTATACTCTTTCATTTTCTTGATATGTAAAACACAAGAAACTTTAATACACAATTAACCATTTTATTTTTGGAATCATTACAAGTATACACAGTTTTAATACACGTAACACGTATGAGTTACATTGAACCTAAGCGCTTTCGATACCTTCATCCTTGGAGGCTTGGAAGAACTTTGAATTGTTTTTATTGTCACCTGGATGAGGATGATGGTGTAACATCGAAAGTACTAAAGCTAATTATAACTCATACGTGGATATAACACAGTTTGTGTGAATTTTCACTCTCTAAACAAAACAACGTGAAACGTAAATTATTTTATTTTCAATACAGTTCGTCTATGTGAGATTCGTAATATGGGTAAATGAAAGTTCTGTGTAGTTACATGATTTTGTAAAATATTATTTCCCATATTATAAATAAATATGTTTTCCATATTGAGGAACTTACAAGTTACGCGTTTTATAATATTGAGTGATGTAAATAAATTTTGTGCCGTTGAAAAAAATTCGGGAACAAAATTTAATAGAAAAAAATGAATATAAATTATTATATCATTGGAAGATTTACATGAAAGATTATTCATTCTTTTTAGACCATTAACTTTTGAAGATTTCAGTTGGAAACTCTTGAATTGTAAATAATTTTGATTTAATTCCTTGGAATTTATTTCAGTCGGAATGAGTTTATAAAGTAGGTTATTTAAATACCGAGAACCGCGTGGAAGTTTGAAGTTTGGTGTGAAATATTTTCACCCACCCCGAACGTTGACAGGTAGGCATCCCTTTATACATTAAACGAAATAAATGTGAACCATTGTGTGGACTAATTAACGGCGCAGCTCGATGGTACCTACCTTACACCAGATACTGGTGTTTCAAATTAGCCAAACTGACTGAAGAATGCCTTTATTAATGGTAACACTGAACATTGAACTGCTGGTACGAGTATATAAATAGTCAGACTTGAGCCAACAACTATCAGGTTTACGCCGACAGACTTCATGATTTATAGCGACATCAATAATCTTGATTTCCCTTTAAACGCCATAATATTACACACTGCGGAAATTTTGTATTTAGTTCAAACTGTTAACGGTTGCAAAGTTTCTTTTTAGCTGCTTCAATTATAAAGTTCGTTTTTGTATGTCGCTAAAATACCAAATTTTCGATTTTAATACTTGACATGGGATTAATAATGTTTCAATAAATATGACGTAGAAATGCAATAGGAAAACTGGCTTTTTTCTAACACAAAAAAACACAATTTACATTGAAATACATTCCTTATATTTCTGCTTCGCTGGAATCGGTTTTTATCTTTCTCCTTCTTTTAATACTGGTCGACGACCACAAGGGCCTGATTGATCAGAGTTTGCTGTCTCTTGTGATATAGAAGATTGCCAGCTGTCTTTCTACCTTTTGGGGGGGTCTTCCAGGCATCCTTCTTCTCTCTGGTATCCCATGTAGTGCAAGGTCTGAAAGTGATTGGGAGTCCATTATTTTTAAATATTCTTTCCTTCACCTTCTTTGTCTTTCCCATCTGATCTTCGGTTTTCATGATAGTTTTAACTATGTTATTTTCAATTGTATTTTTATATTTTTTAAATAAGATCGCAAATTCGAAAACAAAACAGAAGACTACCGAAACAAAATATGTTTAATGAGGAAAGGCAGGTACGAATAATATGTATATTGCTACCGTTTCAAAATATTCCCATAGGCATATTGTGAAAACGGTCACCTGCCTAATTCTAGTACTTGAATTGTGTATATTTAGTTAGTAGTCTCTAGTAGGTTGAAGTGCTCGGTGGTTGAGAGATTATGCGGGACCGGATGTATAGATTACGTCATATAGAACCCTTTTAATATCCCGGACGGTCACCACCTATAACCTGCATTGAATTCAAATGAAACAAACACCCGCTGGTAGATACATCATGTATACGTACAATATTATTATACTGACAGTACAGTACAGCTAGCTACACATTACCTACAGACCCGCCCGTATATAAATATTATTTTTTATAATCTAAAGTTACTTTGGTGTATCGTTAATTGAGGGATTTAAGATTGATAGAATAAAAAGATTGATTTGTGACTGAGTAATTAGTTCGCTGAATTTGTTTTAGTCAATGACATTTTATATATAGACAAGTTATGTATATGCCAACAAAACGCATTACAAAAATGCTACCCGATCGAGAAATAATCTTCCAAATTCCGTGTTTACACCTTCTCCTCATCCAGGTATTTTTAAGATCCAAATTAATATTTTCTTGAGCAGATTGCAAACTCTCTCCAACGATACGTATTGCGTTTTTTCGTAAGAGTATTATGGATCTAAATCCTAATTCCTAATAGCTATTGTCTTCTACGTAGCCATCTATAAAAGTTCACGATTTTTTTTAATAAACAAAAATCTTTATTTTTAGGTGAACTTCTTCCTCATCATTTCCCGTCGATGGAAGAAGACAAAGAGAAAAAAGAACAAGGAGCAGCGTCCAAAACAAACACAACAACCCAATCAAAAGCAGAGACGGATTCGAAACACTTGGGCAGTCTGGACTCTTTGAATCCTGAGCCGTACGATCCGTACAATCCGAAGCATGCGGTGCCAGTTATGGAACACGAGGACGACTCGGAGTACGAGAGTTACGATCTGAAGCATTCCAAGGGCCACGAAGACACGGACCATCATGATGTGGACACGGATGACGTGGATAATCACGATCTACTGAGTTCAGTCGATACGGACCATCTATTGCAACCGAATGCCGACAATCTTCCAATTTTTCTTCTCGAACCGAAGAATGCCTACGTTGTTAAAAATAAACCAGCCACTCTACAATGTCGTGCTGCGCATACACTACAGGTAATTTCAAACCTTAATATTTATTTACCTAAGTTTAGAATGTCGATCGACAATTCTTGATAGAACTCCATTGTATGTAGATATGTTATAAATATAAAAAAATACTTGGTAATAGTTCTATTGTATTTATTAGATTATCGACGCGTTTCGTACAAGGCACATCGTCAGAAAAATGCTCTACTAGACTGAGACTAGTGGTTATATACAAAATTTACATGACAGGTGTATAAAAATGTTGGTTTTTGAACAGTTGAAAAATAAGTTATATAATACAAATGAATCTATACAAATCTACGTTTTAATACAATGAAAGTAGCTGGTCTGTAACAAAAGAAAACGACAGCAGTAACATTCGAAGGGTAAATAATATTGTATTTATTGGTTTCTTGTTATCTTGTGTGGTTAAAACCAATGTATTTCAAAGATATTTGGTAGTTATAATTATAAACATCTTAATTTTAATCTTAATGCATTTAACAATAAAGGAAGGTATATGTCTGTCTAACCCATCTATTTCAATAATGGTGAATATGAATGATCAATTTGTTTATTGATGAGTAATTTTTGTGGATCCTTTTTTACTCTGTTTATTTCTAATATTTCTAGTCGGTCAAGTTTATATTATGGTCACTATTTAACGCGTTGAAAATCTAATAAATACAATAGAACTATTACCAAGTATTTTTTATATTGATAACATATTTACATATTTATTTACCATTTAAAAAAATCATTGGTTATGTTTCATAATTAAACACGAACCCTATAACGAATTGCCACATTCTGAAGAATTATGATATTTATTGTCTCAAAGATCCAGAATGAAAACACAATTAAAAAAAGTGTCTCCACCGGGAATCGAACCCGGGAACTTTGGCTCAGGACTTAGATATCCAACCAACTGAACCACGAAGGCTATGTTTGTAATATTTTCTATTGTATTAGTTTAACGTTTGAGTTTTATAATTTGCATGTGCTAATTAATAAATCCAGATAGCCAACAAAAAGATTTAAAAATATTGCTTGTCGGTAGTACTGCGCCAAAATCCATGTGGCGCTAATATTTCCAGACTAGATATTTATATTTACAAGTGCAAGATTGTGATTTTCTTCCGACCTAACCAAACTCGGTATAATATCATACATGTTCTCTATACTATTTTTGATGAAAAATTGTTTTTAAATAATAAGTTACTAAATATTTTTTCGTCGTACAAAATTATTTTTCGACTGCAGCAATGAAAAATAACCTTTTCAGGTTAGGTACACTCAGGAGAAATCAAACCTTTTTTTTATTGGATATTACTATGTTATGTGATTTTTAGTATCTGTATTTGTTTTCTTTCAACAAACTATTAGGTATTTATATTATTTAGATTCAAATTCGTTTCTCAACTCACGTTTATATAGGTAATTTATCATTTATCGATTGAACCCAAAGACCTTATATATTAAAGTTATAAGGTCTTTGATTGAACCTAACTTTATGCAAATACTCTGTTCCAAAGTTTTTTTATAAATATGGATGTAAATCAATATTTAGTTATCTACAGTATATTCAATTTACATGTATTTATTTTTCTAAAAGTGTAGTTATTAGATAGATATTTGACTCCTAAGCAATCGGAATCAATTCAGGACTACGACAATGTTTTAACAGTGGCAATTTTTTCCAACCAACATGTGTTTCCAGCCCAGAGAAGCAATATTTGCGATAGAAATAAATTTAAACAAATTTCTCTTTAGCTGGGGATCGAACCGAGGACGCCCGCACAGAGGCCAGACGGCTTACCAACTGTGCCACGGCGGTCGGCACTAAATACATTTAAACTTTATTTCTGAAACATTTCCACGATAGAGTTTTATAATTACTTTTTTATAATTGAAACGATAAATCATGAGTCTTAAAATGTGACAGATTGTTATGGAGTGCGTGTTAAATAAATATTTGACATTGTACCAGCTAGTTTTTCGAAAAGCAGTTTAAAATAAAAAAAGACGAATTCTTTTCAATAATATATTTATTTATTGGTAATAAAATAAAATTGTCACAGATCACGAGAAAATATATAAGACGCAAAACGGAAGTATGTACTAATAAAAGCACGAATGTTTTTTACGATGTTTTCCAATATAGGACGAATGCTGGGAAGTTTGGTTGGTATATGATTTTGTTATATTTTGTTCTCATTCAACGCTCAATCCGAATGAAAATTTTAAAATATGAATACGAAAATAATTCCAGACATTTGGTAGTTTGTATCTCAACAAGAGAGCGAGAGAGAGAGAGAGTTTTGCGTTTTCTCGAAGCGAATAAAACCCCAGAGCAAAGCATAAATTTAATAAGATTATCTCCAAAGCAAACGAATACATTTTGATATCTATGGAATAACCAAAATCAATAGGAGTCGCGCAAGAACGAGATAAAGGTTCAAAGACTTTCAAGTCACATTAGAGTGGATTAATAGAAGGCTCCTTGAAATGTTAATGAATGTAAACTGAGAAGTCTGAACATCTTCATTCACAGAGTTGACGGTCTCTTGATTTTCAAGATAAGATCTGGTTATAAATGGTTCACAGGGCTAAATGTTCTTTGCAGAATGGTAAGATGTTCTGGTCCGATTAAATATTTCAAGCTCGTTTTGAATCAGACTACCTTGTTAACACACTGGGACAAGTCTGTACGTAGAATGTCACTTATTTAATTATGTCAACGAAATAAACATAAAATATATTTATCGCTAAAGATGGTTCATAATAATATTTTGCATGACTCGCGAATTAATAATACTTCCTTTTGAATGATGACCATAAAATTTTATTAATGGGCCACTGACTGAGTTATACATAGAGGTTTTTGTTTCTGATGTCATAATTAAAATCGCAGTCTCTTTTTTTAAACATACCATGTGGTTTATAAATTTGCAATCTGTTTTAAAAATACATAATTAATCTCCATTATTGTATCGGATTTATTATTAAAAGAGATAGGATCAAAATACCACATAACTTTTTCTTGACGAACTTTTTTAACATCTTAATAAAGATGGGATATTATAGAAGAACAAGGAACTCACGGCACCTACAGGGCTTGCGACCTGTCATCGGCTGGTTTACGTGATCATTTTATGCGCATTCACAAATTATGCCTTCTTATTGAGATCCCTTATCAATGTAATTTTTGAAAGTTCTATATATTTGAATAATGTGTAACAATTCACCCGAAAATAAGGAATTATACAATTGCCATCTATGAAGTAACGAAGAAACCTTTTTTCAACGCCATCTATTGAGAAATATGTTTATTTGTAGGTAAACAATGAAAGCAATAGTCCTAATAACTTTTTCTGCATATTATTCAAGATTACTACAAGAATTCTGAATTATTTTTTTAGGATTACACCTCAATGTTGTGTTGCAGTGATAATTTAATTGACGATAAAAAATGTTATAAGTATCTCGTCGATATCTTAATAACAATAATAATAAATACTTTCTTGCACCCTGCGCGAGTGGCGTGTTTATTGGAATATGGCAATTTCTTCCAACAAACAAGTGTTTCCAGCCCAGAGAAACAATATTAGCTTGAGAAATTATTTTAAATAAATTTCTCCTCTGCTGGGGATCGAACCCAGGACGCCTGCATAGAAACCAATTATAATTGGAAATGATTACAAAATGATATTGATGTTAACTGTGCAGACAACATAGTCATATTTTAATAACTCGTAATGACATGACCAGCCTTATAACATTATATACCTGAATTCTTAGCCAAAGATTCCTGGG
Source organism: Molanna angustata (assembly GCA_963576475.1). Taxonomy (NCBI): domain Eukaryota; kingdom Metazoa; phylum Arthropoda; class Insecta; order Trichoptera; family Molannidae; genus Molanna; species Molanna angustata. The sequence goes on along the minus strand of OY754964.1, from coordinate 38,977,001 downwards.
TTCGATTCCCAGTGGAACTATGATTTTTAATTGTGTTTTCAGTCTGGATCTGTGAGACGATCAATACAAGTCTCAAGAATTTGGCAACTTTTTATTGGGTACATGTTAAATCTATGAGATGGGTGCTGGCAGAGCGGTTAGCGCGCTGGTTTGGTATTCCAGTGGTCGCGAGTACGAATCCTGCCGCGACCGATTTCGTTCCCCTATAGCACAAGAATTTATGGTTATTTTAGAGCATATATGAGGATGTATGTATATAAGGCTGGGCTGTCCATGTAAGAATATTTTATTTTTTAACATATATAGCGAAGGCGATCTTAAAAAATGCGCATGAATAGGTATTTAGATTGCATTTTTAACTAACTGCATTTTTAATTTTCAGATTCGATAGTACTTTTGGCGCTCTACTGATACTAGTTCCTGGGGCATGTAGAATGTTTTTGAAAAGTAGTTATAAATTTATTATTTTGGACGTTTGAAATTTCTTGATTTTTCTAAAATAAATAATAAACGTTTTATTGCGGGAAGAGAATTTTATTATATCTAATATACATCTGGGGGGCAAGTCTGGTTCAATCGGCGAAATCAAAACCCTCGTGATTACCCATATCATGGATATAATTATTATATGGAGGTCTACAATATCTTTAGATGTCATAGAACTCCATACGATAATTATATCCATGAAATGGGTAATCACTGGGGTTGTGATTTCGCCGGTCGAACCAGACTTGCCCCCCTGATTAAATTACAAGCTGACAGGTCTTCCAAAATTGACCAACATTTCATCATCATTAGCGCTACAGCCCTGTGTGGGTCCTGGCCTCCTCCAGAATCCTTCTCCAGCCGTCCCTGTTCTCTACCGCTCTCCTCCAGTTTGCTATTCCGATCGCCCTTATGTCGTCTTATGTATCGTCCAGCCATCTTAGCTTGGGCCTGCCTCTATTTCTTCTGCCCTCTGGATTTTGTCCAACATTTACTCCCTTTCAAATCAATGATTTGCGCGCGACACATTAGAAAAACACGTAGGTACCTACTAATGCACTTAAAATGACATATTTTTTATAACTACTACTGTTTTCTACGTTTTGCAACGACCATAAATAATTATTTTCATAAAATCATTCTTGATGCTAAAAATAAAAACAATGACTATTTTGAAAACTTTGACCTCTGGTAGAGGGCCAAAACTAGTGTAAAATATATTTTTTAGATCAACAGTATTCAAATAAGCTTTTTTAAAGACCCCTTTCATATTATGTGGATTCGAAAAAAAAATTGTACGGCCCAAACTAATCTTTATTTGGGTACTTACTTATTACAAGGATATATTCATTCCTTAAAAAAAATCTGTAATACCTACCTACAATAGAAACTCAGTATTACTCAAACATACATAGCATTTTAATTTGTAATATCGTGATACTTAGCAAACTGTTTGTGACAAATAACACATTCAAAGGAAATAATAAATAATATCTAATGCTGGCAGAGAACTTTTTACTTATATTTAACGTACATAATTACGTTTAAGAACATGTAACTCTCACAAAGATATGTAGGTACATACACACAATTTGTACAAAGAACATCAAATGAGAAATATGTGAAATGTGTAGGTACAGTAGAGTACAATAATATAAACATGGATGTTCTTTAACATCCGACTCATCTGAGCGAACTTTGTCTCGCAGATTATCTCCGGAGGTTAAGACCCGCTTTTCGTAATTAACAAGTTTAGATCGCACTAATTGGATGCTTTCTCAGACATTTCAAGTAAATAATTTAGTTCAGTTCACATCGAGCACCTAAACATTCGTTTATTATATTGTCAATAAAACGACAAACAGAGAGATTATACCTATGTACATCTTAATCGTATCAATGTTTTTATGAAACAGCTGTTTTATGATACATCTTAGTCAATGTTTTATGATAATATATCTTAATCGTATCAATGTTTTTATGATACATCTTAATCGTATCAATGTTTTTATGAAACAGCTGTTTTATGATACATCTTAGTCAATGTTTTATGATAATATATCTTAATCGTATCAATGTTTTTATGATACATCTTAATCGTATCAATGTTTTTATGAAACAGCAGACATCGTGGTGCATTTTTAAAAATCACATACAAAAATATCTATATTCTTCTGGGTCACAATCCTAGGATTGGTCTGCGCCAAACACTCGATCTTTCCACTTATCCTCTATCGTCCGCCAGTCTCTTCATCTCTTTGTAATTGCTACAGCGCACGTCACCGATTATCTGGTCTATATAGTTGTTTCTGGGGCGACCTCTACAGTTACAATTACTCTACAGCAATATACGTCAAAAATATACGTTAAAGGAAATAAAATAAATATATTGAAAAATCATATAGTTTACAAAGAATATATCCTTACATATTTTTTTTTACCTCCTTACACGCTGTATAAGTGATGAGTTTATTGACAACGAAATTTTCTGTCAACTAAGGCTGTGTTGTTTAAACAAAAATATCGGTAGTAATAGGAATACATACATGTCTGATATACTTTGATTTCATGAAATTCTTCAAAATTAAGTCGACGGTATTAGAAGTATTATCAAATCAAAGTATATATATGTAGTTAAAATATTTTGATATTTTTTCATAAAAATGTTCAAAAGTTTTGTAGGTACATATATCTACATATTATATAATTTCATATATCATGTTATTAAATCATAATGGATAGTTTTTATGTCTGCGTTTTATTTATAATTTTTGTTTTATAATACATTACACAGATACATACATATCATCACGGCATATCCCACAATGTGGGGTTAACAGTGACAGGTGTGCGGGTGTGCAAAACCTTAAAAAAGGAGCAAAACACATGCGTATGTATCCACATAAAAATCAATCTTCAGAACGGGTGGTGAACCTCATTGCTGAAATATGTATGATGTTATTTTGTATACCCGAAAAGGGCTATAATAGAAAAGAGAGTAAGCACTATTCATAGCCGGTACTTAGATAAAATATCTTTACTGATTACTGTGTTTCTATTTTTTTCTGATAGGTTTATTTCAAGTGCAACGGTATACGGTGGCCCGGCTCGAGGCAGTTGGAGTTTGTAGATCCTCAGTCTGGAGTGCGTATAGTGGAGGCTGAATGTGACGTCACAAGGAATCAAGTTGAAGAGTACTTTGGCAAGGAGCGCTTCCGATGCGACTGCATTGCCTGGACTGGTCGTGGACAGATCAAGAGTCAACCTGCCTACGTTGAAGTCGCATGTAAGTTATTGTTTTTTATTCAATGTTTATATACCTGATGTGTGGTTGACTGGCAGAAATTGCCTAAGGGCAATAAGATCACAATACACCCACACACAGACAATTTTCTACTTTGAATACACACTGAGTAAATATACTGCTTCATTTTTGCGTATAAAACAAATGTTAAAATTAAGAAACACCCATATTATAAATATAAAAAACACTTGATTTGGTTGGGTGGTGGCAGAGCGGTTAGCGCGCTGGGTTAGTAATCTAGTGGTCGTGAGTTCGAATCCTGCCACGACCGATTTCGTTTGCCTATAAACGAAATAGATAGCACAAGCATTTATGCTCAATTGACGGAATGTTTGATAATGTATATGTACTTGTTACAAGGAGATATTCATTCTTTTTTTTTAATAAAATAATCTGCGTCTATATTTGTGTGATAACAGAATTCAAACATGTTTTTTTTTGTATTATACATTTTATTTCCGTGTCGTTTTTCTTTTCTTTTCTATTGTGTTCATTGTACAATGTTATCTGGTTATAAGAGAGTAGATTTGTTCTGTATGTAACCGTGTGTGTACCTATATAGTATGTCCCTAAAACCAACGCCAAAAAGAATAGGGCTGATAGGGCAGCTCACAAGCTATCAAACAATGTCATTTCGTCCTTAAAATAGCTCCGTTAATAGTTAAAATAGTTTTTTTATAAATCTTGATAAAAAACAACCATTTAAAAAAACTTTGATGAAAAAAATTATGATATAGAAAAAAATTGTTATTATATTTATTTATTTTATTCGGAAACAAAACAGCTTTTTTACAAAATACATCATATTATTATATAATTAACAAAGTAATAAGCCAATTATAAAGCTTCATTAAATTATAAAATAATTTTTTATATTATTTCATGAAGAGAACATTGATCAGGTTTAGGATATGGTAAGGAAACTGGGAAATGAACTGGAAGGATAGGATAATTTCACTAACCGATGCTTGTAGTCTCACTAAATATAATGCTTTAGTCCTTGTAGAGACAGAGTAAATAGTTCGGATTAAGGTAACGACTTGTTAAAAAGAGACGTACAAAATACCTAAGTTTGCTGTCGTGACACTTGAAACACTGACTCAGAGTATCAAAATCCACGAGTTTTATAAAAGTGCCAATATCTCGAAAACTATGATGTTATTAGCAAGATCGAAATTACTAAATCAGACGTCTTCTTCGTTTTTATGTTGGTTTTGGGGACACCCTGTTTATGTATTGTGTCGGTATTATCTCTTGCAGAAGATGCCCCCGTAACATTCTTCACATCTCAAAGATTAATATCTCCCCCCAGTGAGTGTTGTTGAATACGAGAAGAATGGGCGAAGCATTTTTAACGCCCATGTGCTCGCATTCGCGCACATCTACCAGAACAAGAACAACTGTCATATTTCATCTTTTGTCCTTTATCACTCAAAGATCACACTTTCCATCTTATTTTATTGTTTTTATATGCCACACTGCGCCACCGGAAATAATTTTTTTTTTTCAGCCATATATACAGCAAACGAGACCATTATCAATATATTATTATATACCTAGTTTGTTTGATATGTGCAGTATTTTTGATGTACCTCTTACTCTCATATGCAAGGAACTTGTATACAATTTATTTCAGTTGTAGGAAACTAGCACTTATTTACTAATATTTCAGTCGTAGGAAATATGTATATATTTCAGTCATTTATCTCCCAATATTTGAATATGTTACTACCGAAACTTAATTTAGAACAATAAATACTTGATATTCTTGTCAATGTTGTGTGTGTGTGTGTTTGTCTCACGCCTTTTGAAAAACCAAGAGCATCTAAAAATCTAATTTATGTGCGAACATGTACCAGTATTCCTGATGCAGTGTCACGCTAAAAATAATGCGATTTAAATGCTGAATTTTAAAGATATTTCAATAATTATTTTTTTCATACAAAATTTTCCAAGTCATATCTGTCAAAAAAGTGTACATTTTGCACGCAAATATCTGTTAGTTTAAAAGTTAGAAGTACGTATTTACACGAAAAAAATATATTTTCAAGTATAACTTAGCTTTTAAGTGAAAAACATGGTGAATATTTTGTCTAATTATAATGTTTAACTTATTTTCAAAGTAAGCGTTTTGTACAAATGTACATATAACCCCGCCATTTTAATATCTTTTCATACGATATTTAATTTTCCTACCGAATGAATATGTTCTTTAAAATAATATACCTTTGAAATAAATGTGATTATGAAATAATAAAATGAAACACAAGACTTTATAGCAAGTTTTAAGACATATATTGTAAAAGTCTGTTAATTATTAGTAAAGATATAGGCATAATAAAATTGCATAATTTGTATATAATATTTGATATTTCGGACAATTTTCGTTTTTGTGGCTTCGAACAAACCAATGTAGGTACCTACCTACATATCCAAAAAATGTATCGAGCCCATTTGATATTAATATTGGAATGGTTATGTACTATGGTAACGGAAAGATTCTGATATTCAAATAAAATTTGTTATGAATCGAATTTATTTAGAACATTGTTGTAGGTAGGTACCTACCTATTACTATTTACTATTCACATAACAATATACTGATTTCCTATCAGAAAATTGTATGCGATGTGCTCCTAAACCGTTTGTCCGATTACAATGAAACTTTGGTGAATTGTCGAGCATGTGCCCGGGATGGTTTCTGGATTTAAACTTTTTTCTTATTCTTATTCTTCTTCGTGTATTTGGTCATTTCACCTATGAAGGGGGAGTATCCTGGGAAAAGAAGGTCCGACTGTCCCTCCATCTCTTCGCAGGTCTTCCAGGACGGTTTGTGGATTTTAACTTTTTTCTTCTTCTTCTTCATCGTGTATTTGGTTATTTTACCTATGAAGGTGGACTATCTTGGGAGATGAAGGTCCAATTTTCCTTCCATCTCTTCGCAGGTTTCTGGATTAAAACTTTCTTCTTCTTCTTCTTCGTCGTGTATTTGGTCATTTTACCTAAGAAGGTGGACTAACCTGGGAGAAGAAGGTCCAATTGTCCTTCCATCTCTTCGCAGGTTTCTGGATTTGAACTTTTTTCTTCTTCTTCTTCTTCGTGTATTTTTGGTCATTTTACCTATGAAGTTGGAGAATCCTGGGAGAAGAAGGTCCAACTGTCCTTCCAACTCTTCACAAGTCTTCCAAGACGGTTTTTGGATATAGACTTTTTTCTTCTTCTTCTTCATCCAATTTTCCTTCCATATCTTCGCAGGTATCTGGATTTAAACTTTTTTCTTCTTCTTCTTCGTGTATTTAGTCATTTTACCTTTGAAGGTGGAGTATCCTGGGAAAATTTTAACCACATTCCAACATCCAAAATTACTAAAAAAAATTTTATAGGTACATATTACAATTTGTTTTCGATGATCTAACTGTCGATTTGTTCAGGAGAACTTTGTTCTCTTAACATATCGACAATGTTTCAAGCCAGAATACGCGAGAATTGTATGCAGAGGTCTACTTTTTTCACGGTATTTCCAACTTTGAAGTCAAAAAACACCAACTTAGAGGCTTCGCAGCATATATGTTCCATACACGGATTTACTCAGAATTCGGAGTAGAACATTTCGTGTGTCTGTGTGTGTGTCTGTGTGTGTGTCTGTGTGTGTGTGTGTCTGTGTGTGTGTGTGTGTCTGTGTGTGTGTGTCTGTGTGTGTGTGTGTGTCCCCTTATAACTTTTGATCCGCTCAATTTACAGAGCCAAAAATTTTAAAATATATAAACAGTTATAGGCCTACAAAACTTTTATACTCAGAATTTTGAATTTTTGTTTCAGTCAGGGGTTATCAACTTTTGAATTTTTACTTTATTTTTCCATATATCTCAAAAACCATAAAAGCTAGAACGCTGAAAATTTGTACAAATATAGACAAATACAAAACCTCAAATTAGTTTTTTCAAAAAAATTCCAGGGTTTCTCAAACATTTTTTATTAAGAAAAATATTTTTTTTATGACAAATTTATTATACTGACCTCCATACTGTCCTATCTTGACATACATACCAACATGTGTTAAAATTTTCAATAATTTGTATTTATGGGATTATAGTGTGGTACTTATTCTTAAAACTATACATACTATCGCTATCGACAGTTGGATCTCATGTGTTACATGCAACTAGTTTATCTAAAATTCTAATAGAATTGTTTCTTATGAATTGTGATTTATGAAAGCAAAAATATTTTAAATTACATTCCCCAGTTGTTTTTTTTATAATTATATTTCTTGAAGATAGTGACTTTACACATTTCGGACTGTATTTTAAAGAATTTACATAACATTCTCCAAACCACAATGTACTAAATAATTTTCGCTCATTAAAATAAAATCTTTGATACAGCTTGAATAAGTATAATTTGTGGTATAATTTGACAAGTAATTACCCGTGTAAAATTGATTTGAGAAAATCCTTTTTGCAATGATAATGATAGTATATGTAAATACTTTTCAACGATTTACTGTTAATGTAATCAGTTATATTTTATTTCCTTATATGTAATTATTTCGATAAAATAAATACTTCTATTTTATGAGAGCGGTAACTCTTTTTATTCTGTCAAACGCACTCTTTCTCTTTATTGTCGTCACGTGTGTTCAAAGTCTAGGCTCATTTTCCCATGTATTTATTTTGCGAATTTCTTTTCTCTTCACGTTGCGAATCAATATGAAATTTCATTGGGTCCTTTCTTATGTCATGAAATTTTATCTGTAGTATGAAACAATGTACCTAGGTTAAATTTTTCATTTATACGATATTTGTGTTGGACCCAAAAAAGACAAACAATAATATCCCTTGAAGTGAAGAAATGGAATTGTTGTTATTGAGGGTAACTCTTTGATCACGTTTCAATATCATTATTCGATCGGCCGTTATATTACTGTCAACTTCCAATAAAAACAAACAGAAAATGCCCATTAAAATATTTTCATAGTGGAGTTTCGTTATACCGGATGTATAAAAAACACCAAAGTTTCCCAAAGGTTTTAAAAAATCACTACTACTATCATTGAAGACTTGTCTTCAAAAATCTTCGCCTTTATTATAAGAGTCTGATCTTTTTCATAATTACTCATGATGTTAGATTTGTAGCAGTAGTAGCGTCACAAATATAATCATCATCATGAGCTCCTGGTGGGACTTGGCTTCCAAAAGTAGTCTTCGCCATGCCGATCTGTCAGCGGTTCCTTGTCTCCAATTGACCACGCCCAAAGAGTCCAGGTCCCCCTGGACGCAGTCCATCCATCTCAAGTTGGGTCTCCCCCTACGCCTCACACCCTCAGATCTATGGTGAAGGACTCTTCTGGCGGGCAGTTGCTCACTCATCCTCTCCACGTGTCCAAGCCATCTGAGTCTCCCAATCCTTACAAATACTCTAACGTCTATATCATCATAAAGCTGGTACAGCTCGTGATTGTATCTGATTCTCCACACACCACCCTCACAAACAGCTCCGTAGATTCGCCGCAGGGTCTTTCTTTCAAAAATACCAAGTTGGTCCTCGTCTCTTTTAGTTAAGAGTCCAGGTCTCGGAGGCATAATGTCAACACATATGGTCTGACGATAGTTTTATACAGTGTTAGCTTTGTCTTTCTCAACAACAACCTGGACTTTTTGTCTTTCTCAACAACAACCTTGACTTCATGTGTCTCTGTAGGCCAATGTAGCATATGATAGCAGCAACAATTCTTCTATTCACTTCACAAACATACATACATACCATCACGGCATATCCCACAATGTGGGGTAACCAGCGAAAGGTGTGCGGGTGTGCATTGCCTTATAAAATGGAGCACAACACATCAGTGTATACCCACACATCAGTCTCGTCTCACCTAAAAAGGCACTACATTCAGAATGGGTGGTGAACCTCATTGCTGAACTATGTGAGATGTTATTATTGCCTGTTGTATTTTCGATTACCCGGCTCTTACGGGACACTCGAAAACAATAATAGAAAAGAGTGGAAGCACTATTCTAAGCCGGTGCCTCACAGCTTACTTCACAAACATCACTATTCATTATAACAATATAAGGCAAAAATGATTCGCAACGACTTCATTTCGTCTTCATAAAGATAAACACGATATAATTGATTATAGGAACCGAACGTTTCCAATTAATTCCGAATATATCTGACGGTAACATTACATGTCAATAATTTTTGACGTTTCTGCCCCCCTAGACATCGTGTCATTTAGCTCAAGAAAAGAAACAAGAAAAGATAACACAATGTATGGAAGTGACAGTTATCAGTTACGTTGGCTACAGCCCACTCGTTTTATTATATTTTTAGACGACTGTCATACTTGTTTTTTTTATAATTGTACCTACCTATCAAATATTTATTTGACAATTTAAAATGATCCTCAAATAAGACATAATAATAATAAATTTGGATTATTTATATAGCGCCGTTTTTGTGATAACCTCACCTCAAGGGCGCTTTGAATATATTAGGGGTTATTGTAAGACTCGCGGAAGAAGTGAGTTTTTAGGTGTTTCCTGAATAGTGCTAAGTTGTCGATTTGCCTCAGTTCAGGTGGTAGTTTATTCCACGAGGCTGGTCCGGCCACAGCAAAAGCACGATCACCGAAAGATGAAGTGTTGACTCTATTTATTTCAGTCAACTTGCCAATCACGGATGTGGTGGCTGACCGAAGTGTTTGTTGTCGCTCGTTTACGGTGAGAGGGATGCAGAAGTCTGAAAGATACGTGGGATAATAGTTAAATTCGATATTTATTACGACTGGAAAAAATGAGTACGTCTGCGATAGTTTGCGGAGCGATGTTTTACATCAAAAGGATTCATGTTTTCTTTTTATGAGGAATTCTCAGATATGTTGTATTACATATATATGCATAGGGATGAAATAAATGGTTAAAAGATACGCGGTGTGACGTCGGGAATCGGGAAAGCGTTCTATTTCCATCGATACAAAAGATGATTTGTTTTCCGTTTCCCTTATGTGCGGAAGGTAATTTATTATTTTGTGTCCCTTGCCGTAGTGTGGTAGCTGGTTTCTGGTTTCTGTATGGTATAAAAAAGATCGCCGGAACTGGCCCGCATGATTTTTTTTCATCACAACGTAGCGATGTTCCGCTATACGTGTTCTCAACGAGCGATACCTACCGTTTAAATAACGTACGTTCACTCCGAAAAGCTTTTGTTTGCCTGTGGGAAAACTCCACAGTGTTGTACAAATATTTGCCAACGTGTTTACGCCACTTCTCACATTATCAATTGTTTAAAAAACGATGATTTTAATGAAAAAAATAACGAATATTTTTTTTTGGGTTCTTATCTGCGTAGGTACCTACCACTTGTTGGTGCTGGTTGAATCTCTGCGCTGTGCTCACACGTGATACGGTCCAATTATGGACAAAACCTACTAATGATAAAAAAACCACGACTGTGGTATAGAGAAAATTCGTTTTCACTTATGACCTGACATCCTCGATTTGCAGTAGGGAAAAAATTCTTAAAAGTCTTACCGCCGTGGCACAGTTGGTAAGCCGTTTGGTTCTTGTGCAGGCGTCCTGGGTTCGATTCCATGTAGAGGAAAATTGATTTATAAATTCATTCCTCACGCTAATATTGCTTCTCTGGACTGGAAACACTGGCTAGATGGAAGTAATTGCCATATGACAGTAAACTCGCCACTTGCGTAGGGTGCAACGAAGTGTTTTTTATTATTATTATTTCAAATTATGCAATTATTGTTTCTATCACATATAAAACATTGTTTACAATAAGTGTTTCTATCACATATTAAATAGTATTTACAATAAGTGTTTACAATCACATATAAAATATTTCTATGTATCTTTATCTGATCGAAAAATGAACATATTTGGATATAGATCATAATGGAACTCTAACAAGAATTAAGGTTTGAAGAGTTGAAAGTAATTTTGTTTTTCTCTATGTATGGGTTTAAACAATGACTACTTAAAAAAAAATATCTATTTTAGTCGCACTATTTGATAGCAATACAACTTTTAAAGATAAAATGATACAAACATAAGTCATTGTAGGTCTACTAGTAAATAAAATATAAAGGTTCATAAATACATTTAAGATTCTTACCAGTGAGTTTTGATGGAAAACGTTTAAATATTCGAAATTTTCGTAAATATAAGTATCATTGTTTTGAATTATTTCGGTTTCATATTATGTTGTATTAATGATTTTTGTTTTCTACTCGGTGGTCACATTCTAATTTAAGAAAAATGATTTATGAAAACTGCTGATGATCTGATTGTGAATGATTCTTGAAGCGATTGAGAGTGACTTATGATCAAAATACCGCAACTATTGTGGCCACGTGTGGGTTTGTGTCTTTGTTTTTTTTTTCTTAGGACTGTAGATGAACACGAATTATTAAATTGAAAAAAAAATGGCTGGTAAAAATATAATTTACAAAATAAATTATTCATTTTTATTTTTTGACACTGAACACTTTGAACACGTTTATCTAATTTACAATTTATTTAAAAAAAATATTTTATATATTACCGCCAGTACCGGCTTAGAATAATGCTTCCATTCTCACATAGTTCAGCAATTAGGTTCATCACCCATTCTTAATGTTGTGCCTTTTTAGGTGAAATGAGACTGGCGTGTGGTGATAGACGCATATGTTGTGTTTCCTTTTACAAGGTAATCCACACCCGCACGCCTATCGCTGGTTACCCCATATTGTGGGATTTTCCGTGATGGTATGAGAAATAAGTTTAATGTAAAAAAAATAAAACTTATTCTAACAAAAGGATATTAAATTTCTAATATTCAAATTATACAGTTAATTTTACATCATACATACGCACATAAACACACATGTATAATCAAGGTATTTTATATTTAATTTTGTCTTTGAACAACTTTTAGTTGTTCGCTAACTTTATATCACTTGGAGTATTTGTATTGGAGTATTTAGTGCCGAGATAAGTGTAGAGGTATTGTGCAATTACGAGTACTATTATACTTCCAACTACATTAATTTGATCTTTGGCTACGAACTCTCGTTTTTTCATGAATGATTTCTTTGAAAATCTGTAGCTAGGCTATGTTGCGATATATTTCATTAAGTTTAGGAACTTGAAATATTAAAAACAGTTAACTCGTTATGTATTTTTTATTATAAAAAATAAAAACACAGTGCTTTGTTTTAAAAAATGATAAGAATAAATATTGCGGAATGAAAACAGTGTTCTGTTAAAAAATTAGAATAAATAAAGAAGATATTTGTAGTTAAAATAAAAATTATTATGTTTGATATTCTGTAGGCATTCAATATAATATAAAACATATTCACATTTATTATACAAGCTGTGTAATTTGTTGTTGCGAAGTAGGTACGTTCTAAGGATCTTGAAGGGAAATAAATGTCACGCAGAGGAATACATACGCTTATATACTTATAGTTATAATATATAATACAATACATTCACATTATGTTCTACATTATGTAGGACGTAGGTACATGGGTGAAGATTCTAAACGACACTAACAAAATATACTGCATCTTTTTTGGTGACGTCTGTTGTCAATATAAGTTAATTGAATAATTTCAAAGTTTTTTAGTTAACACAGTGGAAGTTCATACCTAGTTATAAATAAAATATTTATAAAAATAAATAAAAACACACAGTTTTAATCCACAAAAGGAGTATGACTTTAATGAGCCTGAGCGCTTTCGCCGAACACAGCCGGCATCCTCAGAGGCAGAAATCAAAACTCAAAATCAAAACTATAAGTTAATTGTGCTGTCAGTTGTTATGAAAAAATACGGCTGCAATAGAATGAATAACAATAATTGTAGGAAATAAAGCACAAAATCATCACACTGACCGAACCATAGTCAGTCGTATTCTCTGTACTTACGTGTTTCATATTTTTTTCCAAAAACATAATTTGCGTGAAAATTTTTGACAGTTGGAAGGGATTGTCCTATGATTATAAACCCGCCATTGTGTATTAGGTTGTACAAAAAAAAACGAGTGGGTTGTGGCCAACGCTAAACTCCTCACGAACAAGTCATTATATTACAAAGTATTCAAATTTTGTTTGGTAAATATTCAGCATTTTCACGAAATGAGTTTGTAAGTATATTTTATTTAAATATTCTGTTATGAAAACTTTGTAATTTTATGAAAATGATGTGCCTTTTTACCAATTTGAAAATAAAAATTTCAAATTTCATGTTTCTTGAGATTGGAATATTTGAAGTTAAAAAAATTGAGAAGCACTATTTAGATATCCTTCAAAATCTAATGGAGTCTAAGCGAGTATATATATATAAACATTTTTTTCAAAATTTAAAGTAATCAAATGAGTAGGTACTTTAGAGTTTAATCTATAAAGTATAAGAAACACGCCGTACGCATAACACATAGTACACAGCACACACAGATACATTGTGATGAAACTTTCTGAATACAATCTCAGCATCATTCTAGTTGATAGTCTGCAATAGAAAAATAACTATAAAAATTGCGAAATCATAACTCCCCACTATATTCCAAGCTAGTGAGGAGTAAAAATACAAGATTATAATTTTAGATTAATGAGTGTTTAAGACAAGGCAGAATTTTAATGTTGGATTACTAGTCCAGATTGCTAACTGCTTTACCACCACTCACCAACATTATGGTTCAGTACTCAAAGATTCATATAGGAACTTAAAATTAAGTCGTAATTTTCCAATAAACTTAATAACAGTGAGCGATACAAAATAAGCGCTCCACCAATTTTATATATATTATGATTCAATACGTCATTAAGAGTATTTTAAGTGTCGATTGAAATTGATAATAAACTTGTACTTGCCTTGCAAATTTTACGCCGCAATAAAATTTGTCTAGTACCCGCAGCCAGCCTCTCTTTCTATCTATTGTAATCAGGGTTGGATTTCCACCAAAGAATTGTGCAGACTTGATTATACGCTGACTCATCATCCATTTGGTCAGAATTGCCACCTTCGTTCAATAGAAATGCGGAATCTCAAAGTTTTATAACGTCTACTTTTCTATTTTATGGCTGCATCAGAGTACCTACATATATACATATCCAACGAATCTTTAGCTAGAAAATATAACATATTGTTATAAGAATAAGAATGTACATATTACATATGCCATCATACCATCGTGAGAGCGATCGCCAAAATTTTGATATGTAGGTATTAAATAAATCTTAATGTTCCTTAACGTTATAAAAAAGTGAGTGATATAATTATTCAGAAGAAATTTATGGAAGTTGGTAGTATATGGAAAACTTATAAGCTCTATGTCAGTGCATTTTACATAACACATGATATCAAAATTATATTAATTATTAGCACGTAAGAGGTGCACGTTATGTATGTATTCTTGATTGTTGGTTTTATCATTGTTTTGTACATGTGTATTGTATGCAGTCCTTGTAGTAATAAAATATAATAAATTCATTATTTGAGCAGTACAGAGGGCCCAAAATTTCATAAATCAAATTCCATCTAGAATAACGAGACAGCGCCAACTTTTTTTCACAAATTCTCCGAGAACTAATGCAAGGATTCAGGATACCGCTTTATAGGATATGTAAAAACTTTAATGACCAATTCAATGACCATATTGATATTTCTATTGCATCTGAATCTATGATCAAAAGGAAAATTTTAAAAAAGATTACTGATACAACCTCTTAGGACCTGGGTGTGGCTGGAATGCACTGTTGAGGAAGTATTTTTATATGAGTGATGTCATTCTTGTGTATTCCAAACTATACTTCGTAATGTGTTTTTTCAATAAGTAGGTAATGATTTTTTTATATTTTATTACTTTTATCTCTATCTTAATCTCTAAGCACGTCAATGATTACATTGTGACTTCTATATGGGAAATATTGTGATTGCACATATAAATAAAATTTATTATTTATAAATCAAAAATGTGTATGTGTGATTATTTTATCTTAATAAATAAATAAATAAATAAATAAATTCCAACAAGGCTATTGGTTTACACAAACACATCAGGACGGACCTCATAATAATTACTATCTGCATGATACCTATACAGATATTAACATAATTTATAATTGCAAAACATTGTATCTACTGTTACATAGTAGTATGGAGTAGAGACAGACATAAAAAGTTATAAATCATGAATGAATATGTTTAATTTATAAATATGTAATATTGGAGAGTAGTGAGGAAATATTCTACATAATACTCTCTATGTCGAAATTTTGACGTGTTATTCCACAAAATTAAGTTATCATTAATAACAATTTACTCAAATGTACCTACAATGTTATTGCTGTGGATATAATATATTATCTTGTTTATGGGTGAAACATTAGTTTGAAAGCTGTTACGTGTTGGTTGTCAGATATGAAAGAGCTGATAGTTGCCGATATTAACTTATACATTAGATAGGTACAGGTTTTAAGGGTGTTCTTTGAAGAAGTCTTATCAGTGTTCAGGTCGGGCTGGTTCCTTACGAAGGGTAAAGAGAAGTCTCCCTTGGGGTTATCTTCAGGTCTAACGATCGATAATGTCGCCTCTGTCGTATCTTTTTTGGCTTCTTGACTCACTTTTAACTCACCGACTGACGTATTTAAATTCGTAAAAGAAAATTTTATTATACGAACGACATAATGATATTTTATTATTCTTGACGCTTCCCTATCTGCTAAAATATTATAATATTATTATTTTACATAATGCTATGTAAAAATGGTTTGTAAATGGTTTTGCCCTCAATTTTTAGAAAATTAATATTTTTTCATGTTTTTTTCCAATAATTTTTTTTTTCATTATTTGTGAGATAGCATTAAAAAAATATAAAAAAACGTTTGCGTTAGGGAGCATAAAATTTGGAATGAATATGATTAATTTAACGTTAAGTATAGACCATTCATTTATTTAGTGTATTTCAAAATTGGGAAAACATAAATTGACAACTATGTACGCTTGCTAGCATAAAGATACAAAATGAGTTGTTTCAATGAATGGTCTATAGGTTTAAAATTTTTAAGCATTGATATAAGAGTTTACAATAAATAAGTACTTTCGATTGAAAAACTTAACTAAACCATATTGATATTGAACATGATATTCAAGTAAATAATCCACATTTTTTAGAATTGTTGTAGAAATAAATTCACAAAAATGAACATGAAAATGATAAAGTCGTTAAAATAATGAGATCAAACAATAAAACATTGTAGTTGAGCGACGGATCATCGTTGGTTTGTTCATCCATATAATATCGTTCATATAGAATAGTCTGATCTGTTCTTTTATTTTAATATGCACTCTTCTTTTAAACCAAATATCATCAAACAAACCCAGCAACAATCGAATTTACTAACGGAATCGCAATAAATTGATATCTTTCTTTAAATATATGCTATTTATGATTTTCTGAGACTTTTGCCACAAATCTTTTATACAAATTTTCATTCCATTTATCATACAAAGATGAAATAACAAAAATAATGTTACGAGCCTGTAAAATCAGGTAGCGTTTACATTATACATATACAAGACACTGCAAGAATGTGAAGGAAGTCATAAATGTTTTCAGAAATATATGTGTTTGCTCTGCTCTCTGTCTACACCATTAGAGTCAAGGCGTGATAAAATACACTTAATATAACAAATACTATTTGATTTTATTAAGTATATTTTTATAAACTGTTATGTGTAAAAAATATGGCTGTCACGAATAATTCACGCTCGATATCAACATTTTAAAATTGTTTCTAATTTTTCGACTGCTAATACGTGATGGAATTCCATTATCAATATTATAACATTACTTAAAAAAATAAGTAAAAACACAAATAAATAAAAATAAGGTTTAAATAAGGTTTTAATAAGGTTTTAAGGTCAAGGTTTTAAATTAGTGGAATAAAGTTAAAAATTTGTGTTTTAGTAATTTTATAATATTAATTTTAAAATTGTTTTTTTTTTAATTTCTGGCAATAAAATGTAACATAAGATAATCTTCTTCTTCGCCCTAGACTTTGTCCCATTTACTTGAGGTCGGCTCTCCTAGTCCTCATTCTCCTAGTCCTTCTGTCTTCCGCGTCCTCCGAACGAAGCCTTGCCTCTTTGAGATCTCTGGTTATTATGGACATCCATGTGTTCAATGGTCTACCTGGTTTTCTATGTCCATCGTTCTCTTTATCATATTATCCCGTGGCAGTCTCATAACGTGTCCATACCATCTCAGTCTATTTTCGGTCAGTTTCTCACTGATTGGCGCGACTTTGAAACTGCAACGGATATGTCGTAACACCACCAGCCCATCTGAGCATTACATCACGTTGGTGAAAAGAGTCTGGACATGATTGTTTTTCAACAACAATCAAGTAAGATAAGTCAATACCATTTATATATTATTATATGCACATATAGATATAAAACCTCAAGCCTGACTATAATATGTATGCATTGAAACTAAGAATATAAAATAATCACGCTGGTGTGAAGAGTCTGGACATGATTGTTTTTCAATAACAATCATGTAACATAATTCAATACCATTTATATATGCACAGATAAATATATATCCTCAACCCTGACTATAATATATGTATGCATTGAAACTAAGAATATAAAATAATCACGCTGGTGTGAAGAGTCTGGACATGATTGTTTTTCAATAACAATCATGTAACATAATTCAATACCATTTATATATGCACAGATAAATATATATCCTCAACCCTGACTATAATATATGTATGCATTGAAACTAAGAATATAAAATAATCACGTTGGTGTGAAGAGTCTGGACATGATTGTTTTTCAATAACAATCATGTAACATAATTCAATACCATTTATATATGCACAGATAAATATATATCCTCAACCCTGACTATAATATATGTATGCATTGAAACTAAGAATGTAAAATAATACTTTAATAATAGTTTTCATATCAAATATTTATGAATATTTCCCTAACTATACGCATTGAAACATCAATTTTATATACCCAATGAATTAAGGATACCAACATTTAACATTCATTATTATTCAATTAAGTATATTATAGAGTAAATCATTACGGGAGGATATGGTGTTAGAGTATATATGTAATAAAGTAAACAATACAGCTGGGATTAAAGCTATTGGGACTACGTGTGTTCGTAACAAATGTAAAATTATGAAACACTATCGATAGATGGCATATATTTATGTACCTACTTATTTGGGTATAGGTACTTATATAATTAAATAATGTTGGTAGAAAATTCCTGAACGATCCTCGCTCCTGTTACGCTTTATATGACACACATCAAAATGTAATATCCACGGTATGTTTCAGGAATATTAACCGGTGATTTTCAAACTTTTACCGCTTCCAAGTGAAACGTGGCGGTGTTAAAATATAAATGTTGCCATTTGTAGAAAAGCTACGAGTAGGTGCGTAAAGAGACGAGCTTTCCCTTTATATCCGCGAGTGTGTTTATATCGCGTCGTGAAAACAGCGGGAATAAGTGTCAATAATATTAAAATTGTGATTTTAAACTATAATTCCGTTCGAAAAATCAAGAATAAATATTTTCTTCATAGTCTTTTTCTTGTTTTTTTTAAAGGAGGTCTGATTTTATACCTAAACCTTTATTCTGATCGTTTTAACAGAGTTCTTTTTTTTTATCAAAACTTTTTGCTCAGAGCATCATTTACGAGCAGTGATTGAAATATATTTAAGAAAATATTAAAGAAATCTTATTCTTTGTAAAACGATGCCCTCCATCTATGACCTCTAATTCCCCCCTTTCTTTCATCACTACTGTGAGGAGATTAATTTACCTTCTGGCGATAGTCACGATTTTGTAGATATATTTGTTTTCATAAAAATAAAATAATTGTTTAAGTTATCGGGCCATTGAAACGGGTTGTTAAAATGAAATAAGTGACTTTTTGACATTTGAACTTAAAGTATTGACACTTTCAGGACTTCGTTTAGGTTTACTAAGACGAGAGAACTAGACCCATTTTGTTTCATTATGTACTTCCATATATTATGTACGTATGTTTTTGTACCTACATATGTCGAAATAACTTTTTTATTTATTGCTTGAAAAAAAAATTGTGCTTACTAGGTCCCCTATAGGTTTTTTCTATATTCAATGGTTATTTAATTTCTTCGATTGGAGTAAAAGTGCGCATATCGTAAAACGTATATTCCAGAGCGTGTATTTCGACCGTTTATTGACTGGAAAGGGATGGCATAGGGTAGCTGGCCCAAAAGAGGCCTATAAAATCTGAAATGTACAGTTATTGTCTGCTGAATTATTCCGTGGGTCCAATAAAAATACCTTATATATTTATATCCCGTTTGAAAGAGTACGCTCTTCCATGGGAAGGTGTTTTTTTACACCTATTTAGAATATAAAATTTTATATTTTCCTGTATACGTATCATGGGTAAATTTTTGAAAAGCTTTGAATTTTCCGAGGAAACAACTCGGTGCGTATGTTTCGCATTATATTAAATGATTCGTATTTTTACTATCATCGATATTTTTATTTGAGGTTTTGGAGCGTTTGAATTTACACATCTGGGAATGAACAAATTCTATTTTATATGAGCTTTTATTGTAATGAAAGTAAATTTATAAATTTTTAAAACGTTTCCGAGACCATGAAAGTATTGAATATGATTGTTAATACATAATATGTGTGATACATGGTTTATTTAGTTTATTGGTCAATCATTGAATTGGGCCGACATGTTGTCGTGAATAATAGTATTTAGGATTCTGTTTTATCTCAACGTGAGTATTATATACGTTTTTTCTTATGTATGGCGAGTATGGCGAACATTAAAAGCTCACTTTTAATATATATATGTATAGGTTTACTTCGAGACTCATTTTGTATTTCGTGTTTTACATTTATATTATTGTTTACGAACATCCTTATACCTAATGTTTAATTATTTTATTTTTGGTGCAAAACAGATAAAAGGGAGTTTTTTTAAATGTACCGTTATAATAAGCGAGTCTGTGAAATGTCAGTTTTGGTATTGAAATAAGCACATGCAAAAATAACTTTTATATATCTCTTATTTAAATATTCGTATAATTTTAACCGTCCATATAACATCCACAAACATAAATATAATTCAATTGATTACATAGCGCCTGCAAACAATACAACATAGCAATTTCAATTGATAAGACTAAATGTATGAGATTCTCAAAAACACACATAGCATGCAATCTGACTATAGACAACAACCCAATTGAACAGGTTAATACCTTTAGATACCTAGGAATTGACATAACAGAAGATGCTGACCTCTGCGAAGAAATTCAGAGCCAAGTCAATAAGGCAGCTGCAGTCTCGGGCGCCCTAAAATCCATTATTTGGAAAAATGAGGATATGGCCATTAAAAGCAAAGTGAGAATCTACAAAGCATTCGTAAGACCAGTGATGACATATGGTATAGAGGCACGAGCAGACACAGTCAGAAGCAAACAAATGTTGAGGACTTCAGAAATGAGAACATTGAGAGCTATTGCAGGCAAAAGCCTGAGAGACCGAGTGAGGAACTCCAGAATAAGGGAACTATGTGAGGTTGACGATATCATCAGATGGAGCAGACAGCGGAGGAGGGACTGGTATGGTCATGTCCAAAGGATGGACAGCACCAGACTTCCTCATATCGTGCTTCACAATCAGCCTCACGGAACCCGCCCTCGTAGTAGACCGCCAAAAAGATGGAGGGATAGCTGGGGGTCCACTTCGCAGGAAGAGCAGGCCTCTTAAAAAACAGACCAGAAGGTCTATTCAAAAGAAGAAGAAGAAGAAGAAGAAGAAGAATATTTTTGAAAAACATTTTAAAAATTAATGGTTTATGATTTTTTTCCCGTTATTAACAAAAGAAATATATTTCATTTATCATTATTTTAATTATCACATCTCCAGGTGTCATTTTTTATATGACAATACGAAAAAAATAATCTTACGTAGGTTTTAATGCTCTCACGTTGACAGAAACTAATTTGACACCTTCGTTACTTACGATGGGCTCTTGTAGATAAGTTGTATTAAATAATATAATAGATTCAACGACTGCGTGACGATGTTTCACATACGAATACCTTTGGGCTTTGGTTATCAGGAACGACAATCAGGGACTCCATTCAATTTACAGCTGTTTAGGTCTCTACGCAGTATACTCCACAATGCATACTAATAGACATTTGAAGATTATTTTTAGAAAATCAATTGTTATGATAATATTACGTAAGTTATGTCTCATATCACATTGTTATCAACGTCTATTTCAATTAACACATAATGAATGAAAGTGTACTTAATGACTTTCGTAGTATTTTGTACTTTATGTTATTCATTGAAATCAACCTACGAGATACCTGTGGTATACAGGTCTGCTTATCAGTTTCCAACTATTCTAATCCTATGTAATTCGTTCCTTAATCAAGTTTTTGTATATCGAGATCATTCTTAATAAAGGTATTCCTCACTTAACCAGAATCCCGATGTATTAATATATTATATCTCAACGTCATACTACAGTTAAAGCAAATATTATGAATCAATTATAACTATAATTTGGTTATCTCGCATAATTCATATAAATTGATTAATTTTCAATTGTTGATAGAATTACAGCAAGATATTCCATGGGAAACAAGATTATCCAACTGTTGTTCATTTGTTCAAGAGAATTTATTTCTCTTATGGCATCCCAATGTTGTCAACAATAAGTTGGTACTACTACGCTCGGATATGCGCAGGCGCACCCTTAGCTGGTCACCCGGTAGGCCACGAGTAAAGAAATCGATTTTATTCGCGTTGATCCCGCCTCGGTCGACAGCGTTTAGTGTTTTATATTGTATCGTATCAATTTAATATGTACCTACATTAAGTTTTATATATTATATTTTATAAGAGTTCATATTGTTTTGAAAAATAAATCTCATGTAAGTAATAAGTTCTTTTATTTGCAATCTACCTCTGATGCATCATATGTTATTTAAATTATTTTATCATATAGAACACGCGTTTTTGATTGGATGATTGTCGGTGCATACTTTGATCTTCGATTTGATATATTGTTTTAATAGATAATAATCGAGTCGATGTAGTGTGTATCGATAGTCATCACACACATAATACCCCCACACTCTAAACATATCGACAAAGTATCAAGCCAAGAAATGCGAGGTTTGTATGCAGGGTCTATATTATTCACGGTTTTTCCAACTATATGATTGAATGAATGAATAGTATATTTCCAACAGTATAAATATTATAAAGGAACAAAATACAATTAAATTTATACCTAATTTTACGAAATATTTTTTCCCACACATTTGGAAATTTTACTGCCTCGCTAGACATAGTCTGTTCTGAGGCAGTAGGTACTAGTTTAGAATAGCTATGGCTACTCTGCGATCATATTATTTGTTTTCTTTTTTTCTTCACATATTCCATTCACTTAAAACATCGACAACCAGGATGAAAAACTCTAAAACCTCCATCTCGAAAAATCCAAGAGTACCGAGGCACATCCTTCTCTTCCAATCTGCTTCAGCCAACGAGTTACGAGGCCTTTGACTATACTATACATACTATCGTTATCGACAGTTGGATTTCATGTGTTACATGCAACTAGTAATAATAATTGCCCGAGATATTATTCACAGTAAAGTAACACTATCCCATTTAATAATATGTTCTTATAACGAAGCATTATTTAAAACAGTAATTGGATAAAAAGTCTTCCTATATTGGACGAGTTAATAAAGGAAAAGTATTTTAATTAGGCAAACTTCATTTGATAAAAGTTATATTTGACACGTGTCTAGACAAGTCTTTGTTGTTAATTTATCATTGAATTAAAAGAAAACAATACAGCCAAGATATGAAAAGACACAAGATATTATATCAGATCTTGTAGAAAAATATAGGTACTGGTTAAGACTGTTAAACACTTTGTTTTTGAAACTTTATATTTATATAGATCAGGACCGAGTGATTGACTTAATAAGCTTACTCTGCATAATATTTAATACTTAATTATTTTATTTAATACTTAATTATTAGCGTATTTATGCATGAGTGTGTATTTGAACTCATTACTTCCAAGTAAATGAATAATCATATAGGCGAACTGGAAATGTAATAGTATAATACAAAATATTAATGACAGGATAGCGCAGCGCGAATCTGTAGAAAGCTTTATCAATAATTATTGGTCAACTTTTATACCATATTGATTCTCATTAGTCAGACCAGTCTTTTTAAACTGTTTTAATCTAGTATATCACGCTCAAACAAATAAGTAGGTAGGTAAACGAAGCGAATCGTAAGCTATATAATATGATATTGAAATCTTGCTTCAGAAAAGATACTGCAAAGGCTATGAACTGTGTGATAGGAAATGATCTAACAGAATGAGAGCCGTGCTATATTTTTTAGATAGAAATTTCCCGGCGTGAAAGTCCACGGATTGTTATTATATCAAGATTGGTAGCGGGTCAGAGTTGGTGTAGAAGGAATCGAGGGGTCGGGCGTCTGCTGGTGCGCGGTATTCAATAAATATGGAAATCATAAACACTCGCCAGTGATTTACTGTAATCTTCTTCTTCAGACAATATTAACATATGCAGTACCTACCTACCTATGTCGATCGAGGTTTTTATTTCCATGTTTTGTACGACGTGCCAACAAGTATGATAGCATTTTCAAATGTACTCACTTTTTATAGTTTGAACATCGTCAATTTTACTTTATGTTGCTGGAATGCTTTCATACATAATACATAAAAATGATAAAAAACGGGCTACTAATATTTAAGATCATTGGTTTACAAAAAAATTATTACAAAACTCTAAACGATTGGAATTTGATATGAGCAGGGATATTTAGTATCTTATTTAATATTACTGATGTCACATCAAATTCGTATTCATTGTAGGTACTTATAAGATGACATTCTTTTAAAGCCAAGACATCCTTTTACAGTCATTTAAGTGGATGTAATTCTGTATACATATTGCTAATCATCTCCTGGTGATGGTCACTATGGTGAGCAAATGAAACTTAAAACTTGATTATTTTAGTAACCAAAAACAAATTTACTATAAATACGAGTACATTATACTTTTTTATCGAATTTGTTTTTTTTTTTTTTTGCTAATCAGAGAGGTCATCAAAAACAAGTTCTGAATATATCTACTAGTATTTATAAATTGTCTATGATTCCATGTTATTCAATTATCACTATATCATCAAAAATTTTACTACTTTTATAAATCATTTATAAATGTTGATTTGATTTATTTATTTTTTTAATAAACAAAAGTCAAGGGTCATACAAATTTTTCAAGTAAAAATTAGAATATAGATTTGACAAAACACGCAAACATAAAGTATAAGTAACAAGAAGTGCGTTATTATTTTTTGAAAATATTTTTTTTATTCAAACCAAAACTAGTCACGGAATTCATAAATTTATATAGCTTCTGGGTTTATTTTAATACTTTGCATTGATCCGAACTTCGTGAGATGATTATTTATGTTACATTTTTATAAAATAAACCTACCTATATTTTTATGAAATTGTATTTTTACTAAATTATTTTAATATTTATCTATAGACTAATAAATAATTATATTATGGCATATGACTTTTGAAAAAGAAATAAATTAAATTATCACCTACATGAAATAATGTATTTATAATCACCCAATATGTTTTTTTTAAATGAACGACAAATTTACACCGACATTCACAACCGCTATATTTCACGAATTTTACGACAGTGCGATAAATTTCTTATTGTTTGCAATATTATTTATTTTGCCACATCGTAAAATTTAATAGCCTTTACAACAACGACGATGTTTAAAGTCGAATTTTTACGTTGAGAGTTATTCAACCGCTTTTATTGGAGTATATTTTCGAGTATTTTACAATGAAACTACTGAGGACTGCTAATCCAATTTTGGTGCTATGTAAATACTGAGTTATCACTCTTGTGTTTTTTCCTATCAGAAAGATTATTCAATTAATAATAAAACCTATTTATAATAAATACAATTGATATTTGCACGAAATGCGTCGATAATCAAGTAAATTTCAATATAACTAATCATCATCATTGGTCCTACAGCCCGTTGTGGGCCTTGGCCTCCTTCAGAATCTGTAGCCATTCCTCCCTGCACTCTGCGGATCTCTTCCAGTTGGTAAGGCTCAGCGCTCGTACATCAGCCTCCACATCGTCCAGCCATCTCATTTTTGGTCTGCCTCTGATTCTTCTTCCGTCTGGTGTCGTGTTTATAACCTTGATGGGAGTACGATCATCACTCATCCTGTAGACATGGACCAACTATTGCAGTCTTCTTATTTTAATGAACTGTACAATGTTAGGTTCGCCATACAGTGCCTCTAATTCGTGATTGATTCGTCTCCTCCAAACTCAATTTTCGTTGACAGAACCAAATATCTTTCTGAGGACTTTCCTTTCAAATATCAGAAGAATGTTTTCATTTCTTGGTCAATAGAACTAATACCAAGTATTTTTTTTTTATATTTATAATATATCTACATACAATGGAGTTCTATCAAGAATTTTCGATCGACAAATTAAACTTAGTAATAAAATCGATCGAATATATACATAGTTATTATAGGTACACAATAAGTAGTCAAAAAAGACTGATCTGATTGTCTGACAAAGACAGTATACAATGCTGATAATAGAGGGCTGACAGAAGTAAAGGTTTACCGAGAAAAAGTACGAATTCTCCTCGCTATCCCTCCTCAAGTTACAGAATAATATTTATATTAATTTCCCATTCCTGCTGCCCGGTTATGGAACAATTTAACAATGGACATTGGAACGGTTCCATCTCAATTTCAATCTTCAAATCTCGCCTTAAACGGTCACTCTTCCTCTCTATTCCCTAACCAACGTAGGTACGTCTCATCCCACATTGATTGCTCCATATCCTCTCCTTTCCTTACCATCTTATGAACCTAACGTGTTTTTGGTAAAGTGCAGATATATTTGAAAAAGCTTTTGTACATTATGACTACTGATTGTATCCAAATGCACCGAAATTTATATACATATTTATCTTTGTTATGGTTCAATGTCTTATTTACCTTTTACAATTTATATTTTAACAAAGTTTATATTTTTTTCTGGTTTTTCTAGTTTTTCCAACTCATGTTTTTAATCAACCACTCTAAAAGAGTTATTTTCTTTGATGCCATAGTAAGTGTCTTCACTTAAATAACTATTTTATTTATTTTTTTACTCAAAATAATCTTGGGTATTTACAACCCCACACCTGACACCAAATGTATCGTTGATACAATCAGTAGTCATAATATGTATTTTACTGTTCATATGTGTGTATGCGTGAATGCATGAATGTGTGTAAACTTTAATTTTACCTACTTTGCACTGGTTCACTGGTTATGTTTATATTGATTGGAATAAGATCCCTTAATAAGTCCATCATTTGTACAGTGTCATAATATAGTTATGTACAAAAAAGTGATGAATATATAAATGGGATGAGAGTTGAAAAACGAAGAAGTTAGAATACTTAAGAAACTTGTCTATGAGTATGCATGGACGTGAACAAAGCGAAAAATTTATGTCAAGAGTGATAGGAGTCTGGGTGTACAGTTCTCTCTGTATACATCAACTAGTCGTGATCTTGATTATAAAATATCGAAAAAAAACTATTGTACCGAACTTATTCGTTCATCCTCATGCCGTTGATGCAGTCAATTCAGGAAATAAACTATTTCATAATGATGGTTGATTTGATCATTTATTGATCTTATTAATTTTCGAAAGATATATGATTTGATCAAATCAAGTCATGCTTTACCTATAGCTGATCAAAATTCGTTTACCGCGCAACAATGAAAATTTTTCGTTTTTGTACAATTTACATAATTGTGAATATAAAGATGTGCATATATTATCGTGTAATAAAATTTTATGACACGTCATATTATAAAAACACATTTGTATTCTACGCAATAAATATATAATTTAGTATTTTTATTATTTTAATATTTTTCTCTGATGATCTTAAGTTGATACAAAACATAAATGTATTGATGTTCGAAGATTGCTTAGCTATATACCTATATTAATCGGCGATACAATAAAAAAACACTATTTTCTCTTTAATGAATTAACTATGCCAAAGATTTGTTGGCAATGAAGAAGTTATTAGATACACAATACAGTACCTATGTTACTGTTGAATAGGCAAAGCCAGTTTTTTTTGTTTGTTTCAATCATTTATGTACAATGTGTCTGATTTCTGAGCTTTGGGTTATATTCCCAATAAGGCTATCGAACTTTGCAAACATTGAAAGAACGCTATAGGTAAATATAGATACTCAAATTATACAATTTTTTTTTTTCATTTTTTTAACAACATTTAATATATTATGTGCAATTCCATAGTTTATAGACGAAGAACTTCAATGTTCCACATGTTTTAGAGATTTTCGTTTTATTTTATTTAGGATATCTATATTTTATTTTGAGATTTCTATCGATAAACACACTGATAATAATTAATATTTTTACCGCCTCCGCGCCCGCCTTTATACTGAGGAAAATTTGTAATTATTTTTAGAGTCTTATCGGAAATCATAGCCGTATTATAATATGTTCCAAGGGAATCTATGTCTCGTAAATAAAAGCTTCCTTCCATTTTAACATCGTTTCGCGGTTAAGGCTCAATTGTCATCGATCCTGAGAAAGAAGATGTCTTATTCGTGGTTTAAAGACCGTGATTTATCTATATTATAAATTTGAATGTTTGTATGTATCTATGTATCTATGTATGTGTTGAATGCGCTCCTAAACCGCTCATCCGATTGCGATGAAACTTTGGTGAACTGTCGAGATTATACCAGGGATGGTTTCTGGGTCAAAAAATTTTAACTTCTTCTTCTTCATCGAGTTTTAGGTCATTTTACCTATGAAGGTGGACTATCCTGGGAACCGTTCATCCGATTGCAATTAAACTTTGGTGAATTGTCGATCGTATGCCCGGGATGATTTCTGAATTTAAAATATTTTCTTCTTCTTCTTCTTCATCGGGTATCAGGTCATTTTACATATGAAGGTGGACTAACCTGAGAACCGTTCATCCGATTGCAATGAAACTTTGGTGAATTGTCGAGCGTATGACCGGGATAGTTTCTGGATTAAAAAATTTTTCTTCTTCTTCTTCTTCATCGGGTATCAGGTCATTTTACCTATGAAGGTGGACTATCCTGGGAACCGTTCATTCAATTTCAATGAAACTTTGATGAATTGTCGAGTGTATGCCCGGGATTGTTTCTGGATTAAAAAAAAATTCTTCTTCTTCTTCTTCATCGGGTATCAGGTCATTTTACCGATGAAGGTGGACTATCCTTGGAACCGTTCAATCAATTTCAATAAAAATTTGATGAATTGTCGAGCGTATGACCGGGACCTACTGAAGGGACGGGAGGTAATGAAGGGACGGGAGGTAATGAAGGGACGGGAGGTAATGAAGGGACGGGAGGTAATGAAGGGACGGGAGGTAATGAAGGGACGGGAGTAACTGAAGGGACGGGAGTAACTGAAGGGACGGGAGTAACTGAAGGGACGGGAGTAACTGAAGGGACGGGAGTAACTGAAGGGACGGGAGTAACTGAAGGGACGGGAGTAACTGAAGGGACGGGAGTAACTGAAGGGACGGGAGTAACTGAAGGGACGGGAGTAACTGAAGGGACGGGAGTAACTGAAGGGACGGGAGTAACTGAAGGGACGGGAGTAACTGAAGGGACGGGAGTAACTGAAGGGACGGGAGTAACTGAAGGGACGGGAGTAACTGAAGGGACGGGGGTAACTGAAGGGACGGGAGTAACTGAAGGGACGGGAGTAACTGAAGGGACGGGAGTAACTGAAGGGACGGGAGTAACTGAAGGGACGGGGGTAAATGAAGGGACGGGAGTAACTGAAGGGACGGGGGTAACTGAAGGGACGGGAGTAACTGAAGGGACGGGAGTAACTGAAGGGACGGGAGTAACTGAAGGGACGGGAGTAACTGAATGGACGGGAGTAACTGAAGGAACGGGAGTAACTGAGGGAGGTACTGAAGGGACGGGAGGTACTGAAGGTACTGAAGGGACGGGAAGTACTGAAGGGATGGGAGGTATTGAAGAGTCTGAAGCGACGGGTGGTTATGGAGGACAATTTTTAATTATACAGGCAATACGAAGTTTGCCGGGTGTTCACTAGTAATCAATAAAATCATTTCAGTTATGTTGGTGTGTTAAAATGAAGAACATTTTTTTGACATATTCATATCTGAATCACTGTATCAGAAATGAAACGGTCAGGTCCTCTATATGTAGTGTCGAGGACAGAACAAGATGAGAATGTAGGAGAAGACGCTTCTAGAGAGATCACGCCAAACGCATGGATGACAGTAGAATCGTCAAAATAGTTAAGACAGAAATATACAACAGCAGAAGACAACCCGGAAGACCTTCTAAGATATGGAAAGGCAGTTGGATCTCTTCCTTTTTTTTGTTTATAGTAACAAATTTTCATGTTAAAATTAACCGAACTATAGTGACTATGAAACATTTTGTGCACATAGCCATACAGTACAGTCGACTATCAATAGATAAACTTTTATTACTGACAACAAAGGTTTTGTCTAAAACGCAGGTAGCCAGTTCAAAGAGGTGAAATGAGCTATATACGATGAAGAAGAAGAATATATCAATAGAGATGATGTTGGAATATTATAGGAGAAACGGAAATTCCAGGCACCTACAAGGATGGAGACCTGTCATCAGTTAGTTTACGCGTTCACTTTAAATGTATGCGCAACGTTCACCAATTTTGGTTGTTGTCTTCGTCGAAATAAAATGCATTTTCCCCGGATTTGGCATGGCAAACTTCAGAATTATGTTCAAATATGGTGTATATATTTATATTGACATTGGGTAAACAGTGCAGACAGGGTCCAAAGAAAATAACGTTGATCGCGTGTTGGGTGCGTAAGTCGAATGTTGACACGTCCCATTATATCGTGGTACCTCATGTTGGCGCTGAATGTTTGACTGGTGTAAACATACCACAAGAGGTTGTGATGGACGCTTAACACGACGAGCTTTGATTGAGTTACAAGAGGTGATGAGAGTTACATATACATCACCTACGTACATACCTATCCAAGCCACCAAAGTGACTTAAGCGATATAGTGGGTATGGTGTATAGCCACATCATTTGTCAATGATATTAAGATTTCATTAACAACGTTCATATCTTGTGTACGGACTAACAGGTGTTATGGTATACACTTTTAATAACGTATTAACACTTCCACGAATGCAACAAGTACAAGTCAATCATATGCGATACGAATAAGAACTACATTTACACCCATTGACGGGTTTATAAAATAATATGATGTTTTCCGTTATCATTTAAATACATTTTTAATGAATCACAAGTATTTTAAATTTCATAAAATTGTATTAATTATTATATTTTTTGATGACTCCCCTTTTCTCTAAATTATTTTGTGATCTCTGTTGAGATTTAATTAATGATGACCCCTAAATGAGGTTTTTATAGGGTTTTAATTTATTTGTTGATGATATAAAAAAATCTTTCAAGTAGGGACCTTTAAAATCATCTTAGTTTTCCTTAATTTAATGAAAATGCTTGTACTGTTAAATTAATGAACTACCTACTGTTTTTTCTCTAATCCAGCATTCTGTCACACATAAAATATTTATTTGTCATACAGACAGCTAAGAAACTCGTTGAAGAAAAAACTAAAAGGAAACGATAAAAAAAATGATTGATTGATAAAATTGAGAGCCGCTGCGCAGTGCAAAGTTTTTACAAGAAATAAAATGTGTTAGATGCCAAATGTCATGTTGATAAACTCGTTTGTCTTACTTTCAAATGTTGAATTAATTTACCTATGGAATGTTTATTGCTCATTGTGTGTGAAATAGGTCATAATATAATAGATCGATAACAACCTGTTGAAGTATTATGTTTTTTTAATAATCTTCATCTCGGTTTAAAAGGCTATATATAATTTTAATGTGCGATTATATTCAACCGTTTGATATGTATTTCGACATTGTGTGCAAATACATAATTTGTTACACACACACCTTGTTTTGTTTGTATGAGCTAGTAAAAATCGTGGCAACTCACAAAATAATTATGGGTTCGCTTTTATAAAAGTCGACATACACGTGCAAAAACGATTAAAAAGGTTTAAATTAAAAATAATAATTATTTACGAATAACTTCAAAAGATTTTCAATTAAATCTTCAGTTATCCACCAACAGACGAGTTTTACTTTCTCATTCGAAAAGTATCTACGTACATTTGCTTCTCGGAATAAGAGGCTGGTTAGTAGGTGTAGGTACTTATTAATTAAGATGAAGTCATTAATATTTTTTTGTGGTGGAGCGAGGTATCGTGTTAATAACTTTTTACTTTAGATTGAAATGTAATTAAATAAAGGAAATTAAAATTTTGAATCCGAAATACTTTAAATATTTTTGTAAATTATACGAGGCGCGAGAGAGTTGTGGGAATAGTTTATAAATAATATTTTATGTATACGATATGGTTGAGAGGCGTTCGTTATGAATACGAGAGAGATTTATTTTTTCAGCACAATTCAATATTCAATTATTTGTCGAACACGACATGCAATTCACCGTATTGTACTGTATGTATCAGTTGTAGTGATTTATTCTCTCTGCCTCCACTTAGTTCCCTTCGTCTTTCTCCTCTTCTCTTATACATATCACCCTTCATATGCCTCGTGTCTTGCTGCTAGCTCCGTATTGATACGCTATAAATTTGATTTGTGGCCATTTTATTACTAACAACGAGTTCCGTCCGTTGGCGTTGGCCGAGAATCCTCACTATATTGTACGCACGATCCATCCATCTATGAACCGTGTTTACACGTCACGGACTTGTGTGCCTGTGTCCGAAAGTGAGATAAACAAGCGAATTTCGGGATCTAATAAATTATTCACTTTTACTGCCGCGATGAAATTTTATTTTAATGGACTACGAGGTTAGGAAGGCGGAACATTTATCAAACACATATGGTTAATTTTTGGTTCATCGTGCAATGATACACCTACGAACTAAAAAAAGACAATGTTAACTCGAGGTGACATGTTACGAGTCTCTCATCCTTCGCGAAACAAATTGTTCGCATTAAACAAAAAGGGCGTACGAAGTATTCGTGATGTACCTTCCTCGCAGAAACACGCATTCGTTTGCGATATTTATAAATACGATCTTACTGAGAATCTTATTATAAAGGGTAGCAATTTTTCTGGTAGGTTACCTCCTTTGCCTACATTTTGGAGTACGTAGAATTTTGTAAGCTTCCACGGCATGAAATATTAATACAAGGGTAAATTCGCCCCGGCTCCCTCCTTATCCTGGTCTCCCTGAGCCACGGTGAACCGTTGAAGCGGAAGAACTCCTTTATTTACCACTTGTACCTGTCACCTAGAAAAACACGTAAATGTTTTACGTTATGTCTGCCATAAATCACATCTTTGTTTGTGGATAAATATGGACATAGATAAAAGCAAAGCTCACATCCGAGGACTGCCAGAACTTGCCGAGATTGTAACGGCACTCTACTCTTGTAATAAAGTCCCATTTGAGGTTTTGTAGCTACTAGAAACTATTAATCTTGTTATAGTTGGGATTCCTCCTTGGGAAAAGAAAATGTTCTATCTTTTTTTTTACAAAGGTATAAATTTCGGGACCACCGTTATCCATAATGTCTCTCAGCTTTATTTAATTATTTTAAAAATTAAATGTCAGGATTTCAAACCAAAAAGAAGTTCATTTGGTCACAAAGCTCCTCGTAATTCAATTTTAATATTGAATTCAATTTTTCTTTTACTTTTTGATTCCCAATTTTTGATTAATTAATTTGACCTCAGCGAGGTTACATTTATTGAGACGTTCTTAAATATATATGTTATTTAACAATATGTTTTAATAATTTATTATATCATAATCATATTTTTTTAGAGTTTTATAAAATTATGAATTACCTTTTAAATTCAAAAGTAAATTTATAAATTAATAATGAATATTTGACTGTGCGTATTATCTACGTAAGGTATTTTAGTCTTATCGTAAAATTAAACAAAACATATGTGTGTTTTACAAATTGTGATAAATTTGTCGTTTAACGAGTTATGTACATTGTCCGTCTGAGTTATTAGTTTGAAAACGATTTATGGTTTATCATTTGTGTATTTCAAAATGATTCTGTGATTATTGACGGCAATTTCATGTTTGTTGGATTATATTATTTACGATATAACAAGATAACATTGATTCGATTACATCCATTTAGTGGGTTCTGGGATCCGGGTAGGTAGGTTGGTGAATTCCATTCCATTTGTATGTTTGCGTGTTTCATAGAAACAACCATAGCAAATTCTCTACGACCGATGTGATTTATTGTAGCATAATCTTTAGACAATAACAGTTTGCATTGAAGAAAGTTCTAGTGCTCGATATTTTTCTCTAACAAACGGTTCGCTGACAGTAGAATTATTGTTTTGACATTTGACGGTACGGTTTTTATGCGTTGTTATACTTCGCATGCGATGTGGCAATTACTATAATTTTGCATACGATGAATTACGATCTTGCGAACATAGATATTTGATTTAGGATTTGTAATGATAGTGCACGCTTTTGAAAATATTACACAGTTTAATTTTCCGATGTCATTGAATTAGAAGGTGTTAACAAATAGAGCGATATTATCACGAGTAGGTATACAATTGCGCAATTCACTTTTTTAGGTGTTATTAGGGTTTTCCAAAAACCAATGGTTAAATAGTAATTGTTAACTATTGATGAAATAAATCAAACCGTTGTTTTTATTTACCACAGTTTAAATATAAACACGATTAATATAAATATTCACGTAAATATTTTGTTATGATCTGTTACTCACTTTTTATCGTAGTGTTTTTTTAGATCGTAGTTTTTTTTCGAAATTGAGACTCCTTAGAAACTTCTGCAAAGATAATGTTTAATAGAATTCGAATTTTACTGAAAAAAATATATAAGCTAACTGCGATGGGTTGGTTTCATGGACAATTTTAATGATCGACGAAACGAAGAAATTATATAGAGCTGATGAGAAGGAATCAGAGGAAAATGCTGGTCATGATATGTAGTGAAATAGTTTAAGCCTTATTTCAAATGTTTGAGGCGGTGTGAATTATATAAGGTAAGCAACTAACGTAAGCAAAAACATGAAGGGTGAGAGAATGATAATGCTCAATATTTAGTGGACTGATTACGCGAATGGAATACGAAAATGAGAATAAATAAATTGAATTTATCTTCTTTTGATTTGTTATTCTAACATACCTTATTTGACTTAAACTATCCTATACTTTATTTTGAAAAGAATTACTTTCTTCTTTTTTGTTTAAATTATTTTAAAGGCTAATAATGTCACAATAATATGTTATTGTTTCCAAGTTTGTAAAAAATAAAGAAAAATAAAATGTACCTCTACTCACGTAACTGTAATATGAATGACGGACACCAGTTTGGTTTTGTTTAAATAAAATATCAAATAATATGATGGAATGAAGGCGCATATAATTTATTTATGACTCACGTTATCCAGAAAAGTTTTTGCACGATATTCTGAAATAAGAATAAACAGACAGACATTATAACATTGAACCAAAACATTCTGTTGGGGGAACATATATTTCTACCAAATATACGGATGTATATAAATCGTCACTCCAATAAATTCTTGTCTGCTTATTGTCCAAGAAATTCGTTGTGGATTTTTCTTATTTTCCCCTCCTTCAAATCCAGAAATTTCCCATTCTTAGCGTGGATTCTGTAATTTATATCTTGATCCAACTTTTGATGTTGGTAATCTTATTACCGCACTCCTTGTTTCCTGGTACCTATGTACAACGAAATCATTCCTCGTAATTTTTTCTCAATTAGAATAAAGTTGAATTAAACCAGTTTTTAAATCTCATAAATCTGGATGCGCATTGTTCATTTGGGAAATATAATTATTATTGAGATCCTTTGAATATTTTCCGACTTTGTTAGTCATGTAGGTATAGGAAAGAAAATATATTAAACTGGAATAGGAGACTATCAATTAAACTCGAACATTTTCCTAAGAAAAGCGATTCTCATATTTTCTTTTATTTGATGTCGTTCCTCAACCCTTGCGGACTATGGATTGCTGTGATTTCCTTTCATTACTTTTCTTTGATTATCCTCTCCCGACTCGCTGTAGACTTCAAACAAAGAAAATATATTTCCATAGTTAGTTTTAGTTTTCTTTCCCTTGTATTTTAAGGGGTTGATTTTTTTTTGTCATATAGAATGTGTCAGTTGAAAACTTGCTTATTCGTCCAATATAATTTCACAAGCCATTATCAAAATATATTGCAGTAATTTGCCAAATTATTGTCTTTGTTGTAATTTATTTCTTAGTCACTTTCGTGTTGTTTTTTGAATTATGATTTCTTGTTTGGATATTCTTATGGAGTTCTATTATGTAGGTAGGTACTTATGCAAAAGGCATGTTTTATAAATTTTGAGAAGAAATCTATACACCGATACTTAGATAATTTTTTCTTCCATTGAAGAACTTAACCTAATTGTTTAATGGAGTCTACCTTCCGTCTTTAGCTGTTTCTGATATCTCTCAACAGGATACGCACTATGGATGCTGTGACTAAAACATGGTTACTTTATATTATTTAACTATAAGAGTGGGATACTGTCCGTCTTAGAGGAATGTTTGTGCATGCAGATGTTGATCCTTAGTTACTTATAATATATTGACGAACATTACATAGATGCTTGCTGCGTTTGTGGACAGGACTGGTTTAGAATTCTTGACCTGAATAATATCTAATCATAGGTTTTCTCGATGCTTTTTGTTTTCACATTTATAAGACAATAAAATTAAGAGTAGAAATTTGACGATGATCGGTGTAACTTTGTTATAAATAGTAGGTACCTATGTTGAAACAGTACCGACGTAAATAAAAAAATTAAACATGATAATGATATCGTTTATAAGTTTTGTGTCTAGAATTTTCTAAGTTTGTAAGTACATACTGCTTGTTTTCGTGTCTATTCTGAAAAATGGCAATAAAAGGAGGGAAGGGTGAAAGAAAATAAACATTTTTCTCTTTTGAATGGATCCTTCTCTTTCACAGAAAAATTTATGTTTAATCATCGGACATAAAAGGTTGTTTACATTGACAAAATTACCTGGACA
The DNA here is from genome assembly GCA_963576475.1 of Molanna angustata. Classification (NCBI taxonomy): domain Eukaryota; kingdom Metazoa; phylum Arthropoda; class Insecta; order Trichoptera; family Molannidae; genus Molanna; species Molanna angustata. The sequence continues at coordinate 38,940,282 of OY754964.1, read as the reverse complement.
GTTTGTATTCAAGTGCCTACCTTTTATTCTTTTAAACCCGGAGAATTGCTCATCAATCATATTTTTTGATGGAAAAGACTTTTATTTTTCAAATTATTAAAATGAAAATTAAGACAGTAATTTCATTGAACAACAATCAAGTAATGTCTTTTATGGGAAATAAGAATTTTACCCAAGATATCAGAGTTGCCCTATTACGTAGCTACAATATAAAATCTATATAAAATGAGTAAAATATAAATATAGAGTACAGTACCTACATATTTATATAAGTAATTGTTTCATATTAAATTCCGTATGTATATAACAGGCCCAATATTATATTACTTTTGAAAAATCTGATTTTTATTTTGTTTTTTTTTTTTATCAGTGTAACTGATATAAAATAATAAATGATTATAATATAAACGATATTTAAATATGTAGGTGTCTTATGTTGGTGTGTATTATTTGTTTTTATGAATACAATAGAAAGGGATGAATATTATTGGGATTAGGCGGTAGGTAGGTTGGTGGTATATCTGTTTGGAGTTTTGCAAAGAGTTTGGTCAACATTGGTCCCTTGCTAATATTTACGAATCGTATTGAAGTTAACGTCTCTTAATGTGTTTTAAATGTTCACTGTTGTTTCCAAGTAAATAATATAATACTCAATATATTATATAAGTATTTAAGGTTTATTTACTCGACGATTTCTCAATATTAATACGTATATTGACGCTTAGTGCGTGCAGCTTTGTATAAACTAAAATATTTAAAGGAAAATTTATACACGCCATATTTTTTTAGGTAAGAGTTATATGCATAAAAGTCATACGGTACATTTTTGTATGTTTATGAATATCATATAAGGAATTATCGTACAAAAAAACATTTTACCATCTAATTTTGTTTTGATGTTGTAATCCCTTCTGATAAAGAAGCATTATCAAATAAATCACTTTTTTAGTTACAAAATAATTTATATTTTATAAAATTATTCAAAACTCATAACTCAATCTGCATATAAATAAAGTAGACCTGGTAAGATTGTCGTTCTGGATTTGCGAATGTTTGTGCACGACTATATTCATGTCAGTCTGCCCAAGGCTGCCTGTTCTAACATTCGTTTGAAATCTTTCTATGTGGAAATCGGGAATTTTACAGTAGAGTAAAAAACTTACAATATTACATTTTTATAATATTACATTTGAAACAGTATAAAAACACAAAGCCTCACAAGCTGATATGTTTTTTTTTTATTATTTTCAAAAGAAAGTATGTTTAAATGTTATATAATAAGAATTAAAGAATGCTTTTATGCTTTACTCGCCGAGTCGCCAAAATTGATTTATGTGAATTTACCCCGAAGATGACAAAAATACCAACATTCTGATATATGCGTCCCTATCGTAATTAGACCTCAAATGGCACGAAGTAATAAAATCCGACACAGGGAGAGTGAGCAATTCACGTTGAACAAATGGTCTCTTTTGCATTGTGGGTCAGATTTACTTTCCTCGCGTTGTTCCACCATTCTTTCAGCTGTCAAATATTCGAAAGTTAGCTACTTTTTATTTTTATCGTAATTAATATGTATTGATTTAGTTTATTTTCCAATATTTAATAACTTTATATTTTATTTTCTTTCGGAATCAAATTTTAGCCTATATAGTTACAAAAAAATGTAAGTTGAAATTTCAATTCTCGATGAATTTAGGTAAATTTTAAATCAACATTCACATATGGAAAGAACGTAGGTATTTGTTTAAAGATATTTTCATAAATGAGTTGGTGATTATTGTATTTCGGTGTACAGGTTATGTCATTCTTCTAGGAGTAGGTGAAAGGGTGCAGAAGGAATGGCACATGAAAATAACATGTTGCGAATGGTTGCACTTAGGGCAAACGAATCTAAAGAACAGCAAGAAAGGAGATGTGAAGCCAGTAGATTACGAATGACGGCGTATAGGGTATTACAATTTCTGCAGCAAGAAAGAGGAAGTACAGATTTTCAGTCTTCAAGTAATTGGATAGAGGTAGGGAGTCGTGATAATTTAATGACAATAGATCAGATGAATATGCAAGACGTTGAAGAAATAGAAATTACTGCACTTGAATGCGCCATCTTAGCAGCATTAAAAGTATAAAACAGCCTCTAAGTCTTCAAGTCATAAGGCCCCTGAGTCAAATTGAAAACGCTTAACAATATCGCCAAACACTATTTTTTTTGTATGTAAAATAACAGAAGTGACATTGAAACATGAATCATGGAGACAAAAGGAAAATTCTGCTTTTTCCTATAGTTGCAATATAGATATCAACCTATAGTTGCAATTTATTTCTGAGCCAGTATCAACTTTTGGTAGAATGTCTATAATTTGTACATATTGTGGTGATTTGAAATGGAAGGGAGAAAACCCAGGAATGTGTTGTAACAATGGAATAGTACACATACCTGCAATAGATATCCTCCAGAGCCTCTTTATACATTATTGACAGGTAATTCTATAAATGCATGTCATTATAGAATTAAGTATTTTAAAAGTCATGTTAGAAGATATAATAGGACGATGTATGAGAGGGTCAGAAATGAGGACATAAGGAAAGCATGTAAGATAAAGAAAGATGTCATTAATAGAATTAAAGTGAACACATTGAGATGGTTTAGCCACATGGGCAGAATGAATGAGGAACGCCTGACAAAGAAAATATACATTGCGGACAGGAATCGAATGAGAGGTCGGGGTCGCCCAAGTAAGGGATGGCATATCCATGGGAACGCTATTTTGAAAGGCGGAGATGTCAGAAGCATGAACAACAAATGAATATATTTAGGACAATGTATGAATGTCGACGAGGCGATGAATGTGTGTCAAGATAGAAATAAGTAGCGTTTGGTTCTCTCTGCCTACCCCGCGAGGGACATGGCGTGATGGTATGTATGTAATGCTTGCTTTCAAATGAAATTTTTAGGAACCACTAAAGAATTATGAGAGACCCCTTCAAAGGGGATAGAGTTAGATGTGTTACAAAGGAGGATCGAATTAGAAATGAATACGTCCGAGGTAGTGTTGGAGTCGCCTCTATTCCGGAGAAACTAAAGGCCAGACACCGATGGTACGGACACATTACCAGACGAAATGAGGATCATATAGTTAAACTCACACAGGATATCTCACTCAGTCCAGAAATAGAGGCCGTACATAGGCCACCTGGTGGACAAATATTAAGGAGTTGAGGGAGGAGCAACTAACCAGAGAAATGACGCAAGATGGAAAGGTCTCCGAAGGGCAAGAAAGGAAAGGTCATACCAGAAGGGCCGCTCCAGATGAACTGGGAAGAGGCAAGGAAGAAGAAATCTATATTTTCAAAACATTTCTGTATGTTTCATTTAATTAACAAATTATTTCACTTTCAAATTTATGAAGACAAATTTAAGAAAATAAAATTAAATAATTGCCAACAATCCATTACTTTATTCACATAAAAATATCATCATCATTATTCTTAGCGTCACAACTCTTGATGGGTCCTATCTGTGTCCAAGAATCTACTCCATACTGTTCTATCGTTGGCTGCCACCTTCGAGTTCTGCTGCCCCATGGCTCATGACTATGCTGATGTCCTGGTAAAGATCATAAAGTTCGGTGATATATATCTTTTACGCCATGTTTGACAGTCGTTAATAGGTACATAGGTATATTCTGCATAAGATTTTTCTTTCAAAGGCATCCACTCTGTTTTCATCGTGTTTTGTTAATATCCAGGTAGGTATCCGATAAAAATATATTACTATCAAATTCAACAAAACTTATTAACGTGGTAAGTTTTCTCCATATCTCTAACAATGTATATCTTTGTCAAAAACTTAATTGAAAAAACTTGAATCAAACTATAAAAACTATATAACCATATTGAATTGAACACATTTTCCTATTCTGACATATACGCATTGTCGTCTCGATACTCGACATACATACATCACCTAATAATAATAATAATTAAAGACTTTTATAGTATTAAAAATATAAAATATATAAAGGGAAAGAACACGGGAATCTCTTCGGTGACGGATCTTTAACCAGTTCAGTCGTTGCCTGCTCTCGGACATGTGGTCGAACTTCCTGAGTCCAAACACGTATCGAATGCAGACATTTTGTAACCGTTCGAGTTTGTTAAGTTGATCTTCAGTTGAATCTCAGCGTAGGCAACGTCAGCGTAGTCAAGTAATGGTAGCATGTGTTGTTGAGTTACGCGACATCCTACGTAGGCGATTCAAAGCGAATGCGAAGCGATCCGAACGGATACATGCAAATTCAAAGCGATGCGGTGCGACGCTGCGGCTCTGTCCTACGGGCACGCGAATCGTGCTTCTGACATTATACTTTACAAAAAAAAACTATGGCACCGCTTCCAATTCGCGCGAAAATATCAAACCAATTGATCGCGTTCGCTTCGCATCGTGCCATGTCACACCGTACCCTACTCGTGGTCGGTAACGCAGGACACTTCAATAGTTACCGACTGTTTGTTATTTTCGCGCCGCTTCGCGTTCGCCTTGAATCGCCTACGTAGGACGTCGCGTTAGAATGATTTTAGTCTTAACTGGTAAATAATTTTTAAGTCGGCCTCATACGTTCTCATTTGTTATTCAACAAACATACGACAAAGTTTAAGTATTAAATTTAGACTAAAATTATTATATTTATTTGTTTATAAATTTTTGGAAGACTAACAGCATATATATTACATCTAATATAATAATTTAACAGCCAATTAGAAGTCTCCGCTGATTGGCTATACTGTCAGTAACAAGTTGAAAAATATAACATAATAATATAATATGTTTCTGTAACAGATAAAGTTTCATCGTGAAACGGAGGTAAACATAAACAAGAAAAATAAATTATCACCGAAGAGAACATACATGATTTTATATTTTAGTGGTTACAGTTGGCAAAATAAATTATAGTATTAAAAAAATTGCACTTAGAATACATCTCGCTACTGTAATGCTAATCTGAAATACATCAAATTCTGGTGAATTAAATATAAAATGTCCATAACCAAACTATAGTACCGCTTTAATGTCTGCAGTTAAAATAAGAGTCTGCGAATGCTTGCTAAATTAACTGAAAAGGCGAATATCCTTATTTAAGCATAAAAAATTATACAATCTAAATACACAACACACAATAGATGATCGAGTAAACATTTAAGTAATATCGTTTAGATTTAGACTACATGTTGAGTTTGCAAACATAATTTATCGGTCATTTGTCAAATGTCAAGTCAAATGTCAACCACGGTGTTGCCAGGATTTAAAGTACTAATTATTATTGGAGAGTTGCACGAAAAAATATTAATATTTATTACATGCTTATTTACAAGGAGTTTAAAATATCAATCTTTCTTAAATTAAACAATTTATTATTTTGTAAATTAATATTTTATAAGAATAACGTTTTTGTGCGGAGGCGACAAACACAGCAGCGAAAAATAAAGCTTGCTCCGTGTCATGGTTTGTGAAACGCAAATTAAGAAACTAAAAGAGAAGCTTCGTTTGACTTCTACAATAGGGTTTGCAACCTTTTTAACCACTTTGCGGATTATAGGCGTTTGATTTAGATGAAACTCAGCAATCTTCGTATTGCCTGTATAATTAAAAATGGTCCCTCAGTGTCTCCCGTCCCTTCGGAGCCTCCCGTCTTTCAATGCCTCCTGTCCCTAAGTGCCACCCGTCTCTTCAGGTCCTTTTGTACCTCCCGTTCCATCAATGCCTCATACCCCTCTTCATTTCCTCCCTTCAGACATTTTAGTAACTTCAGACCCCTCAGTACCTTCAGATCGTTCAGTACCTTCAGACCGTTCAGTACCTTCAGACCCCTCAGTACCATCGACCGCCGGAGGCGGTCATTTACCGCGCAGCGGTAAAAGCCGGCTGCAAGCCCTAGCTTAGAAGCTGAGCGAAGCGAAGCTTCTCAGCTAGTATTATATAAAGTTTAGTTTGTCGATCGACATTTTTTGATAGAACTCCATTGTATGTAGATATATTATAAATATAAAGTACCTAAAATACACATGGTTTTCGTTATATTGAATTTAATTGACAATCGACGCGTTTCGTGTACCTAAGGCACATTGTCAGAATAAGAACAAAAACCAAGTATATTTCATTTTATATTCATATGCCTACAATATTATGTGTTTATATTATAAAACATTTAAATTGAACTAGTAAAAACATTTTTTAATAAGAAAAATATTTTTTTATGATAAATTTATGAGTTTAACTGCCTATATTTCCATTTTTTTTTTAAAATACCTATCGAAAAAAGCCGAAACACCCCAACTAGATAATTTAATTTTCTATAAAAAATATTAACATTATATTATCACATCTCAAATGTTTTTTAAGAATTTTTATAAAAATTGAATTTAGTGATGACATTGCTTCACACAATTTGTATGCAGTCGCCTATAAACAATATGTAAGAAGACTTAATAGTTTGATAGGTACTTAATCTCCAAACATACATACATACAGAACCATCATGCTGTTTTCATATTCAGGGTAGGAAAAGATAATGACCTCCATACTGTCCTATCTTGACATAAATACCAACATTTGTTAAAATTTTCAATAATTTAGATTTATGGGTTTATACTTTGATTTTTATTCTTCAACTATACATACTATCGCTATCGACAGTTGGATCTCATGTGTTACATGCAACTAGTATGTAGTCATATTTATCGACAGTTAATATTTATTTAACTCTCAATAAATAAGTCTAGTTTCCAAACTGATTTTTTAAATTTACAATTTTTTTTATTTATTCAATATAATCACTATTAAATTTATTTTATTAATTTTGTTTTCTTTAAAATGGTTGTTATTAATTTTTGTGAACTCTTAATCGTTAACTTTTTAATCGGATTATTTGTTTTATTAATGAATATTGCTTTGCTTTCACGAATCTAGTAAAACCAGTTTCGAACCTTGTTACTTTTACATCTTTTTTTCGTCCAGTGTTGTGTGATGAATTAATAGTGTAAACTATTACATTATTAAACATCCACTTATCCGCCACAAGAGCGTATTGTTTCAATTTCAAGTTGTAATATGATACAGGTTTGTCTCTAGTAATTCCAGCGTGATCAATCAAAAAGTTCTTTCAGGAGACACATCCCCCTAACGTTGGATAAAACGCATTTCCTGTTATGCCCCTTAAACGGAACCCCTCCAATAAGTCTAATTCATTTGGTACAAACTTTCTGTTTGTGAAAAGTACATAATGCGAAAATGTCTACCCACTCAATCGCGTTCTTAGATATTTTATTTTATTATACTATAGGATGTGATGAATAACTTTTCGATATATTATTATGTTATTATTGTTGTCAAAGGCCAAGCATTTTTTTATGAAGCATCGTGTAATTTATACATAATGAATTGGAATTTATTATTTAATGAATATTTGAATCAATTTTTTTTCCGGTTATTTCTCTTTATTTCCGCGTTTTCTCACAATATTTTTCCTTTTAAGATATGACCATGTTTACATTTTAAATTCAAATTAATTTATCTTGACGTAATTTGAACAAAGTGCATTAATATTCTGTCAAATCATTAAAATTATTCTTTTAATCTTTAAATTTTTTTTTAAATTTTTCGTCAAAGAATGCGAACAATGAAAATAGACATAGAATAGCGTTCGTCAACATTTTTGAATAATTTAAAGAGCGTCGAACAAATAACATTAATATATATTTTTTATTTAAAAAGATATATGGACAGTTGCAATATGTACATTTTTACTTTTACACAAATGAACATTATTTTTCATGATGTTGAGAAAAATAAACGCGTAAATAGAATTATTCGATATATTTTTAACATCTCAATAGAGACGAATTTGGAATATTATAGGAGAACCAGGAAATCAAGGCACCTAAAGGGCTTGCGACTTGCCATCGACTGGTTTACGTGATCACTTTATGTGCTTGCGCAACATTCACCAATTATGTCTTCTTATTGAGTTCCCTATCAATGCAATTTTTTAAAGTTCATATTTCAATCATGAAAATATGTTCCGTTTGAAAATGAGCTGATTACACCATCGCCATCTATGAAGTGACGAAGGAACTTTAATAACTTTTGTAACGTCATCTACTGAGAAATTGGTTTGTAAACCACTTTTTCATAAAATATAACTGACTACCGACAGGGAAAAAAAATCCAATATTTGCGTATATACAACTATAAAAATATTCGAGAGTATATCGAAAATGAAAAAAAAAACATACGAACAAGAGAAAAACATCAAAATGCATTATTATTTATAGCCATCATTAGTTGTCCACACAAAACTCGTGTGTTTTTACTCCTCACTAACCCAAGGGGTTATAGTGGGGAGTTATGATTTCGCAATTTTTAAGGTTATTTTTTTATTACAGATTATCAACGAGAATCATGCTGAGATTATATTCTGAAAGTTTCATCACAATGTATCTGTGTGTGTGTGCTATGTGCTGTGTGTAGTGTGCTATGTACGGCGTGTTCATTTTTACTTTATCGATTATAGACTAAAGTACTCATTTGATTCTTTTCAAATTTTGTAAATATGTATATCTAATACTTGCTTAGACCCCATTAGATTTTGAACGATATATGAATAGTGCTTCTCAATTTATTTAACTGTCCAATATTTCAAAGTGACCCCAAACTCAGGAAACTTAAAATTTGAAATTTTTATTTTCAAATTGGTAAAAAGGCATACCACTTACATAAAATGGCATTGAAGAGTTATCAAGTTTTCATAATAAAATATTTAAATAAAAAATAATTTAACAAACTCATTTCACGAAAATGCTGAAAATTTTCACACACAAAATTCGAATACTTTATAAAATGACTTGTTAGTGAGGAGTTTAGCGTTGGCCACAACCCACTCGTTTTTAATTGCCTTCGTTTTGTCAACAATTTTCATCATAATGTCCACATTGTTTATTTTCTTAATTTCAACTATCAATAAAGGTTTATTTTGTAATGTATCTCGAGTACACACAAATATATAAAGGCATCAAAGCAATGTGTAGTTTTAATTGGATTTTAAATTAATTGCATTTAAAATACATTTCAATTAACGGTGACACAGAAGGAGGCGGTAGAATAATAATAATATGACGACAATTGGTGGAAGGGGGACTTATATAAATGTTAGCTTTTCAGTGTTTCAGAGAGGGGATGTCATTGCGTGCTCTATGGGCGCTTCGGGGCATTTGGTCGCCCCTGTTTGTGTATAAACTTTTATTAACATATCATATTACAGTCGTTGGAACTCAATCATTCCAAACGACAAAAAAGTGCAACCCGATATTTTCGAATGATTTTAATTTAGTTATGGGTTTTATGTTTGCACAGCAGGTAAGTATACAAGTTAATATACCTAAATACCTTTCTAGTGACTAAATATTATTATAAGTCTTCAGCTACATACTTACATATTCCCATATTTGTATATTATGCTACATGTACAATGTAGTGTTCAATAATATTTAAAATACACACCTTGTTTGAAAAGATCTTTGAAATAAATATAAGAAAGCCTTTTACACTGTGCACTGTGCATAATTTTGTATCTACCTACAGATACCGGAAAACTTCTTGATACATTCATTCATGGTGTGGAGCGGTTTGCGCATAAATGTCAACCAAGCAAAAAACACAAATTAGTTCTGCGCGCCCACGTGACTGGTTCATGTTTTCCGCTAAATAAAAATATTTTTTTTAGGAAAATAAAGTTTTTTTCTGCATAAGGATAATGTTGTAACTAACGAAGACACAGATATTAATTTTGTTATCTGTTTCATATTATAAAAAGAAATATTTATATAAAACTATATTATTTCCAAAATAAAACGAATAGCTCAATGTGATATTTTAAATGTGGAAATTGTGGATGTTGTTATTTGTATTTTTTCTTTTTTCGTAATTTATAAAAAGGTGTTGTGGAGGATCAAGGGGGAGGCCTATGTCCAAGAATGAAAAAAAAACAGGCTGAAGATGAAGAATTTATAAAAAAAATATCTAGGTTCACCAAAGACCTTATATACTATTATAAGGTCTTTGAGGTTCACATTGTAAACATAGTACACACTACTTGACTATGCAATATATGTGTATGAATTGTTTGTATTTTGTCATTAATTTATATTTTATTTTTATAATTTAATTTAAAAGTACTTCTTACTTTATAATTTAGAAATTTCCTTCTTTTATCTCATGAATTAGAATTTCTCAACCGAATCTTAAGTTAAACTTAGTTTGCAGTATCTTAAGCTCAGTGCATTTGGTCTCATAACTACCCTATTATAAGTTTGTATATGTATGTAAGCCACCTAAGTAAATTCCAAAAGTTGATTTTCATTGCGGATTATAAGTTCCGACAAGTTTATACGGGAATTTAATCTAACGGCTTAAATATGAATAATTCCACCTTAATTTGCAAGTTTGTTGTGTGTTATGAGTCGTGTCCAAATGTCATCTCTGTAGACACTACCGCTAACTGCACCAGATTACATCACTACCAAACACTTTGACTAAACTTCTTAGACAGCTATAGTTTGCCAACTCGATGGTTGGTTCCATGGAGTAATAAACAATATTCACGTATTTCCCCGACTGGGTTGAATACTTAATAAATACACAGAATATTTTTGTTGTCAATTGGTTATGTCACTATTTAATTTATTCTTTTTTTTTATCTTATATGGCATTCCACCCAATCAATATGATGATTTCTACCAGTATAAAAATGTTATTAAATTATTTTGAGATTTGAGGTTATTATATAGATTGAATCCATTAAGGCGAAGAAATTTTGCTATGTGTAAATAAATATGCATGGAATTTAAGAGGTTATAGTAAAAAAGATAGTACAAATAGTAAATTTGAAAAAAAAAATCGGTATATTTTTCTGTGTTCTTACGTCTAAAGATACAAATTTATGTATTTGATTCTAAATGTCTACAAAATATTTATTCACGTTAAAGAAAACATTTTGAAATTTGAACCGGAAATTTGTATGTTTAGGGAAAATACTCGAGACGTGTTGTATAAAACTCTCATTTCCTCAGTTTATTGTTAGAATTTGATATTTGAACAAAAGAAAGAAGAAGAAGTATCGACACAGCACGGAGGTTCCTACCTACACGAGAAGATTGTAACTTTTCCAAAGTGTGTGAAATATCTTGTACGGTGGAATATGTTGTTATATTTTGGTGTCGTTCGTCTGTCACGTGAGGTGTGTGTGCACTTGACAAAACACGACCGGTGCTTGTGATGGGAACTTTTCCTGCCGACATTATACCTACATAAACACAAATACACATACATACACACAAATACACATACATATACACAAATACTCTTACACAAACCTCCCCACTCTTCTTGAGCATTCATAATATATATCGAGAAAACACAATGATACTCAAACATTTCATTTCGCCTCACTCTAATGCTCTGGCTATATCCAAAAGTGGCACTGGGCAGGGCATGTCGTCCAAACTATAGACTCCAGATGAACCAAAAAGTGCTGGAATAGCGACTTAGAATGTGCAGAAATGTTGGAAGACTTCTATCGAGGTGGTCCGAAGATACAAGACGAGTGGTTGGAGGCGCGAGGCGGTTGGATGCGGTCTGCTCGGGACGGAGAGCTTTGGAGGTCTCAGGGGGATGTCTGTGTCCATTTCTGATATGATGATGATGATGAATGCTCGGAATACGCTATGACACTGACACTCGACACTAATTTAATAAATATACTAATTTTTGAACCCCCGAATAATGAGAAACCACTGACTTTGAATCGGTCCACAGTGTTGTGCATGACGACGGATCGGAAGTATTTCTCTCTTGGAGGGTTTTTGTGATATCCGCAAGTTTGGTTCAATTCAACTCAAAGTACACACTTTTCGTATAAGTTTTCCATTGTCATATATCATAAAGTTTCGTAGGAGAGTTCAATTTAAAAACCATTTCCTCATAATGCTGCTAGTAACTGAATAAACTTTATACTGTGGATGGTGGAAGTTCTACTGAAATTCGTCAATACTAGATTTGTATATTAGAGCTGTGATATTTTTTATCGGAGATGGAAGTTTTCATCTGTGAATGATTTATTTGCATAAGTTTGTATCTGTCATAAATGAAAAGATTACAAAATAACTTCAAATATTGTCACCTAAGAGTTCCGTTTATACATACATATAATAATAGGCAAGCAAAGCTCGCGGTACACAATGGTATCGTCGCACCGACTCTAATGTATGCTAGTGAGACATGGACATGGCAGAAGACGCATGAAAGTAGAATTAACGCGGTTGAAATGAGGTCACTAAGACGAATGTGTGGTAAAACGATATATGATAGAATAAGAAATGAGGATATTAGACGAGAATGTATGATTGAAAGAAATATCGTAAGTAAGATGAAAATAAATGCCCTAAGATGGTTCGGCCACTGAAAATAAATGCCCTAAGGTGGTTCGGCCATATAGAAAAAATGAGTGATGACCGCCTGACAAAAAAAGTATACAAGGCTGATAAAAGAGGAACGAAAAGTAGAAGTCGGCCAAGAAAAAGTTGGCACGATTACATAAATGGGATTTTGAAAGATGGTGATGTTAGAAGTAAGAATAATAGAAGAGCGTGTATGAGACGATGTATGGACGTGAATGAAGCGAGGAATGTATGTCAAGAGAGAGGAGTCTGGCGTTCGGTTCTCTCTGCTTACCCCAAATAGGGAAATGGCGTGATGGTATGTATGTATGTAATAATATGAAGCGTTTTTGTAAAATGTTTGTTTATTTGCTGTATATATATTTTGGATTCCACTTGATAATTTCAATATTTTGAGCTGAGTATTTTTTGCATTTATATAATTTAAGATTGAATAATTTTTCATTAAATATGTACGAAAACATCATTATTCATTAAACAATCAACTCTTACGTTGCGGGAAAATTAATTGCGTTGAGGCTAAATTTAAAACCAGATCTTCTGGACTGTTAGGCCATCACTCTCGACGACGTATGAACCTATATTTTTGTAAATTATCTTAAATTAATAACAATAAAATCAGTGTCGGAATAGTAATTTGGCTAGATCAATTAGGTACATAGCTTATAAGATGGAAGGAAGATATAATGTTGCAAGAGGGAATCGTTAAAAATCTGAACGCAAGAGACGATGAATGCAGGCAAACGAAGCAAAAAATAAATATAATCTTAAATTGTTTGTTATAAAATTGTTTATACATACCCAGATTAAGACAATTTGACAATATTGAAAAGGGAAAATAGGCCGAGGAGAAGTGTTTTATTTTGTCTCATCTTGTTCTATGAATATTGTTAAAAATCTAATTTTTAATATTATTTTTGTACGTGGGAAGATAACGTAGGTTTATGTTTGTATGTACGCACAATTTTGTTTCTATATCTACATCTGAATCAAATTCAAAACGTTCAAAACAAACATAATGAGTTTCGTAGGAACAAAATATTTTATTTTTGTAAATAAAACAAGTGAAACAATTAAATATAATTAGATTGTAATATAAATAAATCACGAGTCGGGTGCCTTGGGCAATGTGTTAGTATGTATATGTATATTATCTAATATATGTATGGTCGAGTGTATACTATCGGGTTTCCGAGCCGTTACAGATTTCTACATTTTTAAATGGACAAATAATGAAGCACCATTAAGAGCATACTTCCTGTCATTAAATCATTTTTGTTACCCTTCCTACGTACTATGAAAGAGATCACATACACACATATTATGTGTATACTTCTATCACATATATTTCATCTGCCTACATGGAACAAATTAAGAAGGGAACATGTTGCGTTATTTTATACCTCTTCAACGTTGTTTTTCAAACATTTTTTCTCCACTACGAACCGTGTCAAAAGACTCCCACTTACGCAAGAAACCGGAAATTTAGTTTTCGTATAAAAAGTGTGTATTATATTCAACAATTACCAATAAAAACCTTTATTTTTTCAACTGTTTCGTAATAAGTTGTTTCACGAATATTTATGACTTGTGCTTTGACACATACTCGTTGTTAACAAGCTTTAAAATATTAGAAATTGTACATTTCTTTATTAAACTTATGATTATGTAAATGTTATTGTCATTGTTACTTATAAACTAACTGTTAACGTATGTAATACGAATGCTAGTTAAATATAAGCAATATTATAAAACTACACGGAAAACCGCATTCATACGTAGCGTCTTGTTAGGTATAATTATAATTCAATAGGCCCAATTCAGATTCGACTAAAAATTTTATACGGAATTTTAGTATATGAGAAATGTCAAAAAGTTGACCAAATTTATACGGGATTAAATTGGTATTCAGATTCTCTAATTTTATCTCATGACGTCACACCGCGCGGATAAAATCCTTTTATCCACGGTTTCCCGTTGATTTGGACGTTTTCGTATTCCGATTCGCAACTTAGACGTTCGATCTTTTAAAATATGACTTAAATTTATGCGGGTCGTTTGACATCCGTCTACAATTTTGTACGCTGGATAAGGGCTCCATTATTTGTTTGTTTTTACTTTATTCAATTATTATTAATAATTATTTGGTGAAATCGTTTAAAGTGGAGAATTTTTTTTACTCACGTCTAAAGAAAAATAAACGTGATAACTTTTTAACTGTACAAATTTATGACAAACAATAATCATCACGTATTTATAGGTACAGGTTACTTGACTTTCGTTGATATATTTAGAGACCACACAAATAATGGAATTTTATTATCTTTGCCTAGATAATGGATAAAGAAGGTAAAGTTGTAAATTTTATTGGTTTTTGTAGCTTTTAATTAATGATGTGACACGAATTTTATTAAAAGTAATTGTAAGAGATTCCACTTGTCAAATAACGTACTTACAAATTATATATCTATCATAATAATGAAAATCTACCAAGAATGGTCATTCATCATCAATTTTAATATGAAGTATTCTTACAAGTAGCTAAATTTATATTCAATGTTCTACTAAAGTTTGGGGCTTCAGTCAAAATCTCACATACAAGTTGTCTCATTTGAGGTTAGGTTATTATATAAACCATTATGTTCATTTTAAATCTTAGGTGACTCTGGATTAAATAATTATTACCATGAGTAATAACGCCCCAGATGAACCGACAGGATACTAAAAACAGGAATTCTTAGTTAGAATAATAATTTGTATACTATAAATAAATAAATTTTGTTCATTGCAGATGAAGACATTATTGAAATAGATATTGGCAATAGCGACAGACTTACTTATGATGATACTTACATTTTTTTCCACGTTGCAAGGACTAGAAGTAATTTAATAAGAAGACACATCACTTTAAAAAAAAATCATATATATATTTAGTTATATTAAATTTGTCACATTTTCTATGTATGTATAAAATAAATAATCGTAATATAAATACATGTGTATTAAATTTGTTGTATCTAATTTGTAGAACCTTTTAAGCAGTAGACAGAATGACAAGGAAAAATAAAACAAGTATGTAAATTGTTATAAAAATAATACATATTTTTTTTCATTAATTCTGTATATTATAAAAAAGAATTACAATAATATTTTCCGCCAAACTGCATAATAGTTTTTTGGCAAGGCAGATTCTCTTTTTCACATAACTAATGTATCTATTTAAAACATTTTATTTTACAGATCCATAGGTAGGTATAATAAAATCTGAATAGATAGCTATTTACATTCAAATAATAATTATATGCAAAAAGGTTATTATACTTTATCAAAACAAAAATAAAATACAATAATTAGTGAAAAAAATAATTCAGTCCCTTGATAGAGAAACATCATTAAACTCTGGATTGTTAGAGATCGCCAAATCTGAATTTCTCTGGTATTCTGGATCCACAATCTTTCAACTCTGGTGTCACTAGAATTCCCTGTAAAACAAATAATAACATTGTATTACATGAATTATTAAATGGTCTTAATCATTTTAATAAAAGAAGCCGTCAGTCTAACATAATAAACACGAGTTTGTCATATGAGTAGAAAATGAAAAATAATTTGAATTCAAATGAAAGATACAGTTTGAAATGTTACTTGTTATTACCCTGATGTATGTAATAACAAGTGATGCGTCATAAATACGGCTCTCTTTTCTTCCAGTTATCACTAGATATGCTCGACATATTTAACCTATAAAATTTCAAGGCAAAACTTTATATTGACATATCTAACTTACCTTCATAAATTTACTATCTTTCCATTTGTCATTGCACTATTCGTTGATACGAAGTCAATCATCAACTCCATCTGCTTCTTTGTACTCTTAATTTTGGATTTATCCTTAGGTATCCATAGCAAATAGCGCCGTACAAATTAGAAATGTTTCGGTTTTGGAGCATTTTTGGAGGTAAATGTTGTTTTAACCATAGAATACACTAACTAGTTTTGACAATAAAATCTCTTTTCTATGGTTTTGACGTTTTTAGGCTGTTGAATATTGCTAGAGAAATAAATTTTCGAATGTCTTGAATATATTATTTTTTGTGTCGCGGCAACACCGAAAATGTTTTTATTCACGGTGACTAAAATTTTTCGGGCGAATTCATTTTAGTCGGCCATTGTTTAAGACGAAATCAGAATACGGGTTTACGACGCTTGCGACTAAAATTTTATTCGGGACGTATAAAAACTAATTTTAGTCGGCAAATCTGAATCGGACCTAATATGGATTAATGAATCTATGTATTAATTTATTAGGATTATCTGTTTATATTTCACAATACCTACCTAAATGTTTGTGGCCTTTCTTATTCTAAATACAAACTTTTTTTTTATTTAACAATGAAACTTTTTTCAACAAGAGAAATGTAAATTTATCCCATACTGAGTGATTCCACTTAATATTTATTTATTTATCTATATTTTTGTACTAAATATAAAAAAAATATTGCACACTATCGGGCTTATTGCCATTTGGCAATTTCTTCCAACCAACCAGATTACAAAATATGACAAAATTGTGAATGAACATCAACAAAAGAATGAAACAAAAAACAATTAAAAGAGAAATAAATGAAAATACTGAATAGCAAAATAAGGATAGGGTATGGACAAGGAGATAATCCTTCTTTAGTTTTTTCTTAAAAATACTAATTAAGTTAGACGACGCAATATTCGGACTTATGCTTTTCCATAATCTTGCTGATTGTACTTCGAACGACGAGCTGAAAAATTATTTGTTATGGATAGGGATGGATTGTGTTGTACGTTCAGCAGATCGGAGTGTAAGTCCATGATTGGATAAATAAGTGAATTTGTTTTTGAGGTAGGTACTGTGGCAGGTTTGGATTAGAGAGAATATTGTACAATCATGACAGAATGATTACGTTATAATCTTTAGTTTTTTTATGTCTATTATTTAAAAAGTTTTTAATTACGATTAAGTCTAATAATGTAATAGAAAAATCATTCACTTATAGCACAAGCATATACTTAGTTTAGGGAATTTATAAGAGTGTATATATTATGTTTTTATTTAAAAACAAAAAATCATGGCACTGATGACTAGTGTAAAAGCGTGGAAGGTTAAAACTATATTTATGTAGGTAATCTTCGTGGGCGCTTTTAAGATATTTCATAAATGATTGTAAATTTTATTATGAATGAAGATCAATAATATTTCCCATCTACAATTTAAATACAAAGTTTAAATAACGAAAACACGATTACTCATGAAAAATTAAAACTTTTGGAATTTGTTGTAGCGGAAATATTTTCTCTTTTCATTTCGGTCGGGTTAAATCCACAGTTGTTGTAGGTGAGCAATCAGGGTCCTACAAATTAGGGGACTTAAATGCGCTGATAATGCAATGTCCAGTGCAGGATACCGTGCCGACCC
Source organism: Molanna angustata (assembly GCA_963576475.1). Taxonomy (NCBI): domain Eukaryota; kingdom Metazoa; phylum Arthropoda; class Insecta; order Trichoptera; family Molannidae; genus Molanna; species Molanna angustata. The sequence continues at coordinate 38,922,323 of OY754964.1, read as the reverse complement.
ACCACTGCTACTCCCGGACTTGCTAATTACCTCTCTGTAACTGATTTGTATCCCCCCACAACCGATCCCCAACTTTCACCACCCAAAACACCCTTCCTATCGCTAGTGAGAAATTCGGTAAAACACGCCGGGCGTTTATGTGATTTTGATGAGAAAAAAATGATATCAAAATAAGAGCAATATTTATTATACACGAATCATATGCAGGATAGATAAATGTTTCTTTGACGTTTGAAAATAGATCGTCATTTTTATATTTTTTATTATATTTCAATAATACAACACAAAAAATACAATTATAAGATAAATAAAAATATACACAGTAAAGTAATAATAATAACAAACACTTCCTTGCACCTTGCGCCAGAGGCGAGTTTATTGCCAAATGGCAATTTCTTCCAACTAACCAGTGTTTCCAGCCCAAAGAAGTAATATTTGCGTGAGAAATGAATATCAATGAATTTCTCCTCTGCTGGGAATTGAACCCAGGACGCCCGCACAGAAGGCGGTCGGCGCAGTTGGTCGGATGCTTTCTTTCTTCTATATAATTTGAGCTGTTGACAAAATTGAAGAAAAAAATCTTTTCGACCTAAGAGTTCAATCTTTTACCTACTCCAATTCACGTAGTGAAGAGTTTGGTGTTTCCACAACGCACTCGTTATAAACTAAATATTCCTAAAATGTTCTTAATATAGGTTTATCTCTAAGGATACAATATCATATTTGAAAGGATGTGTTTAATACATTCAAAATTCACATGAAATTGTAGGTACAAAGATTAAGAAATTATTATTCCATTTATTAATCACGATATGTTTTTCGTTTTCCACAGATTTGAGAAAGCTGTTCGTGACACCTCCCGTGTCAACTAGCGTCGAACTGTACGGGCAGACATCCTTGAGATGTATTGCACCGCAAGGAGCACCTCCTCCACAAATCACTTGGCTGAAGAATGGAGTGCCTCTTCTTCCTGGAACCAGTTCCACTATACTTCTGTCAGCAGAGGGACATCTCATCGTCTCGCAGGCCACACAACAGGTACATTACAGTATTTTGTTTTTAATTTAAATAGGTACTTGGCAATAACCACAATAACTTTTTGTACACACGTTTGCGGATCTTCAGACATACCTACAAAAACTTCAATTTCACCTCATCTCAAGCCCTTATAACTTATGAGATACCTAAAAAGGTCTGCCAAAAAATTATAGACTTGCAGTAAAATGTGACAGTAATAATAAAAATAATAAGGATTTATAACGCGCCGTTTAGTGTTACAAGAACTTCAAGGGCGCTGCTATAGCGTATACTCTAGTTTCAAGAAGTCTACCGAAGGCAGGCTTCAGGTACTCTGAGCTCCACGAATGTCAAGGGGTAATTATTTCTACTTTAAAGGCTCGTTCACACTGAAACCGCGGTCATAGTAAGTCGCCTTATAGACTCTGTCCAATTCATTCAAAAAGTTGGTACTCTATGATCCAAAGTAATTTGTATTCCTGATCATGTCGTTCAGAGACTTAAACACTGTTAGGCATACATTATACTCTTTCTGGACATTTCAACCAGTGTAGTTCGTTAAGAAGAGGTGTTAACTCCATAATATCAACCTCGCAGCTGCGTTGAATACTATTTGCTATCGATGTATTTTTGAATACCTTAATTGAAATGAAATTAAATTATTTTAAAATTATGCAGCTTTTTGGGACCTTTGTTTTCATTTGGCTCACTTGACAAAATGACAATCCTTGCACTAACTTATTTGATTAAAAAACATATTCATAATCACTTATAAAATATCGAAAAAATGTTGAAAATATTTCGTTCATTAATCTATTTCAAATACAATCACACGATTTTTATTTCGATTGCTCTAGATATCATATTTCAATATCGTATAAATTAGATACTGTTTTTCCTTGGGCGACTTATTTGAATAATATAATCAACATTGATTCGTGACGTATCCATTACAATTTTGTTAAATTAATTAAACATTATATTAGAATAAATACTTTATTTAATATTTTAAATTATTTAATATTTTAATTTTTTAAATTATTTCTGATTTATATGCTGGGAAGGGTTTCAATCTTGATAACCAATTGTCTGGAAACACACTTTACGAAAGCATCGGACTGATAAGGAATTTCAAGACAAGGCATAATTGGTGTACGATATGCAAGTTGAAAATGGGATCATGTAAACCTGTAGGTACCAGATTTTTTCTAGTTTCATAGGAAATATTTTTGATTTATTTCGATTAAGATGTAGGTAATTAATCGTAAAGTTTTTATTTATTTACCTAAATGTGGATTATATAATGATATTTTCATCGAATATTTTTATTATTGCATATGCGCAAACATTGGATCTTTTTCCCTGTCGGGAGTCAAAGATATTTTTTAACAGATTTTTAATTATCTCAATAGAGACGAAGTTGGAATATTTATTGTAGGAGAACCGGGAAATCAAGGCACCTACAGGGCTTACGACCTGTCATCGGCTGGTTTACGTGATCACTTTATGCGTTGCGCAACGTTGCGCAAGCGCATAAAGTGATCACGTAAACCAGCCGATGACAGGTCGTAAGCCCTGTAGGTGCCTTGATTTCCCGGTTCTCCTACAATAAATATTCCAACTTCGTCTCTTTTGAGATAATTAAAAATCTGTTAAAAGATATTTTCATCGTTATTTTCAGGATATGGCAAATTATAGCTGTGTTGCTGAAAATGCTGGTGGGAAAAGAATTTCGGAACCAGCTCTTCTAACAGTGTTCGGTAAGTAACAAACATTATGTTCTAGGCTTTAACTATAACAAATATTATTTACACTATCTCTTTATAATTTGATCTGTCTGTCAAATGCCGTAGGAACTCTTTCCAGTTACAAAACCTTAAATAACTTTTATTCTGAGTTTTTCTTAGTTTTCAGTTTTCATATTGTGTGTTATGACAATTCGAAAAAAATGGGTTACGTCACATTGTAAATTGATTGTACTCATCAATATCACAGAAAAAATCCTCGAAAAATATTGTAAACACTGAAATCTATTTATTTTATGTATAGGTACCATTAAATTGTTTAGGTAATAAATTATAATAAACAAATGTATACTAAAGCATTTTTCCACAAAATTCTATTATAAATACCAAACGTTTTCATCAAGCTCTTAAATGAAGATCTCGATTAATCTCTCTTATTATTTATCTTAGTCTCCTATTAATTTTAAATTATATGATAATGTCCAGTATATTAGAAAAAAATATAATTGTGAAGTGTTTGTTAAATTGTAAACGCATCCATTATTATTATTATTGATATGTTTTGAAAATATTGGTCTCTATAAATAATTTCAATCAGATATTATTAGATTTAAGTAATCATAATTGGACATATTGCGTGGAACGTCTCTTAACAAAGTTAACCTTTTTGGATCGAATATTTTAAAAGTTACATATTCTCAAACATTAGATTTTTCCCTGTCGGGAGTCAATGATGTTTTTGAAAATTTTTCAACAACTCAATAGAGACGATGTTGGAATATTATAAAAGAACCAGGAACTCAAGGCATCTACAGGGCTTACGACTATTCATAGGCTAGTTTACATGATAAATTTATGCGCTTTCGCAACGTTCACAAATTATGCCTTTTTATACCTGTCACCTCATGTATTGTTGCTTTCATTGTTTACAAAAAAAAACATCTCAATAGACGGCGTTACAAAAAACGGTTTCTTCGTTATTTCATAGATGGCGATAGTAAAAAATTAGTTATTTTCAAATTAATTATATCCCATTATTGAAATATTTAGGTATTTATTATTTAATATTGCTTCTTGGGCAACTAACAGGAACTATTCAAATATTAATTTAACACGCAGCCAATTAAAAGTTGCCACATTCTGGAGACACGATATTTATCGTCTCACAGATCCAAACTGAAAACACAATTTTAAAACTGTGTGTCCACCGGGAATCGTTTCTGGGACCTTTAGCTCAGGAGTCAGATACACAACCCACTGTAAACCAAATATATAGAACTTTCAAAAATTGCTTCGATAAAGGAACTCAATAAAAAGGCATAATTGGTGAACGTTGCGCAAGCGCACAAAGTGTTGACGTAAACCAGCCGATGTCAGGTTGTAAGCCCTGTAGATGCCGTGAGTTCCTGGTTCTACAATAATATTCCAATTTCGTCTCTATTGAGTTGTGGAAAAATTGTCAAATATATATTTTAATTATTGCTCTGTTTGTCCAGTTAATGGTGGCTGGAGTGCTTGGTCACCTTGGTCAGATTGTCGCTGCCCTGGTCAACCAGCCCAAGGTCAGAGACGCACCAGGGTATGCAACAACCCTCAGCCGCTCAACGGAGGACAGCCCTGCACGGGGGCCGCGTTGCAAAGGTCGCAAGATTGCCTTCCGTGTCATAGTGGTAAGGATCTACAAGTTAATATTATTCTCTCATATGTATATCATCACTGATTAAAATACATATATCATATGACATGGTGTACATACCTATATTCATTTACTAATGTGACGTTCAAATGTAGATAATGCGAATACAAATGAAATCATGATTCAGATGGATGGTGGTAGAGCGGTTAGCGCGCTGGTTAAGTAATCCGGTGGTCGCGAGTTCGAATCCTGCCACGACCAATTTCGTTCACCTATAGTATAAGCATTTATGCTTAGTTTAAGCCCATCTTCTGTAAATTCGAGAATCAAGCCACTTACCAGCCTTTCGAACAATGCAATTGCTAGATTTCCACATCATCATTTTTGCATCAGCTCTCTTGCGTCTTTGGAGAGCGGCAAAGCCATGGATTCCGCGCTCTGCAAACATTTGAGATGCACTGCTGAATCTGGGTACCCCGAGCATTATCCGAAAGGCATTATTATATTGCAATCTCATAGAATTATAAGACTGACATGTGTGTCTACACCACAGCTCACTTGTATACAGATTAGTACAATATGTAGTTAATAGATATTTCTTCACATTTTCACTGCATCTAAATCAAATAAAACCTAAAACTTAAATTGCTTAAACTGCGGCTAAAGAAAATACATATTTTGAATTAAAAATGTTTACAAACTTTGAAATAATAACTTAAATGATTTCTGAATAGAGAAAGATAGTTCTAACATTTTTTAAGTCTAATTCACCCAAATGCTACACTTATAACAACAAATTTAAATAGAGTGGTTTTTTAAGGTCTTCAATGTTTTTCAAATATCAAAGTTTAGTTTGTAGATCGACAATTCTTGATAGAACTCCATTGTATATAGGTATATTACAAATATAAAAAAAAAAAGGATTAGATGTACTTGTTACAAGGAGATATTCATTCTTTCTTTAAAAAAAAAAACCTGCGTCTATATTTGTGTGATAACAGAATTTGAACGTGTTTTTTTTTGTATCATATCATTTATCTACATTTTATTTCCGTGTCGTTTTTCTTTCCTTTTCTATTGTGTTCATTGTACAATGTTTTTTTTTCTTTTCAAGAAATATTGAAAATAATTTTAGGTTAAGTTACTTGTTAAATATATGGGCTTCATGTTTTTAAACGAAAAACGATCAGTACCTACTTTATTCGTGGAATATTGTAACTCTGCTTAAAAGTCCAAAATTCTTTGTATTAGATTTGTTGGTTTGGTTACTTTATGGTTATTGTGAATGAATTAATATTTCAAGCTCCTGAGCGAAAGGTCCCGAAATCGATTTTTGATGGAAATACAGTTTTTAATTGAGTCTTCATTCTGAATCTGTGAGATGTTATACCAAAGTCTTCAGAATTGTACAAACTTGTTATTGGATGCGTGTTAAATAAATATTTGATATAGTAACTGTTATTTGCCCGAGAAATAATGACAATAATACGTTTATTGCCATTCTCAAATATCAAATGTCGCATACTAATATGTATTTTAACATGTTTTTTTAACAAAGTTTGCTGTGGTGGTGTGAATCTTTTTAATTCACAAGAACCTTACGTACATACTACAAAAAAGGTAACCATAACTTCTTTGTTGTGTGTCCTGTTATGTTCAATAAATATAAAAATAAAATGAGAAGATGATAGGTTTGGTATGGTGTAGTCAGTAAGTAAGTAGGGTAGGAAGAGAGAGAAGTGGAGAGAGGGGGTGGGTTATTGGATTGTTGAGATTATGGTCCAAATCCACAGAAACCACATTACAGTAAATTCTTATCACAAGCGGTTCCTTTGGGAATCGGATAATCCCACTCCTCCAAATGCGCCATTGTGTCAACAGACAGATATTATTGTATTATTTATTATATTTGTTTTAATATTATATTTAAATCGTCTTAATATTTACAGTGAAACTATTTCATCCGAAAATCACTAAAGATCCAAAAAGTCAATGAATCATAAACGAAGTATCGGTAACTTTATTGTGTCATTTTGAATTTCTGAAAATTCACTTTTAAATACTTTATAATTTTAATTAGTTTCTGGCTAATCATCACAAACCTTCAGTTTCTAAACTGTTTTAAAAACTATTTCCAGTTGGTAGGTATATTAATTAACACGGGTAAATGAACGTAGTTAAGCCTTATTGGTAGTTGGCCACAGTCTTGAAGAGAGGACCCAAAAAAAAAAAAACAACGTAAATGATGAAACCATAGGGAAGAAATTTAAAGTTATTATGTGGTCCATCGGACTTATAGTTTGGGCTATAGAGAGGACACAAAAAGGATACGACGTACGGGATACGGCGAACGACATACATAACGAAACATACAGTGTGCACTCTCTACATGAAACCCGTTGAGAAATTGACGTAAAAAATACGCTTAAAAATTGTGATATCATAACTCTCCACTATTCCATAGTATAGAGAGTAAAATATAGTTATTTGTTTTATTTTTTTACTAACATAGTATCTACCTATTTAGTAAAAATTCATGTAAAGAAAATGCCTTCATGAAATTGTAGCTTGCAGAATCTAATTTCTACGAAATGTGTCGAACACCTCAATGGGTATCAAATAGGTCGAAAATAGTCTCAATAACACAAAAACAGTATATAGTTAAACAGAATAATGTCACTAAGTACATTTAAGTAATCTTTTCCATTTGATACCTTTCATATGACTTTTTCTGCGTGCTTCAATTTCATTAATGCTTTACCATGATGGCCTTGTAAATGTGCATTTATTCCGATGCTTCAACATCAATACAAAAAGGACAGTTAATAATCAGAAAGCAGTTTGTAAATTAAGGTTTGGGGAAATAAGCATAAAATTATGAGAAATCTCATATTTCTCATCCTCACTGTATTCAATATGATGTATGTAGTTAGTACCTTGTAATATACCCATTACATTTAAAGATAATAATACTCAAACGTTAAATTTATTTTCACACTTACCACTGTTTCTGGTTTTAAAGTCATATTCAACAAGAATAACAACTTGTTCTTACATTGATTATATACAAAATGGTTGTTAAATGTTAGTGGAGAAGGATCAAGTTATAATATGTATATGGGTAATATTTATGCATCGTAATAGATACATATCTCGAAGGTAGTGTTTTTCAATAGATATTTAGCTCCACTTTATTGTCGTTACTAAACAGTAGGTAAATGAATCTGGATAATATTTCTTTCGAAATGTTTATTTTTGTGAAATTTAATATTGGTTAGAACGTAATATAAACTATTGATATGACACGCAGTGTTATGCAATCGACCATAGAATTAGCAGTGCTATGCAACATAATGTTTGGTCAAATTAATGTGGTGTGCACTTAGTTGTTTTACAAAGGAAAATATTCCTTTAATGTGGTTGGTTTTGAATGTTATGTAGTAGAATACACTTAGTTAAGTGGATGATGTTCAAATAACTAGTAATTCCCGATGAATCCAACATTATGTACCTATGTTGGATTCATCAGATGTATATATGTAGGTACAACATATATAACTATCGACACGTTTTCGTGAATTTGAGTAAAAGTTATTTAAGAAGAGTCTAGTACTCTAACTACATATGTAGGTAATATTTACTAACAATCTATTTTGCTCATTTTTTTTGATATATTATTATTGTTTTTATACATATTTAAACAGTAAAAATCATTAAATAACGGATTCAATGTCCCGCTAGGTAAAATACCTCTTTCGGGGCGATCGCATTACAATCGATGTTAAATATTTATCTGTAAAATGATTACTTAGCTGTTTACAAACAATTAAATAAAAATAAATTAAAAATAAAGACATAAAATAACAAAAAATAACGATGATCTGATTTTTCGAATTTAAATTAATTTGTAGATATTCTGGCCTATTTCTTCCTGACATACTTTCAGTGTTTAAAAACGATATGTTGTGTTGTTATGTTTCTAATTCATTCGTCTTGTTTTGTTATCTCATGCTTTCTCTATCACAACGAAGATGGATTTTCTTACGATGCCATAAAATACGACAGAACGGAATATATGTCTGGTGAGTGACGTACCTATATATTTAGCTATCCTATTTCTTATTTATGTTTTCCTTCAGTGTTAAAACAAACAGTTCATCATAAGGCGGCAACGTCAGTCGAATATAATATGTGATAGGTGTTTTATATACATTGGCAAAAAAAATATTTTAATAAATTTTTTTAAGAATATTTAGATCTGGAGGTACGAATTGGGATCACTGAGATGAACGTTTTTTTAACGTGAAAGATGAGAATGAAAGATGTTTGTGTGGCTATGTACTGGTTTTAAACTTTTATTTGGTACAAATCCTGTGTATTTTTATTCATGAGATGGTTTATAGACATTTTTAGAAGTATAAATTTGTGGAAATAATGCAAATCAATGCGTAAAATGGTCATGGAGGAAAAAAGTCTCAGAAAATGTTGATAATAAATAAATACATCAATGATTGTTAAGGATCTAAACAATGGAAAAGTTTCTAATTAGGAAATATTTTTTTTTAAAAAAGAAATTTTCGGTTATAAAAATTTGCTGTTTTGTAATTTCTTAACTAATAACTTCTTAACTAATTATTTTTTGTTGTCTGTTTATATTGTGTTTATTTTTATTTATTTCACTTTTAAAACTGTATTTTTTAATTTAAAATTATGTAAGTATTCCTAATGTTTATTTTTATAGATTTCTTATTCTTTTGTTTTTTACTGTAATGTAATAATTTCACAAATGTACAGGTGGCTGCTTCAGAACAGATTTATTCTAGTGAGGCAGCTATCTTATATTAAAATAATGTATATGTTTATATGATCATAAATAAATAAATAAAATAAAAAAAATTGGATATATATTATTATTATATAAATATTACGCATCAAAGAATATTCACGAATTGATTAATTTTATAAAAAAAATAAACAAACACAAAGTACAAATTTAATATAGTATGATTTTTAATAAGTTTTATAAAGAGCAGCTATGCATTACTGATAATAGATCCTTCTTTGTCAGGTGTGGGTGGAAGATGGGGCCCTTGGTCAGATTGGTCGAGGTGTGGTCGAGATTGCCGCCAGAGTAGGAAACGTCAGTGCTTGGGGGTGTCTGATGGATGCTCTGGTCGACCTTTGCAGTTGTCGCCCTGCACCGGAGGACTGTGCCCTCAGGGAACGGAACTACCGCAAGAAGGTAAGTTGAAATCTAAGTTATCTGATAATTAAATTTGATGCACGTTTATTATTATATTTTTATTTTTTTCAAGTTACTGTATTTATTTTGTAAAATTCCATTTATTTTTTTATAGTATAAAAAACATATTTTATTTCTGAATTGTTTAATGGTTTTTAAAAAGGCTACTGTTTCGACTTACGTAGCCTTTTTCAACGGGTTAGACCGAAGTAAATTATAAAAAAATATACTATACTTTACATAACCACATTTTTGTTTTAAACTACGAGATCGGTTTCAGAACTGATCATTCCCTCTATACAGAAATAATATTCGTCTTAATAGACTAGATTATTCAATGATAGAAAAAAATACCAATTATAAGTTTTAAACGTAATGACGAATAATAGCGACGAATTCATTGAAGAAAACATTTGAAAAATGTTATGTTGCAATGTTTGTGAATTCAATAAAATACAAAGAATAATATTATTCAGATGTTATCGGAATTTCAAATTGTTTCATTGATTGATAAAATATTTTCAGTCTGTCTAAAATAAAATCTATGATATATTTTATGGACTGCAATTATTTTATATTATATTATTTTCAAAGCTGATTTTTTTTCAAGAATACAAGAAGTAAGTTGTATGATTTTTATTGAGAAATAAAATGACGGTATTATTTATGTAAAAAAAATATGAGGCAACCAGGAAAAGATTCTATAAAAGAGAAAATGAAATTTTATTTACCACTAATAATTAGTTAAGTAAAATGTTATGTTAGTAAAATGTAAATTTAATAAGTTCGAGGTACCTATACTCGATATCGAAATCAATAACCAATGCATTGTTCTACATTTGGAGCGAAGCGAAACTAAAAAAAAAACTAAAGGTACGACAACGAAAGGAATCTTCCATTCGTGTTGTTCATCTATCGACCGCCAAAACGTTTTGAAAGCAATATGTCCCCTTTGTAACTTATAGCTTCCGTAAGTTCATGATGGTCCTTACTGCCGACTCACCCAAGTTCATTTTCTCCGTGGCAGTTTGTACGTTTTATTCCCGTAACTTCTGAACTAACTCTTCCACTCCCGCTAAAGGATACCTGCGACACAAATTGGATTGGAGACGTGACGGGTGTACGGTATAAGGATGCCGACTTCTCTTTTCTTTTTGAAAAAAAAAAAACAAAAAACATTACCCAATTCGCATTGCTCTCCAAATCGAACGACATGAATATTCATGAATATTTCTTATATTAACCTCTGATGGAATCTTTGCATTAAAACAAACGGAGTCCGCTTATCTTTAATACTTTGTTTTCGACTGGCCATAATGAAATGGCCACTTACTTTTTAAATCACGACGTGACGATATTCGACAGCAATATTCTTAGAATCGAGATATACCAAACAATAATTGCCGAACGATACAAAAAATAACTGGTTAATGACAGAAATATTCTAATCAAATGAGATGTTATCGGAATTCGAGTCTGGAATACAAAGAAGGATACAATTTTAAATTATGGTAGAATTAAGTTTAATGAAAAAATAAGGATTAATTATTATTACATTATTGGTTTGATCAATATTAACAACATGTTTTACGAAATACTTTATATTCTATTCGAATTTGTATGTACATTATTTACTTACTATTATTGTTGTGTTTATTTTTTAAGCAAGGCTTACCACCAACAAGAAAACACTTTTAAAAATATTTTCTTTATGGAGTATATAAATGTGGTACACCTACTTGCATCAGAATATTGGTCGGTGTCGGATGATTTTAAGAGACGTCAATTATCCGGAACTCAATGTCAAAACATCTATTTAGCCCGTTTAAATTATATTCCGAAGTGCAGAGTATCGAAAACTAAATTTCCGTTGATATTTCCTTAATGTTTCACGAAGACGCGTTTACGGCTTTTGCATTAATGAGGGGAAATTGTGTTTCTCACATTTGTGAAGTCATGCCGTCTAATTTTGAAGAGCAATGATGTCTTTGTTTTCTTACAAAACATTCTTGACTCTACAAATATTATCGCTTCGTATGCATATCCCGAGCTTCGCATTGGCAGATCTTGAAAAAAAACTGACAAGCTAATATGATAATAGAACTAAGGGGAGAGAATTTAACGAAATGAATTTGTGCAAGTTGAGACCTATATAGAAAATATTTGATGAACAAATATTATTTTAACGTCTGCTTTCACATACGCTAGTTTGTTTAGTGGTAGTGTTGAATATTTAAGTTGTCCAATATGTTTCGGCAAACAACTAACTCGGCTATTTACGTATTTTGTCAACCCTTCCGGTTGTTGATCCTAGATGTTGGGGCGGTATTTTTAAAGGTAATTTTTTATACATTTATTTTTTATACATTAAATTTTAATTGCGAAACGTGATAAAAAACCGATGGGTTATGATACAATTCATCCAATGATTATTATTTTATTTACTTCCGTTGATTTAATAAATGCTTACTTACTTAGTCATTGCTTGTGGTTATGGAATTTGTAAACAGATGCATGTAATTAAATTATCATATCTATATACGTAACTGCAATTTAATTGGAAATACCTACCTATTGTGAAATAAATATATTGGTAAGTATCTATTATATATGATGTATTGCAATACAATAATACAATCAGGCAGATTATGAAAGGTACTAATGTATAGATACAAATAAAATACTACAAGAAATTTTGAAAGGATAATTTTTCATTCCCAGCAGAGGAGAAATTTATTTAAATTCATTTCTCACGCAAATATTGCTTCTCTGGGCTGGAAACACTGGTTAGTTGGAAGAAATTGCAATACGGCAATAAACTCGCCACTTGCGCAGGGTGCAAGGAAGTGGTCATTATTATTATTATTACTTGTAAAAATCAAATATTGAATTATTTCGAGTACATAGTACCTAAGGATGTAAAATCGTATTTTGGAAATGTAATATGTAATTATCCCGATTTCCTCTCCTCAATCGCAATCCCTTTTTTTTTTTTGCTATGAAATGTCATTTTTTAATTTTTTTCTTAGTCTTTTTATTTCCTTTTTTCTGTTTTATAAGTGCAACACAAACACTCAAAGCGGAAACACTTTCTAGAAAATTTAATTTTCTATAAAAAATATGAAAATTGTTGTAGTACATCTTAAACTTTTAATTTTTTTTTCTAAAAATTGAATTTAATGACGATATCGTTTCATACAATTTGTAAAGCAGTAGGTATACCATACACAATATCTCACTGAATAGTTTGACACCTTCTAAATATCGAAACATAGCTACATACAAACCATCATGCTGTTTTAATACTCTGGGTAGGAAAAACAGACTGACCTCCACACTATCCTATCTTGACATTCATACCTACAAGTTTTTTTATAGAAACATAATATCTTAAAATATTTATTAATTTATTGTGTAAAAGTTTAATACGTATTCTTCAATTATACATACTATCGCCATCGATAGTTGGATCTCATGTGTTACATGCAACTCGTAGATATAGAAAATTGAGAGTAAATAATGTAGGTTTGCATATCCTGTGCACAAACTATCTATATATACCTTTGTAAAAATAAACTAAAAATCTATTAATGTTTGTTTCAACATGAAAATCTTTTTATAGACCCTTTTACGTACCGACGGACGTTGGCGTGAAGGTTTGCATTATAAAATTTGTATTTCTTTCCGTCGAGTGTATTATTAGTTGTGTTGTAAAAATCTTTATTTTTGATAATTATTAAATATCGCATGGTGGTGAATTTTCTCAAATAAGAAGGTGTTCGTTGAGAGTTTTTACATGGTCATTATGTAACATAAAATACATGCCTTAATACCAATGCATTTACACTTATAAAGTATTTTCGTGCGGGAATATCTATATAATGATTGTTTATTATATGAAATTGTAAACTGGTAAGGTGAAACTAACCAGAAATAATATTTTATTGTTATTTTTTCACAAAATTACAACCTTTCACAAGCTTTTATGCTTATTTTATTTAACCTTTATTGTATTTCGTACAATTTTAAGAAATTCGCACATTATCTGTGTGTTCCTAACAATTCCTTTCCCGTCAAAATTGTTAATAATATTTTTTTGTTGATATGTAGATTTCACCTCATATTATTTAATAAATCATAAGCGCATAAATATAATTGGTTTGTTTGTGTTTATTTATTTATGTTATTTTAATTTTTGAATATTTTATAAGGCAGTATTTATCTCTTGAATAAATAAATCAATAAAAAAGAGTGAAATATTTCAATTGAATACAATATGTTTAATATACCCTTATGAGACGAATTTCGGATAGGCTGGGTCGTCCATGTATGGAGAATTTTATTTTCTAAGGGAAAGGGGTCTCAAAATTTGCTCATTAATATTTAAATTGTAACTGAAATTTTTAATTATCAGATTCAATAGTAAGTACTTTAGGCCCTCTACTGAAACTTGAAGCAGGGGATTTTAGGATGTTTTTTTGGAAACTATGAATTATTATGATGTTTGAATTTTTTTTATTTTTCCTAACTAAATGATTTATTGCGGATAACGTTTATTGAAACGTTTTATTGCGGGTAGAGAATTTTACAACAACACGCACTAACTAATGCACTTAAATTGACATATTTATTATAAATAGTTGCATGTAACACATGAGATCCTACTGTCGATGGCATTAGTATGTATAATTGAAGAATACGTACCAAACTATAACCACTTAAACGCAAGTTTATAAACATTTTTAGATATTTTATTTTCTATATAAATCATGTAGGTATGTATGTCAGGATATAATAGTATGGAGGTCAGTCTTTTTTTCCTACCCAGAATATGAAACCAGCATGATGGTATGTGTGTATGTTTGGAGATTAAGTAGGTACCTATCAAAATATTGAGTCTCCGTAGATATTGTGTATAAACTGCCTTACAAATTGTATGAAACAATGTCGTCACTTAATTCATTTTTTTTATAAAAATTGTTAAATAAAAGTTTGAGATGTAGGTACCTACAACTACAATTTTAAATATTTTTTATAGCAAAATAAATTATCTAGTTGGGGTGTTTCTGCTTTTTTCGATATTTTTGAAAACTTTAGAAATATAGGCAGTGAAACACTAAAATTTGATTTCAATGTTGGAAAAATCGTGAAAAATATAGACCTCGGCTTGATACTTTGTCGATATGTTAAGAGAATAAAATTCTCTCGAATAAATCGACAGTTGGACTAATGCATTTTACGTATTGCAACGACCATAAAAAATATTTTCATATTTTTGAACTTGAGGCAGAAATATAAAAATATGACTATTTTTAAAACGTTAACATCTTTTCGGGTTAAAACTTTGACCTTTTTTCATTTTGAGTGAAATATATCCCTTGAATCTCTCTTAAATAGGAGGTACTTATTTCAATTGGAATTAAGGTGTAGAAACATTACAATATTATCTGTATCGATATCTATTTAAACAAATGTGAAATTGAAATCTCCTTTTTATTTCAACAAATAATACCTAATTACAAAATTAAACTTTTGCTAGTTTTGATCAAGAACAATATGTGGATTGTGAATTCAAATATTATTAAAATCAATTGTGTAAACTTTTCGAGAAAATAAACTCCAAACCGCAATTTTTTCGATAAATCCTTAACATTAATCCACACTAGTCCGGGGCACAGGCGGTTTCTTAGTATGTGCATAAGTGCACTGCACTGCTTACTAAAATAAAAAAGAAATATCCCTAGAAATTTATCAAAACACTTGTAAACATACATTTCAATAATAATATGTATGTAGTAAATTTCCTGTAGGTACATGGTGAATGCGCGGTGTAGTCGTGACTCGTGAGTAATGTGAGTATACTGTAGTACGAAATATATTTCGCGCATGCGCATTAAGGATTATGTGCACTTTCAATAATGCCCGTAAATAAATGTGAGACCTCATACAAATTCTATATTTTGTTCAAAATCGTCGGTGTTATAATGCCTCATTGGTCTACATATGCGTTAGAAAGAGATGTAATCATTCAGTTGTCGTGCACTGCCCGATCTGCCCCGCACATGCGCATTGAAGACATATTCTGTCCATAATAAGAGTTACCAAAAACATGCGTAAAAACGACCTTTTAGATTTGATTAGTAAAGATTATTTTACATTTACTGACGTATAATGTTATACAACGTATAATGTTATACAACAACATTCAAGTTTGACTGTTTGACCGGTTGTCCACACAGAACACAAAGTGTCATTCATCGATTTATCTGTTTTTTAAACAAAACATCTTTCTAGAGTGAATAAAGATATGAAATAATATCGACTGAACTGCGTGTTCTTTATTCTCGTGGTATTTTTTCAACGTCGATGGAGTGATAACAATTTAAAAACTATTTGAAATACCTACGATCCAGTCTTATAGTAAATTATCATACAATTATTTGTACAATCTCAATGACAACTGACGAGTGCCATCGGTGATTTTCTACGCATTTTTTCTAATATTTTTGAGGATAATACATTATTATATTCTTATTATAACAGAAGACTGTCTCATTGCTTTATCAATGGTGTCCAAAAACAAATCCATATTTAAAACAATCGTGTAATCGAAGTGTTTATACAAATGAAAGTGTCGAAAGTTTTTTTTTCATTTGCATCTAGATATACCCAGTGTGAGTACCTACCTAGCATTTAATGAAACTTTAATTTATAAGAAATATCCATTTTTTATACAAATAACAAATGTTTTTATATATTTTTTTATTGTGATGTATTTGGCCAAACGATATGAAAATCTTAATTAAAATTAACTTATAAAATCTTACTGTAGTAATTTATTTGTAATACAAAAATTTTGAATTTCTCGCTTGTGTATTTAATTTTTATTAATCCCTTTGTACAAAATATATATGCAAATTTATTACACACTCGTAGGCTTATTGCCATTAGGCAATTCATTCCAATCAACTTATAGAGTTATATAAAGGATCGGGTTATATTTCCAGATGAGGTATAGTTTTAATTGTGTTTTCAGTCTAGCTCTATGAGACGATAAATATCTATCCAGAAAGTGTCAATTTGTTATTGGGTACGTGTTAAATTAATATTTGAATAAGTACATTTAAATTGCTTGAGAAAAAAAATACAATCGACTATTTTATGATAACATATACTATATACGCATAGATTGGACTTTTTTCCTACTAGTAATCAAATAAATTTGTCAAAAAATAATAAATACTTCCTTGCATCCTGCATTAGTGGCGAATTAAGTGGCATTTGGCAATTCTTCCAACTTAACAGTGTTTAAAACCCACAGAAGCAAGAATTGCGTAAGAAATATAAAGATGAATGTAGGTACATATTATTATATTTATGTAAATATGCACCGCCTATAATTTCAATCACGAGCCGCCTCTGGTCCGGGGCCATATTTAAAAAATCGTATACTTATTTTGTTTGTCAATTTGAATCACAAAGTAGGTATATTTTTTTCTTCGACAAATAACTTCTGAGGGTTGAAAGCCGGAGAAGGGGGGGGGGACCCGGTTTCACTTTGTTCGACAATTGGTTAAGTTAGAGTATCCACTCAAGTAAGTGAGGAAATCATGCGCCTTTTATGTTCCTTGGGTAATGGGTGTTTTGGCAGCGGATTGGGGTAGAGAGGGGTCTGGACTAGTGTCCCACGTAACGGGGTCACGTGACCGGTGACATATTTCACCCCTTGACGCCTAGCCTTCCCTCTCCCCCCCCTCCCAACCCTTCGTGTCCAGTCCTCATCCCACACCTTCCCTCCAAACTTCAGGACTTTTCTTTTACAGTTGGGATATAGGTTAAAAGAACAAGCAGAAATGCATGCCTGGAACTGGAAAACAAAGTAAAGTTTCTTTTACAGTACAACGATATAATTATTTATACAATTGCGAAACATTTTAACACTCGTAGAAATTTTATCACAAATAGATTTCAAGATTTGTTTTCAAAAAATATCTAATTATTAATTTAATGTTTCCAATGGCATGTACGAGTACAAGAAATAGTCGAGAACAGGCTAAGATGGTATGGCCACATTTTGAGACGACCGACGGACAATATGATAAATAAAACCTTGGACATCGAGACTCCAGCGCGAAGACCACGCAGACTACCAGCCACATGGCTGTAGAGCATCAAAAAGCATCTGCGAGAGAGGGAGCTGAATCCTGATCTGGCACAGGGCAGGCGAGTTTGACGAAATAAAATAAGGAGAGCCGACCCCAACTAAATGGGATAAAGGCGAGGGCGAAGAAGAAGAATGGCATGTACGAGTACGTCATAAAAAAACTAAGTACCTAGTGTATATATATTACAAATCTAAAATAAAAAATACTTGGTATTTGTTCTACTGTAATTTCTTTGATTATTGACGCATTTCGTGCATTGACGATGACGATGTATTATAAAGCACGAAACTCGTCAATAATCGAATAAATTTTAATAAAACAAATACCAAGTATTTTTTATTTTACGTGTGTAATTTTTTATTTTATTTTATTTATTTAAGGTTACAGACAGTTTTTTTAAATATACATATAAATTCAAATTTAAATACTAAACATAAAAACCAAAATAGTAACACCAATTACTAAATTACGATCTTACGAAAGAAAAACGAAAAAGACAAAGAAAGATAAAAAAAAACAATTAAAATAAGATCAGTCAAAATTAATCAAACAATGGACAACAGGAAATAAGGACAGGACTATGAATAGGAATGGGAAAAATTTGGAAAGGAAAATCACCGTTACGAATGCCTCAACATCTTCCTAAAAATGGCCGGTGGGCCAAACATGTCAAAATCCGCGAACTTTGAATCAAACTGATAACATGATCTATAAATAAATGCATTCCCTGCGTAGTTTGTTCGTACAACAGGCATACTGAATTAATGGTCACTCCTTGTCAAACGTGCAGGAACTCTGAGATTAATTTTTTCTAATAATTTAGGAGTATCGACGCGATTATTCAATATATTGTATAAAACATCATGTTTCTTATTGTGCGTCTTTTCTGTAAGGTGGGTAGAGAATACTTAACACAGCGAGATGAGTAGTCCGGGGAGTAAGTGTGTGATCTGTAATCGAGGTGTTTCACAAAATTCTTTTGAACACGCTCTATTTGATCGACATATACATTATATTGAGGATTCCACACTGTGCTCGCGTAATCAACTCGACTTCTAATATAAGATAAATAAACTGTTCTAAGCGTTTCAATCGAGTGAAATGGCTTACATATCCTAATCAAGAAACCTAAGAGTTTAAGTGCCTTACTAACAATATATTCAACATGGAGTCCATCAAAATTCCCAGATCCTTCACTAAACTCGTTCGACGAATATCACTACCTTGGGTTTTATAATTAAATATAATAGGCTTCGTTTTCCTAGTATAAGTTATTACTGAACATTTGCTAGCGTTAAGATATAATTGATTTTCTAAACAGTATTGACTTAATCTCGTGACATCATTCTGTAGTAATTCGCAATCCTTCGTCGAACAAATTTTTTTGTAAATTTTGGCATCATCAGCAAAAATAAGAATAGAGGAACTCTGTACCGTAAGATCTATGTCATTTATGTAGAGAATAAATAATATAGGTCCCAAATGGGATCCCTGAGGAACCCCCGATGGTATAGTCTTGAATATAGATGAGTAGCCCCTCAATGCAACAGCTTGTGATCGATTTTCAACATAAGATTTGATCCAACGCAATAGGTTACCACATGCACCCATCTCACCAAGTTTTCTCAAAAGAATACTGTGACTAATCTTGTCAAAAACTTTAGAGAAGTCCGTGTAGATGGTATCTGTCTGAAAGCCTTCATGCATTGCGTGTGATACAAAATCATTAAATTAACATAAATTAGTCTCAGTGGATCTCTTACTTACAAAACCGTGTTGATTTTGGGTTATATATGGACGCGCTACGGCAGTTATCTGGTCACAAACATTTTTTTCTAAAATTTTACTTAACACCGGTAGTTTTGATATTGGTCGATAATTTTCGATGGCCATTTTGTCACCATTTTTATATATTGGAGTAATAATTGCTTTTTTCCATATAAGAGGGAAAGTGCCTTCAGTAATAGAGAGATTGAAAATATGTACAATTGTACTTATGTACTTATGTAAATATGTACAATTGTACTTATGTAAATATGTACAATTGTAATTGTAATTGTAGTAATATGTACAATTGAATTCTATCAAAATATTCTATCTAAGACCTGTCTTGGGCAGAACCCTCAGAGACAGAATCCCCAACGAGGAGATCCGCGGAACCTGCAATGTGGAAGATATTGTAAGGTGGAGCAGACAAAGAAGATGACACTGGAGAGATCATGTTAAAAGGATGAATCCAGAAAGGCTGCCAAAGATCGTAATGCGCAAAATACCAGAGGGACGCCGACCACCGGGAAGATCATCATAGAGATGGAGGTAGAGCTGGACGTCCCAGGACCTGTAAAAACAGATCATAGATCTAAAAAAGAGGAAGAAGAAAAATTCTATCAAGAATTGT
This sequence comes from Molanna angustata, assembly GCA_963576475.1. Taxonomy (NCBI): domain Eukaryota; kingdom Metazoa; phylum Arthropoda; class Insecta; order Trichoptera; family Molannidae; genus Molanna; species Molanna angustata. The sequence continues at coordinate 38,902,120 of OY754964.1, read as the reverse complement.
CGAGCGCCAAACTAAACTTAAGCAAACATCACTATTGTTCACCATTCTGACGATACTCGGCATTGGGCGATACCGGTGAACCGAATTCGCGTTTGCCAACTAAATTAAAGAGGTCGAAAATTATATATTATTTTATTCATCATAATTCTATTTCTTAAAATTGGTATTTTTTTAAGAACAGATACAGCAAAATGTATAATGTACTATAATGCCTATCTTATTTACTATTCAATCCTGTCAATTGAATTTTTCTTAAGTCTAATGATAGGTAGGAACGATTACTTCGAGGAATCATGTCTGGGGGGAAACAAATTCATTCAGATTCAGTGATTCCACGGATTTCGTTCATTAATTATTCAGTGTTTCATTATGCGGAGAAGAACTCGCTATGGATAATGGAACGGCAGTAATTGTTCTGGTTTCAAGGATTGCTGTTCTCTTTACTTCAGTTATACATATTATATTCGTTCATAATAATATTATTTAAAATACATATTTTTTTAATCTTGTTAATATTGTTATATTTAAAATGGTCATAAATGATATTACACGTTTATACCTCCAAGAAGTTTATTATTAGACGTGCAATTATTACATAAAATAATTTTGATTAACCCAGGACATAGACACATAAGTTGTTCAAAAGGCTTATCACAATATCACGTTTGTTGATATTATAGTTTTATATGAAATAGGTATTCATTTTTCTGTGAATTTATTTTAAATGGATCATTGAATCAAATCCACCACAATAACATTTTTCTCATTTCTTATGACTTGCTTTTTGTTTACTGTATGTGTGTGTGTATGTGTCATGTGTGTGTATGTTTATGGTCCAGTATATTACGTGAGTATGGAGAGTGCCTGTGGATGTATGTTAGGTAGTGTATGAACAATTGTGCTGAATTCACTTTAAAATAATGTTGTTTAACTTACAAAACCAAAGACTGCATCCAATATACCTAACACAGGGATTATCCCTAGCATATTGGAGAGCAATTCGCTAATTGACAGCAAAGCGCAAGAGAGCGTCAATGGTTTGGATGTGTATGTGCACCTTTCCATTGTCTCTGTCTGAAATATGTATAGCATTTAATCTTTTTTTTATATATGTACCTTTATAACTGTTGTCAAACCTCTGTATGTAAAATGTCATGTTTAGGTATTATAAATAAATAAAAAAAATATATATATACTTTGTCATATATTAATAAAACACGCACCTAACAACAAGTTGCCACATTTTGGAGACTTCCAGACTGAAAATACAAATAAAACTTGTCTGCACCAGAAATCGAACCCGGGATCTTTGGATCAGCAGGAAGATCCAAAACTAACGTAACCTAACCATCTGAGCCACGAAGGCCGACATATGGATGGAAATATATCACGATATGGTTTCATGAAATATTTACCACATGTGTTTTCTACTTTCAGGATAGTGGTAAATGAGAAAAATACCTTAATTCTTGTAATACATATTAAATAATCTAATTAAAAAATTTCCATTCAAGACTCATTAATAACTCTTCAAATATGTTTTATAAAATATGATGTGGTTTTAATATCAGATATCCTGTGGAAATCAACTGTATCAAGTATGCTTAGGTACCTACTTCGATTTCTTACAGTTTAGAATAACTGAGAGTTGAATGCATACGAGTTGGTTTCGAATGATAGTCAATGAACTTAACATCTCGATTACATAGAAACACTTAAATGCGATATTCACATATCATACAAAATTAACTCAACTTCAAACTTGCAAAATTCACCGAAGGGTTAAACGATTGAAACGCGAGTAGGTACATATTATATTAATTTGATAGTGAACATATCGCGAAGTTTATATTTCAATATGAGGGAATGAGAAATTCAATCCAATATTATGTAGGTATTTATATAATATTGTTATTATGTTCATTGGTTCATATGAGACCTCAATGATCTCATCTGTACTTATAACAAAGTTATTGGGGATGATGGTATATACCTACTTACTCAGTTACTTGGAACTTATATACCTACCTACCTTTATATTTGATATCAGCATCATTACATAAATTCAAATTTCATTATGTCTAAAAAACATATTGTCTTCAATATTTAGATAGTGACGATTTTCAATTTGTAAAATAACATTAATAATCAGGAAATGAATATGGTTGGTTGGAAGATACTTCCATATGGTAACGAGCCCGGCATTGTGCACTTTAATGTAATGTGTAGGTACAAAATGTTCAAAATAAATAATCCAACTGTCGATTCGTTTAAGAGAAGTTAATTCTCTTAATGAATCGACAGTTTTAAGACAAGACGCGTGTATGAAGGAACATTTTGTATGGTGTAGTGGACTTATTGCATGCCAAAAACACCAGCTTAGAGGCTTCGTAGCATAAACAAATACAAAACTTCTTTTACTTGTTTTTTAAAAAAAAACTCCAGAGTTTCTCGAACATTTTTTTAGTAAGAAAAACATTTTTTTTATGATAAATTTGTATTTAACTACCTGTATTTCCAAAGTTTTAAAAATATCGAAAGTCGAAACACCCCAACTAGACAATTTAATTTGCTATAAAAAATATTAATATTGCAGTAGTAGGTACCTACATCTCAAACTTTTTTTAAAATTTTTGATAATAATTGAATTTAGTGACGAAATCGTTTTGTACAATTTGTAAGGCAGTAATAATATAATAATATTCGTCCTTTTCCTCATGACTGAGGAAAGCGGCTGTTGTCCGTCGCCACACGTATGGCCCGCCTCCATGCCAATCTGTTTTAGGCTGAACGCAGAGCACCAGTCACCGAAGACCCCATTGTGGACTTAACCAAATCTCTCCATCTGGTCGGTGAGCGACCACGAGATCTCCGTCCTTCCACGCTGCTCATCACAACAAGACTCTCGAGGCAGTCTGATTCCCTTCTGGCAATGTGTCCAAAGAATTGAAGGATCCGTCTGTAACATATCGTCGATAGACGATCCTCGATCTTCAGCTCGTCTAGAATTGACACATTCGTTCTTCTGGCTGTCCATGGGATGCGCAACATACGCCTCCAGCACCACATTTCGAAATTATCAATCCTCTTTCGCTCTGACTCCCTAAGGGTCCATGTTTCCACACCATACAGGAACATCGAGAATATCAGAGCCCTGATGAGTCTAACCTTCGTGTTTTTCGTGATGGTCCTGTCCTTCCACACTCTTGTGAGGCAGTAAACACTACACAAAATCTCGCTTAATAGTACACCTACTTAATCTCCATCATAGGTTCATACATACCATTGTGCTGTTTTCATAATCTGGGTAGGAAAAAACAGACTGATCTTCATACTATCCTATCCTGACATATATATCTACATGTTTTAAATAGAATCCAAAATAACTTTAATTTTTACAAATTGTGTTAGTAACTACCCTCTATCAGTCTATCGTGTGTGTTAAAAAAGTTTATACGTGATTTAAATTATCGGAAACCCAAAATTTGTTGATTTTATGAATTTCAAAAACAAACCTAACTCGCCTTAATCCTTAGATTATAATTCTATGAATTTTGAAATTGTGTGACGAATATTCACTAGAGAATGTTAGAATATTCATTAGAGAAATATTTTTTTATATTGCAAAAGGAATATTCCTTTTGTATTTTAGTTTTCGTAAGTGTCGGTATAATATTATGCGAATGCGGAATTCAACAAGGCATTGAGGTAAATAATGAATAATTAATTTATTTTTATCGTAATCTGATTGTCACGAATGTGCTAAAATATACGCCGAATGTTCGATGTGAAGTATTTAATATTGCTAAACTGTGCAAATCGACGGAAACACTCCTACGTGGGTGGTTATATGAAGAAACAATGTACCAAGTATTATTATTTGTATTGTTAATCTCTGATCAATTCTCTTACGTGATCGGCTTAACAAGAGCTTAAAGTCATGAACAAACAATGACATTGATGTGTTGACTCAACACTTTAACAATACCTACAGACCAAACTACCTTATTATTTGATATTAATATACCAATAGAGAATTTCCTGCTACGAAAATAAATGGTTTATTTTATTACGTAATATTAATAGGTGCTCAAGGAAATAAATAAGAATTAATTGTCAGAAAAGACATAAATTGATACAGAAGTATTCATCAATTATTTTTAGTACAGGGGGACAAGTCTGGTAAACCGGCGAAATAAAAACCATCCATGTTTACCCATATCATGGATATTATTATCATATGGAGTTCTATAACATCTTCAGATATTAAAGAACTCCGTAACATAATTATATCCATGGTATGGGTAAACATGGATGTATTTGACTCCATAGTAAACATATGAAATAATCTGACTAATGATGGAGATAACTTGATATCATTTTATCTTAAATAATTTTTGGCATTCCATTATCAATATATGTTTCCGTTGACTATATTGTGTCCATCCCATGATAAATCCCCACTCTTTGTCTCTCTTCAATCCCGTGTCGTAGCAAACTTCTATAGAAATTTAGTTGTCATTAGTCCTGACGAAGAACTTCTTATGGATATTTTTTTATGGATTTTCTTGATCTTCAAACATTGTGTTCTTGGCTTGAGTTCGTTCTCTCACAATTTTAAATAAGTTATTGTAAGATGAATTTCTTCTAGTCACGTCTACCTCGGTTTTCCAACGTAGTTGTGTAAGCGATCTTTTCCAAAAAAAAATCTACTTTAAAAAATTCTAAAGTATTTTTATTTTCCGGTGTGTAATAGTGGAAAGTTATGGTTTCACAATTTTCATTATAATTTATAACAGTATGATGTGGAAAGAATATGTTATGAGTTTCGCCTTGAAGTTTTTTCTTTTATTTATAGCGTATCCTGTAAATTTATAGTCCAAAGTTTTATTAACATATTTATATCATATGTGTAAGTTTAATTACTTACAAAAATTGGTAATCTTCCATATACAATGAAAGATTTCCCTTGTATATTTCTTAGAATTATGTTTTCAAATAGTTTTTAATTTGTTTAGAATAGGTACAAAATTTCGGTACAGAATTCCTTATCATGAAAACGAGATTTCATAAACATGTTATATTATTAAATATATTGAGTAGTGGAGAGGTTAGATCTATCTCGATTATTTGTAAGACAATCTTATGTATTCTTTTGTACTTGAACGTTTATGTTTTTTAACTAGAAACAGGATAATTATACAAAATGATAAATTGTTTGTTATTTGTTAATAGTAATTTTAATGCGTTTTTAAAAGGTGAACGTATTTCAATTATAAATTAACTTATTTATCTATTTATATGTATGACTCATTCTACTATTTCTCGTGTAACTTCAAGATCTTATTAAAATTTATCTTCTGAACATATAATGTATTTAGTCAAACTATTATTCTACTTTAACCGTGGTATTGTAGAGAGTGGACTAAGCAGAGAATGGAATCTAATACTGGTAGGTATGTATGGTAATGTACATATTGATTAAGGGGCCGAAAGGATAGTCACATCTCCATCATTTGCATACTTCACTTCCCCGATGAACATTTCAGAAGATTAATTTGGGTTTGTTATAATCTCTTAAAACTAATGAATCAAAAATAAAAACACTTATGGTCTCGGCTTCATGATCTCATACTTCTTTCAAATGGCGATTGCTGATTGATTGAAGAGATGACATTAGCCACAAAAACCCTGCATATCCATCAAAAACACAAAAATGAACCCTTTGTGTTTTCATAGTGTAATAGTTTTCAGCTTGGTATCCTAGTTGAAATCAGTGTAATTTGCGGTGGCTGAGTATTGGTCCTTGTTGCAGCATATTATACCGATAAAACAATCAGGATACAGTTTTTTTTCGTATTGTTATAAATTTTGTGCTGTCTTGATTTGACCCCCTCCGACTTGAAACGGAGTGTTCTTAGCGGCCGATTTCGAGACCAATCGGAGGCCCTGACGTGCGTGGTTGGATTCTCGGGGGCAGTGGTTGAACCCGATGGATGGTGGATATTTGTGTTTGTCCGATGTTGCGGCTGCGTCCGGTGGTGAACAGGGCCAATGGGCTCTATAGCGTCGCCGGCGTGGAAGTGGATCGCGATCTCCCTCGATGTCTTGATTTGATCTGAGATTCGTGTTTTAACTTCGCCGTTAAATCCCGAAAATAATATACCATATACCCATTCACATCCCATGCTCTATCTGATTTGTGCAATTGATACTTAAAAATTACAATATACCTACCTACATACATACACTACATGTATATGCATATCCTGATGGCTTTATTCACCTTTCTAATCTGAGTCAAATAGTTAATTAAAATATTTATAAAAATAATTAAAAACACATACTTTTAATCCACAAATGAGTATGAATTTAATGAGTCTAAGCGCTTTCGCCGAACACAGCCGGCATCCTCAGAGGCAGAAATCAAACTAGTTATATAAAACTAGCAAACTAGCTACCTATAAGTTTGATTTCTGCCTCTGAGGATGCCGGCTGTGTTCGGCGAAAGCGCCTATAGGCTCATTAAATTCACACTCATTTGTGGATTAAAAGTATGTGCTTTTATTTATTTTTATAAATATTTTAATTCATAATTATGAACTTCACTATGTTAACGAAAAAACTTTGAATTAATTGAATGTAATACTTAGTTTATTTTTTATTGTTTAGTTTCTTGTTAAAATATAAATACAACCTGTATGTCTCTTTCTTCTGTGAAATATTGTAATAATATATACACTGCTAGCCCTAGAACAGGTATACCTAGTTTGGCAGTAGTTATATATTTTTAATGACGCATAGTTATGTAAATGTTATGATAAAGAATAAATAAAATAAATAAGTAATAAATTACTAACTTGACTAACAAGGATTGCAAGAAATTAAATATTTATTTCTTATTTTGATAGGTTGGTAATCATGGGCATCCATTTTGTATTGATAACTATGAGCATCCTATTCGATCTGCTGAACGTAATATCACAATCTATGTAAAGCATTTTCTTCATATTATAATTAAAATGAAATTCCTTGAAAAAGAAATGTTTTCGGTTAAAAAACTATTTATTATTCTAACTATTATTATGAAGTACATTCAGCGAGACTCTGGAATTTAAAAATTGATTTAATAATAATAAATGGATAATTTATATAGCGCCATTTTTGTGTTTTCACCTCAAGCGCGCTTTGGGTCTCAGTTGTCACTACCTACCCCGTTTAGGACACTATACAATTATAAAAGCTATATTGTAAAATTGTTCACAATATATAATACCATTATGATTGTACAAATTATTTTTTAGTGTTTTTAATTGAATCACCGCGCACCGGTGGAATTCTTCGTTCATATCTCTGAATTAATCACACAATAAAGTTAATAACGTATTAACGCATTGTTAATGACTTTATTATTCAAGTAATAAAAAAATATAATTATATGCTAAACAAAACATTATTATCTTTCATGTTATGAACCAAACCACAACATAAATTATCATAATTGACCCAATTGTGAAATTTCTCAACATAATGATGTTAAGAGGCAAAACTAATTGACGCTCGTTGATTATTCAAATATCATCGTAATAATATGTCAATCAAATATTTGATCATTATCTAAAGTTTTCGTAATCAATAAACATAAAACGTGCCGTGTTTTTTTTCATAATCTTATACGTGTAGTAATTATTTAATCGTCATTATAATTTCGGATAATCGAAAGATCGATTGATTATCACGTATTTGACTAACCCTGTGTGAACTCTTGATTTTTTTATATATTCGTTGCTAATAAGAGGAAATGATTAATTATTATAATTTTGAATATCCCAGACACATTTATGCCTTATTGATTTGTGTGAACTTTAGTGCTCAAATACTATATTCGTTTTTCAATTATCTTTTATTTGAAATTACGAATACATTAAAATATTTTTTAATACAAAATATAATATAGCAATTAAATTAAAACAAACTATGAAGGTACCTTTTTCAAAGTTTTCTTCACATATTAAATTTGTATTAGATTTTTCACTAGAATTAATTAAATTATTCAATTAATAACAGTTCACAGTTTAATCGTGTATAGAAATGTGTATTATAAATATTTTAGCTGTTTTTTTCATTAAAATACGTTAAAACAGTTAAATTTTCATTTGTTAGCTAATTTTATCAAAATATCAAATGAATCAAGCAGTTTAACATGCAGTATCATGTCATCGAGAATACACACATTCTGAAAGTTTCTTTGCTGTAACTGGTAAGAAAAATAGTTAAAAATCGATTCCAGTACAGACAGACAAGTGAAGTTGAAGAAAGTGTAATAAAAAGTTTTTATTACTTTTTCGTAAAAATATTATCTGAAGAATTTGTAGTCGGAATAAACTTAAAAACGTTGCAATATTCTAAAAAAGAGAATAAACGTAGAACAATGTTTGAAGAAAATTTATAATAAATTTATGTAAGTCTAATAGAGCAGAGATGAGAGCTATTCGACGTATGTATTTGCTAATTGAAATTTCAGGACTACCTGAAAAATATTCTGAATGAATCTTCGACTTCTAGAAGAAAAGAAACGGAAAAAGTCTATTTAACAGAATGTTTGCAATTACAGAATTGTGTTGTATTGTCCACAGTGTTTTCTGCTGATTCTCCATGGGACATAGTGGTTCATACAAAAAACGAATCCCTTCAAAGAGAAAACTTTTGTTGTAATTTTGACACACGGTGTAAATTTTCCATCAAATGTACAAACTTACTACAAAATTTATCTCTACTTCATATAAGTAGTGATGTTTAGATATATGTTTGATGTTCAGTGGGATTGATAGCAGTCTGGTTTCAATCGATAATTCGGTTATCGTCCAACATTCAATTATCTCCATCATGGTAAGGGGCCAAAATGATATTAGGTAGGTGTGAATAATACCGTCTATGTTTCACGTTATAATATGGATGAGCTTCGGATACGTAGGTACATACTACATTATCGTTTACGTACCTACCTAATATTATATCCACCAGTCAATCATAATAATATCATCGTACAAAATATTGTTATTACGTTTTGATTTACAAATGTAAACATGCCATTCGAATAAACTGATGTTTCAATGGTATCGATTAAAGCAAACAACCTGTTAAAAGCTTTTCCAATATTAATACGTGAACGTATTTGGTAATGTTTTTCATATTAGAAATGAGGTAAAAATATTAGTAAATGACTGAATATAAACTTTTTAAGTTGTATATTATGTTAAATTATTTTAATTCGTTTGATTTGATTTTTTTTAATGAAAAATTTACCCTTAATTTCGAAACTAAATAAATTATATTTTTTATAAATTTTGTGGAATATGTTGGAAGCTTATGTAACTGAAATAGGTTAAGGCTGGATTTGATTTAAGTTTTCATGGCATTTTTTTTTAATATCTCAATAGAGACGATGTTGGAATATTAATGGAGAACCGGGAAATCAAAGCACCTACAGGGCTTACGAGCTGCAGGAAAATAATGTCATAAAAACATCAGAGACTCCCGACAGGGAAAAAATCCAATGTTCGTATATGCAACTGTAAAGTTCATGTAATAAACTAGATTTCAATACATTAATAAACGCATTTGTTGTATCTAAACTTAATTTATGCATGTTTATAATAGTGATTTGCCCAAGTATTTATCCATTTGCTAATGCTTTAGCGCAGATTTGTAGCTGATTTATGGAGCTAATACTAAATGTGAAAAATAAAAAATTCAGTCTTAAGGAATGAAGACTACGTTGAACCTCCAAATCTCCTATCATTCCTTTATAAACGTTAGTGCTTGTGATCTTGGTAGAAAGCTACACAAAATCAATCGAGGAAGGATTTTAACTGGGCTCAACTAATCGTTCTGCCACCGACCCAAATTTATGATTGGCGTTAAATTTATAAAAGTTTTTGAGGTCCAATGACTTAATTTTCACTTTCGTTTTGATGTGCAGTCGTGGGTACATTTCTTTATTGGATTACGCCAGAAATAAATAGCTTTGAAATGGTAGAAAATTTTTTTCAAGAGACCGTTGGTGGTATATAATGCACATTACATTTTGAATAGGTATAAAATAAGTTGTATATGACCCAAATTTATGATTGGCGTTAAATTTATAAAAAGTTTTTGAGGTCCAATGACTTAATTTTCACTTTCGTTTTGATGTGCAGTCGTGGGTACATTTCTTTATTGGATTACGCCAGAAATAAATAGCTTTGAAATGGTAGAAAATTTTTTTCAAGAGACCGTTGGTGGTATATAATGCACATTACCAAAGAAGAGGGAGGTTTTAATATTTTTGATGGTAAAACAAAAGGGGTTCTATCAGAGGGGTGGTTTTGTGTGGATGTCACAACGATGAAAAAAGCAATGCGTCAAGATAAAAGAGGGTGATGTTTGTGGTTATTAAAAAGTGCAAAGACGATTGTAATTTTGCCAAAGGCTATCATCGGTGTGTACTGCACAATATTTCTGCATGACTTTTTTGGTTTTAATCAAAACGGTTTCCTAGTGTTTTTGACGACTTGAAAGCTACGCTTTTCTGTTTTGTTTTTTGTGTGCCTTATATGGGTACCTAACTGTTAATTATTTTCACCAAATGGATCTACCATCACATAATTCTCAGTTTCGAGTTTTGACTTTAAAGTTTCAACAATCCTACACTCTCAGTATAAACTACACACTTCGTCCAATGTAGTAATTTTTAGAACTACAATAGGAACGTTTTAAAATTTTCGATTTAAGGTCATTTGAACTTAATTTCGTATTCTGTAACTTAAGTTTTTTTTATATAAAATGAATATGTCCTTGTTAAACAAGTGCATATACATCTTCCTACGTTCCCTAAAATAAGCATAAATGCTTGTGCTATAGGCGAACGAAATCGGTCGAGGCAGGATTCGAACTCGCGACCACTGGATTACTAACCCAATGCGCTAACCGCTCTACCACCGACCCATCTATAGTTCCTAAAACTAAAATTTATAAAATAAGTGCACCGTAGATAATAATATTGAACACAAATTCTCTATGGCGCAAAGTACGCATGCGTACTGTGCACTTGAGCCATATTTATTTATCTTGTCGCCGTGATATCGCCTAACCTAACAATTCAATTGATCTGGCCTAATATTTTTTAGTTTTTATTTTAAACACAACGCAACACGTGTAAATTATCCATTTTATTATTTTTTCCGTACATAAATGATGTTTTAAAAAAAAAAAAAAAACAATTAACACTTTTATTTTATAATTTTTTTATTTATTTATTTAAGATTTCGTACAAGGTTTCGTACATAAACATAATATCAATTATAATAAATCAATCGTGTACACAAAAATCCCACAAGGCATAGCCTGTCTGTGGGTATAAAAATATTCAAAATTATTTCGTTACAACATTCCTTTACCCTGCGCGAGTTTCGAGTTTATTGCCATATGCCAATTTCTTCCAACTAACCAGTGTTTCCAGCCCAGAGAAGAAAAATATGCATGAGATATTAATTTAAATAATTTCTCCCCTGCTGGGTATCGAACCCAGGACGTCCACACAGATACCAAACGGCTTACGAACTGTGCCACGGCGGTCGGCGGTGTTTTCAACTTAGTTAAAATATCCCAGATGGCTGTGAAAATAAGTAGTATGCTTCCAATAAGATGTGAACTTGAATAAGAATGTTTTGACAGTTGATTCGACTAAAATGTGGTTATAGAATAGGGAATAGGACTAATTCGTGACTTACATGGAGTATAAATGTTCCTAAATAGGAACGTTCCTATTTCAAAGTTAAAGAATATCAACTTGGATTAAGTGAAATAGGAACGCACTTATTATAGCCGGAACGTTCTCAAAAAGTTATAGAATCGGACGTATTATTATAAGGTCTTTTGACGTATTATTTTGCGAACTGCATTGTTCTCCAATATGTTTTAGTATGTTATTCCATTTTAATCTCCACACTATTTCAAATTTCTGTATTCCTGGCATAACCAATAAATATTTTATATCATACTTCTGACATAATCATACTACTGACAGTATTTTTTTGTAATTTCGATTTAGATCAGTATTTTTTCTCAAATAACGTGTTGTTGCATTCATGGCAAAATAAAACTAAACATTATCTATAATGTATGTAACTCATAAAATGTATGGGTTTTGAAATTAAAAAAAGAAAATATATGGTTTCATATTAAAATGTTTTAACTTGAATTTATTATTTAAGGATGTTTATATTTTAAAGTTATCATAAAATAGTAACGGAATATATTTTACAATGGTTACAAAACAAACTTTAATAACGCATTAACAATTGTTTTTGTATTTATCATACGATCAGTTACATAAATTATATTAAAATACTACCATTATTTAAATTTATTGCACTTATAAAATAGCCGTCGATGGTATTAAAATGTGTTTATCTGCAGGTAAAATAGCAAGTTTAATGTAGACATGCAAAGTACACTTAATTTCATGTTTTAAAACACATTCAACTATCGTATATAGAGAATCTAGAAACCAGAGGCGATCAAGTGCACAAATTCATTACCTCATAATCCAATTCAACATAAAATTTGCAACATTATGTGCAGCATTGTCGTTAACACGGGTTTAAAGTGGCCAAGCTTGGTCAACTCATTAAGGATTGTCTGGACTGAGTGCAGTTGACTGCATATGTGGAGAATTGAATAAAAGGTTTTATTTGATAGCATCAACTTAATGTTTTAGTTACTTATTTATACTCGTAAGTAGATGCTAATACTAATTATATATTTTTTCAGTTATTAATACCTACACATAGACATTAAATATTACATGTAGTAGGTAAGGAAAAAACTGGTTTATGAAAGTAGAATTTCATCGTGTTGTTAAATTGATTACTAAAGATTTAGGGTTATGGTAAATTTAAGAAACTCGTTATTATAATTGTTTTATTTATGAATTTCAGTAAAAGCTATCAATCATACGATTTTTTTTCTTTGGTCGTTTCAGATATTGATATCAGTAACCGATATTAACATTTTATTAAAATATTGAAATGAATTTCCACTATTTGTTAATACGACATTGTACATACTAATTAATATAACGTTTTTTTTTAATTCATTTGTATTCTGTGTAAATTCATTGCTAAAAAACAGCTGTTATCGCTTTTTTGCTGTCCATATTCAAGAATTTAAAATTAAAGTTTTTATATCTGACACCACAAATAACTATAAGTATACATTTTTTTATTATTTGAAGTCGTTTATATCCGAAGACACTTATTTTATACCTATTCATTTTAATAATACATTATTCAGAAGGGATAATATGTTATTTTAAAAAAAATAACAAATATTCCGCTCTGTGAGAGCAAAAATTTTTCTTATTTAGATTTATAGTGCATCTAGATTTATCACTATGCATCCATGTTTGTATTTTTTTACGAATTGTCCAAATTTCATTGCCCTGTTTCAAGGTTGGCGTTGCGTTGGTCGGTCTTCTATTATAGTGAGGTACCAGGACATCCATTTTAATTACTTGAACCCTTTGGGCCTGTGGGACTGCTCCTGACCGGTCCGCCCCTGCTTGCCCCCGGCTGTCACTAAACTTTTTATTCGCATTCCTGGCCCAAACAACACAATGTATGGGGGCCTTCCCACTAAGGAGCCCCGGGCCCGTACTGCACACAATCATCAGTTAACGATATGAATATTCAAGACAACACAAACTAATAATATGACTACAATTTTCGTGCACAGTAAAAAAATGATCTACTGTATGATACTATGATAGTGCTCAGCGACGGAGGACATGGGCGGCTGGAGAAGAATTATGGAGGATGCTATGTCATGATATGCTCATTCTTATTAGAACTCATTTACTTTTATCTTGTATCGTTGAGTGGCCCTCTTGTGTACCAGTTTAGTTTAGTTAATTTAGTCAGATTTATTTCTATTTCGTTTATTTACCACAAAGTTTTCTTTGATTCATATTTTCTAGTACCTAATTGGCGCCCAAATTTATTAAAAAAAATTACCTACTTCATTTACAATAATGTGTACATTATTGTTTTTTTTGTAATAAGTCAATTTTTTCCAATCAATCAAAGTAGGTAACGTGAGGTTATAAATAGTGTAGTGGTCGAAACATTACATTTATAACAAAAAACTTATACATAGAAAGATAAACACGTAACATTATTATATGTGAAATCACAACAACAAAGAAAAGTAGCTCGCATTAAACGAAGAAAAGAGAATCATACACGATTACAAGATGTACCTATGTACCTGCTATCATTAAAATGAAGTTTACCCTAAGATATCAGAATGTCGTAGGTAGTGTCGCAACAAGCAACTTACATTTCAAAACAGAAAGAGATGAACGTTTAAGTATCTGAAAATACTTTAGCAGGATAGTATTAAACTAAGTAGGTGACTTTAATATCACGGTCACATAATGAGATGCGACCATTATGGGATATTAAAAAAAGGTTTCAGAAATAAGAAATAATAACAGATAGATAAAAATAAGTCAAAAGGAAGTACGGGTGTATTAAATATTTAAAATTGGACCGGCATAATACAATAAGTGGAAGGATTGTATTTATATAACCCTCATCTGAATATACTAGGTATATAATATGGTATGGTGTTCTATTGTGAAAAAGACTATTTTTTTCATTGTATGATGTACAAAAAAGTCTTATTAGTTCCCTTATTTATATTTTTTCATCAAATTATACCTACGTTCTTACAAAACGTTTTTTTGGGAAGTATGTGAGTATTTTTATTCGATTCATTTTTGAATATTTTATTTTTATTTTTGGATTTGCTTCTCTGGAAAATAACATTTATTATGTTAAAAATAAATTAAACACTCACCAAATAACAAGTTATTTATTTTTAAAATAAATTAAACACTTGTTTTTATTTTTCTCTCCAGAACGACCTTTTATTGTAGGGCATTTACAATAAAAGACAAAATAAATAATAAGAATGTAGGCGCAACAAAACGACAATAAGTGCAAATACATCAATAACGCAAATAATTAAAAAGTAGTAAAATAAAGGACAATATTTGACAATATCTTCTTCTTCTTCTCAGCCTAATCCCGTCCACTGCTGGACGAAGGCCTCCACCATCTCCTTCCACGCCACTATATCTTGTGCTCTGAGCAACCAATTGACACCAGCATGACGGATGATGTCATCTCTCCCTCTCATTGGCGGTCTTCCAATACCTCTAACTGTCGTTCTCGGTCTCCAAGCCAACACTATCCTTGGCCATCGGTCTTTGGGGCATCTAGCCACGTGGCCCGCCCATCTCCACTTCAGGGTAAAAATGCGGTGGACGACATCAACTAATTTTGTTCTTTCACTGATGGTGTCGTTTCGCACTCTGTCTCTCAGACTCAATCCTAACATGGCTCTTTCCATGGCTCTTTGGGTGCCTCTTAGTTTTTCAGCACTTTTCTGAATCGATCCTGCTGTGCCCATCACCTTATGACAATATAACTACACACAAAAAGAAGAAGAATAAATAAATAAGCATTATTACAGATTCTATTTTTAAACCAGAAAATAAGTTGCCACATTCTGGAGGCGAATGATATTTATCGATATTTTTATTGACAAACTTTTTAACATCTCAATAGAGACGAAGTTGGGATATTATAGAAGAACCAGGAACTCACGGCACCTATAGGGCTTTCGACCTGTCATCGGCTGGTTTACGTGATCACTTTATGCGCTTGCGCAACGTTCACCAATTATGCCTTCTTTTTTATTTATCGTCTCACAGGTCCAGATTGAAAACAAACACAATTTAAAAAGCGTGACCCCACCGGGAATCGAGCTCGGGTCCTTTGGCTCAAGAGTAGTTAGATATCTACATAAGGCCGACTATTGCAAATATTTATACTGCTTTAAGAAACCCACCCAAGATTATCATATCCACGGTAAAAAGAAGATTTTGTGATGATACAAGGTTTCTTGAATTTTAAAAAATTAACACTTTTAATAATTAAAATTGGTACACGACGTTTTATTATGGTGACAATTTGGCACCGAACGAGAAAGCAATTTTCGTACAGACACGGTATAGTAATACCTATTTATTTAAAAAGTGCTATCGTGTGAAAGCTTGCTATTCACTAGAAATATATTATGTCGTAAATGTGATAGCCAATTTTAATTTAAGTGTTATGTGAGTTGATATTGAAAATTTAAATTGAGTACGTAGGTATATGAAATTTATTAATAATTATTCATGGTTTATAAAGTTGTATGTTATCTTATTCTTTATCAATGCAATTTTAAACACTTGATTTTAATTTATTCAAAAACGTGACTAAGTATACTTACATACATACTGCCTACATTAAAACTAAAGATTATATGTGACGTTCGGCCAATTTCTTACGCCAATGTGAAATATTATTTATTTTTTATGGTTGAGATTATGTGATGGTAAAACAGTATTAAATATTCTTTATCTTTTAAATAATACATAGTGTACGCTGGCACTGGAATATGCATTTAAAAGCCTGGATTGGGAATCAAGGGGAATATACATCGATGGTAAATACTTAAATCACTTACGTTTCGCTGATGATATAATAATCCTGAGTAGTGAGCCTGAGGAACTGGCTAGAATGCTCCAAGAATTGAATGAAGCATCTAAGAAGGTAGGCCTCTGTATGAATCTGGCAAAAACGAAGGTGATGGGCACAGAAGGCTCTCAAATTATGGTGGACGGCAACCAAATTGAAAATGTAAAACACTGTGTATATTTGGGGCACACCATACAATTGGGCAGAGAAAACCAAACTGCTGAAGTCCAAAGAAGAATTGGACTAAGCTGGGCAGCCTTTGGGAAAATGGGTCATATACTTAAAAACCGCAAAATACCCATAAACCTTAAGCGGAAAGTATACGAAACGTGCATTTCACCAGTAGCAACATATGGCTTAGAGACTGCGACACTGACCAAACGAAGCATGGAAAAAATAAGGATTACTCAAAGAGCCATGGAAAGAGCCATGTTGGGTATAACCTTGAGAGATAGAGTGCGGAATGAAATAATTAGGCAACAAACAAGAATTATAGATGTCGCCAAACGTATAGCAACTCTAAAATGGCGGTGGGCAGGTCACGTGGCCAGAAGCTCAGATGACAGATGGCCAAAAAGAGTCATAACATGGAGACCAAGAGCAGCAACCAGGAGCGTGGGGAGGCCACCATTGCGATGGAGAGACGACATTGTAAGATATGCTGGTATAAACTGGATGCAGGCAGCTCAAGACAGAGCAAAGTGGAGAGAAATGGAGGAGGCCTTCGTCCAGGAGTGGACGGGAGTAGGCTAACGAGAGAATACATAGTGTACAACAATAAACATATATTCATATCAGATATCATAATATTATCTTGAAAATAACGAGCAGGTTTTTTCAATAAATTGATTGATTTTCGAATACTTATTTATTATCTTTTTATATGCATATGCATATTGTTTATAGTCATACATTTAAAGTCAAGTCAATTCAAAACTAGCGGGTTATTTAATCAAAAGTTATAAATGTCCAAACTACGTCCTTTTTTGTATCTACACAAAAAAGGTACATATAATCTATAGAAGCTTCTAAACAAAAGCTTCTAGCTTAAATTAGTAAAGGAAACATGAATTATTTTGATAAAATGAAATATTTCATCTAATTCTAAAGTCTATATGTAGGTACCTACATATATTTAAACAAAAACGAGTGGGTTGTAGCCAACGCTATACTCCTAACTACCACAAACTATTCATATTTTGTATGGAAATTTATCAGCCTTTTTATGAAATGAGTTTGTTAAATTATTTTTGATTAAAATATTTTATAATGATTGCATGATAATTCTTCAGGGCCATTTTATGGGAGGGATGTGCCTTTTTAGCTTGTCTTTAGCACTTTGAAATATTTGACAGCATTGACCAGACATCCTTTTGAATCTAACGGGATCTAAGCGAATATTAGATATACAAATTTGCAAAATTTGAAAAGAATCGAATGACAAATTAAGTCTATAATCGGTAAAGTTGAATAATACATGTTTTGTTATAATATGTATTTTTGATCTAAATCTAAAAAAAATAAAAATTTTCCTTGAATAAAATCAAAATAATATTTTTATATCTCGATAACATCGGGTCCATATCTGTCAGGTACTATCGAACCTATATCGGGTCCAAAACTATCGTTTCTTTCAATCTGGAACCAACCACAAAAAATTAGAAAATTTCATTGAAATCGCTTGTACAGTTTCAGAGAGTAGCGTGTACGAACATTGTGACACGAGATTATCTTAAGGGGGGACTGCTACCAACTTACCTATTTTTCAATTTGATATACCTACCATCATTATTTTTTATCAAATCGTTTTGAAAAAAATAATTTAGATAGTTTGGGTATTAATAAAGAAAAATATATCTTTACTTTTTGATAATATTCAGTATTAATTCTTATAGAAAAATAATAGCTTACCCCGATTTAATAAAATATAAGGCATACATATTCTACATATTTTTTTTTAAATTAACGAAGACAAAAATATCTAGAAAAAATATGATGTGACGTTGCATTAATGCTTCAGGTTTAGTAAATAAACCTAAAAAACATTTATTTTCCATTCAGCGTCATTGCGAAATAATAGTTTTTTTGGTTTATTAACTTAACCTGATGCATTAATGCAACGTTACATCGTATTTTTTCAGATATTTTGATCTTCCTTAATTTATAAAAAAAAACATAATGCTCTATACCTTATAGTTTTTTAGAAATATAAGATAAATATCAAAAATCGGGGTATACTTATTATTTTCCTACAATAATATATACAGAACATAATTAAAAAGTTAAGGTATATTTTTCTTTATTAATATCCAAACTAAGTAGGTTATTTTTTTCAAAATGATTCTTTTTGTAGTAATGATGCAAATTCAAATTGAAAAAATAGGTACGTTGTCAGCAGTCACCCTCTTAAGATAATTTGTTTTGTTAATCAGTTTATATCCGACTAATGAAAAACTTGTTACAAAGATCCTTTTTTAAGTTTGGAAATTTTTAATTCAATGTTATTAGCGAAAGATAAATAAGTATTGTTTATAAAAAATAAGTACCTCATATTGAATCATAACTACAAAATACATTCGCTGTGCTTTTTACATAATATTATGTAGCTTAGTTAAAGATTATTTAGGTCCGTTCTTTCAGACTTTGTATCGAAAAGTAATAAAGACACTATGTTTGTTACAAATAAAACCATTTTTTCCTTATCAAAATCTTATTTTTTGACTAATAATATTATGTGTTTGAAAATACAGTACATAGGTACTTATATCATATTTGTGTATTTTAATTCGACTTCGTAGTCAATATTGTATTAATTCCGTGAATTTCGGAACAATCCGAATTGGTACATAAAATTCTGAATTCCCTAAAGACGATTTGCGGTATAGGTACCTACTCCGCGATTCTCTTATCGCAAAATAATACACCCTATTGTGAATCGTCAATTTTCTTTTTAATTGACTTGTTACAGACGCCTTGCCATCATTACTTGATTTGAGAAACGTTGAAAATTCTTTATTTTTATTAGAAAGGAAACCCAGAATAGATTTTTATACCCATTATAAGAAATATAGGTTGATAAAGTTCCGGCATACTTTATTATTTTGTATGAATTTCAAATAAGTGTTATGATATCTGTTGTGAATATTGATCTCTTCAATACTTTGTCTCTACCAATCTTATTTTAGTCTCTTAAAACACAATTGTTGTTGAGGTATATTGTTTGAAGGTGCTTCTTTCAGCCTTCGTTGTATTCCGATCTTATTAATTCAGATGACATTTGGCTCATAGTATGAACTAACTATAAATCCAATAATTATAGTGTCTATATATTTATGTTATTGGAATTTACTAGAGCAACGCCCATGATTACAGTGCATATGTTAATACCTACCTACCGATAAGCAGGGTTTTATACATTTGTTGATATGTTATAACATATCAACGTACAATGGAGTTCTATCAAGAATTGTCGATCGACAAACTAAACTTATACATTTGTTTTTACTCAGATTTATTTATTTTAACATAATAATATACGACTTCACACCATTGTATAAAAACACTATAAAAATTATAACATACATAAAATGGCATTGAAGAGTTATCAAGTTTTCATAATTATATATTTTTTTAAAAAATAATTGAACTCACTCATTTCATAAAAATGGTGAATATTTTCCATAAAAAAATTGAATAGTTTATAGAATGACTTGTTAGTGAGGAGTTTAGGGTTGGCCACAATCCACTCGTTTTCTTTGAGTACCTACCTATGTACACAATTCAATACTAACACAAATTACGATTTGCACAAGTTAATAATTAATAAAGATAATAAAAACAACAAATGTACACAATGGGTTCAATAATTCTGAAAACATACTTCATTTTATGTATTTTTTTTGATATCCTGGAGATTGAATAAAATAAAGCTTATTAAAATGACATAAGAACATCTCTAGTGTATTATAAAATAAATTTAATTTTGAAGTGACATTTCTGGTGAACACATTTTTGGTTTTAATTACTTCAATGTTCATTGAAATTTTAATTTGTCTTCGGAATTGAACCCATTATTTCAATATATATTTCAAATTATATAACCTATCTGTGTTGAGATTTTTTTTTAAATCTATATCATTATTTCCAGTTTCGTGTAACAGCTTAGTCCAAAATGGTTTTGATATAAATAAGAAAATTGTGGACGTCAAGTCGTGACTGGAAGCTGACGTACTACAATGTTTAATGATCTGGCTATGTATATATGCCTATACATAGTAATGATATAGGTATGTATGTATACAAAATATACATCTAATGGTTGATACATAATCACTTATGTTGGTGAACTTAGTGAGGTGATGAATACCACCCGCGTTGTCCAATGTATAGTCCTTTACCATAAGACATTCAACGTAAATATATTTTTGACTTAAAATGGAGTAGGTACAGTCTTGTTACGCTGACCATGTACATATATAATTTATAAATTTTTTACAATAATCCATTGATCATAATTTATGTTTATTGAGTCTTCTTTTCCTATAGTCAATCATTGTCGATCTCACTGCTGAGGATAGAGATCGCCACTGGATTTTTTTACGGTAGATTTCATTGTGTTTCTCTGTGATTCTATAGAGTTTGTAGCTATAATTACCTACGTAAAAGTGTGAAATTCTAAATATTATCAAAAAATAATCAAAAGCAATGTAAAAGAGAGTGAAAATTTGAGATATTGTTTAAAAACGTTTCATGTTGACTGTATTTATTTCCGTTTAGCATTTGACAAGAAACATTTTTTTAAGTACAAAAAAGAATAAATTAACCTTACACATTAATACCTTTGGGAAATAGATAGATACCGGTAGCCATAATAATAAAATGATTGAAATTGAATAAAATGTGATAAAAATATATTAGAGCTTTTTTTACTTAGTTCATGTTTTTTAAAAAAAAATGATTAGATCAAAAGTTATAAGGGGGGGACACACAGACACACTAAATTTTCTACTCCGAATTCTGAGAAGACTCTAAGATGGTGTTTTTTTACTTCAAAGTTGGAAAAACCATGAAAAATATAGACCCTGCGTAAAAATCTCTCGTATCTTGGCTTGATATTCTGTCGATATGTTAAAAGAATAAAATTCTCTTGAACAAATTGACAGTTGGATAACACAAGAGCGATCTTTTGATGAACATAGATTTTGATCATTTCATTAGTACCTACAATATTTTGACGGCTCTATGCATTTTACATGAATAAAAAATATATTGGTAATAACTTGATTTCATTTTATTAGTTACGAACTTATATTTTTTTTTTCTGAAAAGTAAAAAAATCAAATAATTTACTTATACAAGCGCAAATATTAAAACTTTCAAATCATTCGAATTCTTTGTGTGTTAACGTAGGTATATACAAGAAGTTCCTATTATAAAACGATTAAGTAGGTATATCATGTCATAGTACTATTTTTATTTTAAAAGCTCAGTTTTAAGCTTCCACAGTATAAATTTAAATACAACTTAGCGTAATAATAATTAAAATCAAGTACGTAATACATCAAAGTGATTATTAATTTTACGACAGAAATGTGAGAATATTAAATTTAATACTACATAATATTCCCATTATGAGGCTAAATGATGCTTGGGTAGGTAGGTACTAACTATTAATTAACATGGAACAAAAGATATAAAGTAGGTTTTCTTTGTGAAGTATGTATATTATGTAACTTTGCCATAAAAAAACTTTTTTCTACAAAATTTTCTGATGCATGTCTTTTTTTTAATATTTCCTCGCATCGTTTCAGTGCGGTTATCGCTTTTATCATCCATTTAGCCAAGATATTCCTTAATTTTATCTCCAACTTTATCACGAAAAATATTATTTGAAACATGGTTATGTTGTATTCAATGAAATATGATTGTAATTTTTAAATACAATCAAAATATAAATATACATAGGTTTAGTAAAGCCGCTAGAAAGCATCGTTTTTGATTGATCATTTTTTAATGTCTGGTTTATGATGTTTTCTTTCTTATTGAATATGGGTATAAAAAAGGTAAGTATGGCACCTGGGAGTGGTTAGGTTTACCAGTGCGCATTCCTTTTATAGGTGAAAATTGCAGATTTTAACATTATTACAATATAATTTGCATTGGTATGTTATTTGTACCTATAAAATCCGTCAGTTTGTGACTGAAATATGTGAAAAAAAAGAACATTTTTTTGCAGAAATATTCCCGGGTGTGCGCTGAACAAATTACCAAGTTTCATTGTAATCAGACGGACGGATTCCCGGACAATTGATCCTACGCCCTTTTTACCGTATGGACAATTTACCGTGGGGACAATTTACCGTATGGACAGTTGACCGTGAGGACAATTTACCGCACGGACAATTGACCGTGGGGACAGTTGATCGTACGGACAATTGACAGTGAGAACAATTTATCCGATTGCCTTCTTTTTTTTTATTTCAAAATAAGTACTACGAGAAATACAATATGTCGGCCGTGGTTAAAATGAAAATTTACAAAATAAGCGGTAATTATGCAGTTCTAATTTGCTACAGTAGACTTACCTTTTTCATACCTATATTCGATGAGGAAGGGAATATAGAAAAAATCAGCCACTTAAAAATTAATCGTTTTTTTGACGTTGCTATTTCTTTGAATATAAGTTAGAATCGAATATTTATGTTAATATGTTATAAAAAAAATATAAAAATACTTGGTTATAGTTCTATTGTATTTATAAGATTACTGACGCGTTTCGTGCAAAGCAAATCGTCAGAATAATGATTATAGTCAGAAGAATGTCAGAATAATCATTATTCTGTCGATGTGCTTTGCACGAAACGCGTCAATAATCTAATAAATACAATAGAACTATAACCAAGTATTTTTATATTTTTTTATAACATATTAACGTACAATGGAGTTCTATCAAGAATTGTCGATCGACAAACTAAACTTAGAATATTTATGTAATTAGTTTGTGCTTCCAATAGATATTCGAAATAAATAACTATGGTTTATAATAAAATATTAGAGATTCGGATGCTTGCAGTCGAGATTTTATGATTTAATTTCAGTAGGTACTTACCTACCTTTAAATTAAATATTTTGTTCATGTTTTGAGAAATAGGTCATTCTTACACAGCTATGAACAGTTGGTAAAAGGTTTAAGTTTTCGTTGTTAATGAACGATACAGTAAACTGCTTATATTAGTTTGATTCATAATTCAACGATGTGTTAACTTATTCAAAAGGAAATCCTTCTTTAATTTACGACTCTCATGTTTTTGTGTAAAGCGTCGCATTGTACAGGTTAGAAATAGGTTCCTACTATTGTGTATGTCATTAAACCTTGTACCAGTCCATAGTCTATGGGATACCTTTGGCTTTTCGTGTCGTGGAAGGAAAAATAAACAAGTTACCGGCCATTCATACAGCGCGTAGAAAATTATTCTATTACCCATTGTTCTTTTGTTCGGACTTGGGCTAGGGAGGTGTCCGTGTCCAGTGAATCTCTTTTCTTAAACGTTTATACTCACATTTACATTACCCAAAATAAAGGTTAAGCCTTGATTACATATATACATCTTTTATTATTTTATAACCGTAATGTCGGCTCGTGTGTGAACTGCGCCGACTCTATTCAAACATTTTTAAAATATGATGATAACTGTTATTATTATTACACTCATCTTGTTGATTTTTGGTTCTTTGTATGCCTCGATAATTTTGGGTTAGACTCGAATCGTGCTTTTAGATTAACAGGTAAACCTCAATACCTAATATCTTGAAATCGTTTCGTTGTAATAATAGGTAAGTAGTTTTTCGATCTCAATTCATCATATTTGTATGCAAAAATCTTTTTTTTTTTACATGGACAATAAAAACATGTACGATTGTATTTGTACTGTTTTAACATCTTTGTTATACACCTATTTTATAGAAAAAGAAAATTTTGAACTTAAAAATAGTGCAATTTTTTAACATTTCAAATGAAAATTTATCAACCAAAATCAGTGAATTCATTGCAATCCGAATTGTAGATTTTACAAGTGAACGCATGGATGATTTATGATTCCACTTGTTTTCTGTTTACATTAATAATAGATTCATTCAACGTACATTTTGATGCATATATACTGATCACAACGGCGAGGAAAGTTATTTTTCTATTGTTTAAATTAAGGATTCCTTAGATCTTACGTTCGAGATTGATAAATGTATTAAACGAAAACAGTAAATATTCATTCATTCATATTGATTCAAGGTATAATATTGAATTCTACTTTTTGGCAAAGTAATTTTGATTTTAAGTTAAATGAAGAGGAAAAGCATATCTTATTTCATAATTTTCCGATATTTGGCTCCATTGACTTGGTAGATACTCATAGTCTGATGCTCATTCCAAGTGAAGCTGAGTAAAATTTCCGAAGTTCGATGAACCAATCTAAAATTATTTTCTTTTCAACAAGTTGAAGATTACTTTGTGCATTCTTAGTCGTCTTATCATCATCTATTTTTCTTGGAGAACTTCATTAATAATTTTCGCTTTTAATGAGAATATCTTCTCGTTTATTATTGAAGAATCTCTTCTGCAGTATCGATATTTTTATAAACTACGATGGAAACGGATGGCGAAAAAGATAGAAGAAAGCGCTTGTACTTTCTTTTGTTTCAAGTCGTTAATTTAACTTCCTTGTCAAGTAAATAATAAAGACAAGAACTACTCAGGGTTTTTAAAATCAATTTTTCTGATTTTTCGATCTTTTCCGCCGATGAAGCCTTTATCATCTAATCAAAATTATTGTGGAATATACCTTAATCGATAAATTTAATTAAAGAATCCTTAAATTGAGTTTTATGATTTCAATGCCGTTAAAATTTACAAAATACAAAGAAGAATTATGTGGAAATGTGGACATTTTTAATCAGTTTATTCATATTCATAAACTGTACTTCATTTTCATGCTTGCCCTGTTGTTTTACTCCTTTCTATTCCTTTATTTGTGATACCTATTAAAAAATATTTTTAACAATAATCTTTTTAAATAAATTTATCTATAATATATGACTATATATTCACTGCTGTAAATAAATTGTATACTGTTGGTTCTGTATATAAATGATATAAAACAAATAATAAATAATTTGTTTTTATGATTGTCCCCAGCATCTTCAAACGACACTCCTCTGTATATTGGATTGGCTGTTGCATTTCTGGTGTTTGTTATTTTGGCTGGAGTTGCCTATCATTTGTTCAGAAGAAAAGAACGAGACCATTCTCTGTACAACATGGCTAGATCAGGTATTTTATTTTCAATACTCATAAATATGTGATTATTATTATTATTTTTTATTTATTTAACATAATAATTTTATAATAACAAATCAAGATATAATTCACAGGTAATAATATTTTTACAATTTTGTCTTTGCAGTGCCTCATCAAAAAGATTGCAATCTTGTGCTTGATTATTAAGTAAAACTAAATGAATTGAATTGTTTCTATTAAGACTGCGATAATTCGGACCAAAAAAACGTACCTATATTTAAATTACATAATTACCTAGTATTCAATTATAATGTGGTATTGGACAAATATTTTCGGAAAAAAGGTTAAAGGGCACTTTGTGAGGATTTTAAAGTAAAGTTACTTTTCATTAATCTACGAAGAGTTTAAAAGAATTCTTCATTAAGAACGTAAAATTTTTACGTTTTTTAGCATTACCCACGACAAATACTTATCGTAGTTTCCAGTCGCATATCACGCACAAGTAGCATACGTTTTATTACAAAGAATTACCTATGACATCTGTGCGGGAGTCCTGGGTTCGATTCCCTGCAGAGGAGAAATTTATTTAAATTCATTTCTCACGCGGAAATTGCTTGTCTAGACCAGAATCACATGTTAGTCAGAAGAAATTGCCATATGGCAATAAATTCGTCAGCACAGGGTGCAAGTAAATATTTATTATTACTACATTAAAAGGCCAAAACGGAAGAAATGGAGTGATAAAAATGAGATTTATTTATATTATGGCAAGAAAATAAATTTACTTAGAAAGAATCTTTAGTTTTGTCATAATAATTATTCAAAATTGATAGCCGTTTGTGATTCATTAAAGAAAAACTTTTTTCTATTAAATTATGATTTCATCAGATATTTTGCCCAAAAAGATCATTAATGAAATTACTAAAATCGCCAGACCGGAAGAGTTTTCACACAAAAAAAAACGATGTCAGTTTATATAATTTGTCACGTAGGTATACCTTATCGTATCGTCCTAGATAAAGATACATATGTAGGGTATGTAGACTGTGGGTCCATGTGTATGGGAGTTTGTTATTGATCTATAATCCCTGGATGACGCATCATTTATTCATTCGTTTTCGTACGTGGGACGAAGTGCAGTGTCAAGTTTATTGCCTTCGGGGAGTTTCATCCAACCTAGCCGACTAATAAAGTAATAACGTATATTTACTCCCATAAAATGTAATTCATATCAACCGTGAATCCACATCTTCTGGTCACAATTTTTACACAAAAAAAATTATTTAATTATGTCTCAATATTGGTTATACGTATGCGTTGAGATATCTATATCTGTATATTTTTACCATCGAAATACAAGTAAACATATAAACAGTGCATGGTGCTGATAAATATATAGGTATAGAAATTAAACATTTATATACCATCACGCCATATCCCTTACGGGGTAAGCAGAGAGAACCGAGCGCCATACTCCTCTATTTTTGCATACATTCCTAGCTTCCTTTACATCCATACATCGTCTCATACATGCTCGTCGATTATTCAAGCTTCTAATATTTCCTTCATTCAAAATATCATTCACATGGTCATGCCATCCCTTTCTGGGGCGGCCCCTACTATTCACTCCATCTCTTACACCCATGTATATTTTTTTAAATTAAAAGAAATTAAACATGGAAGTAGAATAATTACAATCGTGACAAATTAATGTGATGGGTAGGTGGGTGGTGGCAGAGTTCGAATCCTGCCACTACCGCTTTCGTTTACCTGTAATACTAGCATATATGTACATAATATAGGTAATGTATCAGGATTTATATGACCTTGTTACAAGGACATATTCATTTTCGAAAAAAAGTGTTTTTTTAATGTTGTGTATAATATAAAGACGATTAATAACATTGCAAAAGACTAAAATAGTAAGAAGAATGGCTACCATTCTTCTTATTATTTTTCTTCTGAGAATGGTGTCTTCACTCAATCATCGTGCCTAAGATTGTCCATGATTGTCCAAGATGTAGAATGTAGAGGACTTAACTAGGTCGCTCCACCGGGTCAGTGAATGAACTTATATTATTGTGAAGATTTCTTATTAGGCTTTATTTACAATACAATATAACAAGATATTCACATATAGCACAAGTATTTATTTGCTTGGTTTAGGGAATGTATGAAGATGTATATGTACTTATTACAAGGACATATTCATTATTTTTAATATAAAAAAAAATAGTTCCGTTGAATTCTTGAAATAAAGTTTAATAATTCAAAACATCTTTCCTAGCGGAGTTTCGTGCCGAGCTTTATCCGGAGCCCGAAAAGAAGTCACTTTCTCTTCAACCCGATTTGACCAGACATGGAGGCGGATCTGTAGGTCCGGGTGGACCCTGGTCGGAAACTTCTCCTCCGCAACCGCCTCAACCACCGAGAAGGACCAGCGAACACCATTACGATGTTCCTCATCTCACAAATAGGTAAATACTTTGTCCATAACTTTTAAACCGAAATATTCTGTACCTTAGATCCACCGCCTTTTGAGTATATATTTTCAAGATTTACCTGTCTACACACCTACATATTATAACTTAGTCTCAACTTTTATCTATGTAGGTTTATCTTCTGAACCTTTTTTGGTTTCTTTATGTTATTGCTACTTAATTTAAATTTCTTTTCCAACATTCACTGGCTCTTTTGGTTTAATTTGCTTACTTTATAGTTCCTACTCCTTTTTATAATTATCGTTTTTCTTTCTATACCACTTTTGTTTTACGGTACTGGAAAAATTATTGAGTTATACAAATAGAAATGAAAAATAAGCGAAAGAAGTAGTACCTACTACTTTTTCAAGAATTTTCAACTTGGATTGCTTGAGAATATTCATTTATGATATATTTTTAGTAGATCAATTTTCCACTTTATCACAGCTAAGAATATTTTACCATAAATGTCTTCAAAAACTAATATAATACCATTCATAACACAAGTACTCGAGTCTATTTTCGGTCTTTCTATAGTTTTTTTACGATCTATTTTTATGACAAAAAGGGTCTCAAGTCGCCGCGGTGTAGATCAAATGCGTTGTTAATATTATTTGAACATTGTGACCGACTTCATTAATGCATAATGTGATGAGCAACGGGCATTTAAGAACGCGGTTAAAACATGAAATACATAAATTATTCAAATGCAGCCGAGATGAGTCAAGTTTCTTGGTTGTTGTTCATACAACACACCGCCTCTTTCTCGCCTCTAGGCAATTAGGTTCGAATAAACTAAACGTACTAAATGAACGCCTGGGAATAATTACTAATTATTATTTTGAATGTTGTTGTATGGGTTCATCTTCTTCATATTATTCTCTTTATCCACAGTTACGCCCTCCCCTTGGACCACCAAGTGAGTCCATCCAGCGAAAGTGACAACTATGACAAGAAGCCGTACAGCGAGTCTGATCATTCGTCCAGTAGCTGTTTTTCGAGCTGTAAGTATCATTTTATTTATAAATATTTACATATTTTGTCATGCAATCAAATTATTTGTGATTGATCAGGTTTGGACCTTTAATAAGATGAGAAAACAAGATACCTAAATAAACAATACGTATGTACAACAACATTTTAATGAGTTGAGAAGAGAAACATCTTTCATCGTCATCTTGATCTTGGAAAAAGCATGTGGATTTTACAGAACGATAGTAACATCTTTTTACTTTTTGAAATAAAGAAAGGAAAAGAGGTAGAATTATGTGTATAATATCTAAATAAGTATTTAAAGCACCGAACCTACCACACTTTTAACTAATCACCAACATAATTTTTTAACGCATAATACATATGTATGTCCATACCTATATTTATATGTATGTATGTATGTGGCAATTTTTTTCACGAGCATCAATCGAAAACGAGAATGTTCTTAACAAAAATAATTTGCACATTGCTTTAATCACAACCAGTGAAGATTTTTGACAAATAATAAATCTATTTAATATTTTTTTTTCAACGGATGAAATGTCAAATAATATACTTTTTCGTGAGCAAACATTTGTATATTTAAATGTCAGAAGTCCGTATTTACGCAAATAAAATATACATATTTTCAAGTATTACTTAGCTTTTGAGTGAGGAACATGGTGATTATTTCGTTTAATTTTTATATTTTTCCTAATTTCAAAGTATTTTCTATGTAAATTTCGCAATTCTTTCATAATTTTTTTTTGTCCAATGTCAAACAAATTTTTACAGTTCATTATTTGAGACTGAAGGAAAGGGACGGAGAGGACTGATTTATTTTAACAACTTACTTATGTACTTATGTTAAATTTTTATTTATTGTGTTGATTTTTTTTAATAAAAGTACATAAACGATTTTATTGATGAGATAGCTTATTGCTTCACATTTAACTTCCCAAGCAGCGCCATCTATTAAAAAACTAGTTGATATTAAATAAGGAAAAATATTTTAAATCAATATTGAGTATTATTATTTATTTATTTAAATGGCACTTGTAACCTCAAATGAAGGAATATTGAGTATGTTGTGATAGAAAAAATAAGTTGGAGAGTATTGGATTGATTTAAACTTATCGCATTATTTCTACCATTTAATGTTATACCTGATAAGCAGTGTTCGTAGGTTTTTATATTAAGACTTAGTTTTCACGTTGCGACATTCTTATATCACACTTAAGACTGTCCCACACGTAATAAAAAGATCCACGTACCGTTGGTGTTATAAAATATTTCTCACAAAACTTCCTATGTGGGTGTGGTGAGATTTTCATTTAATCGCACGCAATAATCATTTTTAATGGAATTGAATATACTCTAGTGATTAATATACCTTAGTGTACATACTAAATGATTAATGAACTAAGAACCTTAACTTGGTCGACCTTAACTATTACAAAAAAATATGATTAATACAAATAGTACGTATCTGCTGTGTGTGGTCTGGTATGTTATATTTACTACTTAACAGAGAAAGCATTTCGTAACTTGATGTATTACACAGGGCCCTTAATTTGAATGCTCGATGGGTAATAAGATCAAGTGCCCTCTATAATTCATATCATAAGTAATTATTGATAAACTTGAAATTGTAGGCTGTTGTAAGCTTTTTATTTAATATTTAGTTTGAAGAACTAACGACAGGTGATGTGATGGTTGCATTGTACTTAAATGTTGTAACATAAGATTTAACTGCTGAAAATAATAAATAATTTTGATCACGAATAATTTTAAATATTTATTTATATCGATCAACTCGTTTTCCTCTATCCATTACCTTATTATATCTTTGTTAATGTAATTCGTGTAAATTTTCGTATTCCAAGAACAGGTGTCAGTACCTTACGCCCTGTTTTATCTATCACATAAATTTATCGGTATTATTTTGATCGTTGTATAAGTTCAATAAATAACACCCATGAATCTATAATTTGCGACACCATTATTATAATTGAGAAGCGTAGGTTTATGTTTATAGTTTGGTAAATTATAAAGAGGAAAATATTTCAAAATATTTTTAAGTTTTACAACATCTATTTCGTGTAGTTCATTTTATTATTTACAATAGTATATTTTTGATTCAATAAATTTGTGACAAGACGTGAGCATTCAAGAATGAACATGATGAAATTTATGATTTACGTGAATTTTGCTCTAAACCGTGAATTTTGCTCTAAACTGACACTTCAAGTTTCGGGAGAGTACCCTTCCCATTGACATGTTTGATGTTAAAAAAAATATTTAACCTCAATTCAATTTTTTTAAAATAAATATGTCCTTGTTAAACAAGTACATATACATCTTCCTACATTCCCTAAACTAAGCACGAATGCTTGTGCTATATGTGAACGAAATCGGTCGAGGCAGGATTCGAACCCACGACCACTGGGTTACTACCCCAGCGCACTCACCGCTCTGTCGTCGACCCATTTTAATTAAAATGAAATATGTTGAAAAATTTATACCACCATAAATTGTTATTCTATCTTCAACTACTGGGACAAGTTTGCATAGTTTCAATTTAGGTAAATTGCATATTTAAGTTGTAAATCGTCTTAAAAATTTATTCTTAAGCAATTCTTACTTTTCTTGGAAAATATAATCATTTCAGTATTATTTGTCGCAATCAAACGGTTACATTTCAAACCCAATACGTTCTAAATCTTAGATCTGATAAAAATGTCCTTTCAGTTCTAAGTTAAGCTTTTGTGGCCATCTCAGAGTGTAATGTCGATAAAACTGTTATTTTTTTCACAGTACTTTTTAGATCAGTTTCATGATAGCAATAGTTTGGTATCGGAGGGATTATAAATGTGGCCTTTTGTCTTTAACTTTTGAAAATCCTTCCTTGATATGTAGTCGAAACTTTTTCTCAAGATATCCTTGCGAAGAAGACAACATAATATATAGGACAAAAAATCCATCCATATTCGGAATAATTCTTAATCACTAGTCTATCTGTATGAATTGTTATTGAATTTTATTTGTATTGAGTGACACATAATTCCACCATAGATTATTTTAACTGCATAACAATTTGCTCGGATTGTATTGTATTTTGCTTCTCGACATTAGTACATTGTCAAATTTATAACATAAACCCAATAACAAGTTGCACTAATTTGAAAATTAGAAATTTGAAAATCGTATAAATAAGGTTTTACTACCTTTTAAGTGAGAGGAGACTGTTGTGTGCCACGCGCATTCACGCATTTGTCGCGCTTTTTTTCACCCGTATGCCTGTCGTTGGTTACCTCACACTGTGGGTTATGTCGTGATAATGTGAAGGTATAAATAAGTTTTATACATACATACTGTTGTTTTATTATATTTAAATTAGTAAATTTGCCTACGCTGAATAGTTTTCACTTAAAATTATCCATTCATTCATACCATCACGGCATATCCCACAATGTGGGGTAACCAGCGAAAGATGTGCGGGTGTGCATTGCCTTATAAAAAGGAGCACAACACATATGTGTTTACCCATACACCAGTCTCGTCTCACCTAAAAAGGCACTTTATTCAGAATGGGTGGTGAACCTCATTGCTGAACTATGTCAGATGTTATTGTTGCCTGTTGTATTTTCGATTACCCGGCTCTTACGGGACACTCGAAAACACTAATAGAAAATAGTGGAAGCACTATTCTAAGCCGGCGCCTCACAGCACTTAAAATTATAATTAGTAAAAGAAGTATTTGATACTAATTTTAAGTCAGCGAAAAATGAAAATAATTTATATTCTTTCTAATTTTTCGACTGCTAATACGTGATGGAATTACATTATCAATATTATAAAATTACTTGAAAAAATAAGTTACAACACAAAAAATATAAGTATCTGAAAAATTCACGTAAAAAATACCTACTTAAATTTAATCGGTATAGGTATTCAAATTAATCGGTATATTCAAAGTCGGGTTAATTACACCATTTATTACTCAAGAACGGCTGGACTAGGTAATTGGAATGATCTCTTATTTGTTGGAATCGTCTCAACTCCGAATAGCATAATAACTTTTAAAATATCTGAAAAATTAACGGACAAAAAATATATTATATTGGAAAATTTCACGTAAAAATAAAAATAAGTAGGTATAAGTTTGTCCGGACGATGGAGTGGTATGTCTCCGAAACTAGTTGGCATAAAAATACTCAACGTGGTTAGAAACTAAGATATTTTATTTTATTTAATTATATTTGTTAAGATGTGCCACAAAGAATTAGCAGCTAAGTATGACGACAGTTATTTAATTTTTAAATAATATATTAAAACACACCGCAATGCGAGCAAGAATGTGTAATTGAATTTTTATTTGCTTTATCTATTGTATTATTATAATCATATCTTAATAAACTATCGAACTTATATATTTTTGTATTCATTTTATTACGTTTGTAAAATCTTAATTTAAGTTGAGCTAAAAATTAACAAACTACGCCAAAGGATGATCAAATGCTATGTATGGTCGGTCCTGCTCTACGGTGTTGAGGCATGGACCCTCAAGGTTAGTACCATAAACCGCCTGGAAGCGTTAGAAATGTGGATTCATCGTAGAATTCTAAGGATATCCTGGACCGACATAGTCAAGCTCCGTAAGACTTCATATTTTGGTCACATAATAAGAGGCGAAAAATACTCGATCGTACAGTTGATCATAAAAGGAAAGAGTGAGGGCCGTAGAGGGGTCGGCAGGAAGCAGCTATCCTGGCTCCGTAACATTCGGGAGTGGACTGGAATGAGGCGTGTGGAAGACTTGTTCCGCACCGCACAGGACAGGGAAAGTTTCTCCGACCCGACAGGACACATAGAGAAGAAGAAATATTAACACGACCTTGCCCCTGAGTCAAATTGAAAACGTTGTTCGTTTTTGCCAATCGCTTATTTTTTTTGTATGTGATTTGGCGTTTGTTGTTCATTATTGTAGAAAAAAAAATCTACATAAAACTTCAAATCCCATACAAAAAAATAGCGTTTGGTTATAACGAACAGTTTTCAATTTGACTCAGGACCATGACTGTTAGACGGTACGAAGCTCGCTGGGTCAGCTTGTATTTTTCATAAAACACATCTTGTTTTCTCTTTTTTATTTGAACGTTTAAAGAGTTTTAAGCGAGATTTAAAGAGTTGCTTTTTTTCCTAGCCGAATGCACCTTCGATGTGGCCAGCGACACTGTGACCCTACCATCCCTCCCAGCAGTACCGGGCCTGTTCGCCGAGTTTGTCGGCAATACTCCGACCAGCGTAGCAGTGGCTGCAGGACCCGCTGGTGCTAGGTTAGCTCTTCCGCTGGCTGCAGTCGCTGCCTCACTTCCAGAAGGAGCTATGCCTAGGGCCAGGAAGGAAACTTTATACCTATGCGTGGTTAAAGAAGACAGATGTAGACCAAGTTTCCCCGAAGGTAATTTTAAACAAGTATTTATAAATCAATTTTAATATCATTAAGGTTTAATTGAAATGTATCCAATTTAATTTTGTAAGTTATAAGGAGATATCGTAAATAAGATGACAATAAATGCCATAATGTGGTTTAGCCCCATAGAAAGGATGTGTGAATACCATTTGACAAACTAAAGTACACAAGGCTAGTAAAAGAGGAACGAAAAGTAGAGGTTGGTCAAGGAAAACTTGGCACGGTCACATATATGGAATTTAAAGATACATACTTACTTAACGTGACCGGATATACAATACATATTGGTCATATATTTTGAAATATGGAGACATTTGAACTAAGAATAATAGAAAAGCGTGTATAAGACGATGCATGGACGTGAATGAAGTGAGAAATGTATGTCAAGAGAGAGGATTCTGGCGTTCGGTTCTCTCTGCCAACCCCATTTAGGGAAATGGCGTGATAGTATGGAAGATATAATTAAGTAGGTAGACCCGTACCTACTTATAATTTATTGCTAAAAATAATCAATTTCC
This sequence comes from Molanna angustata, assembly GCA_963576475.1. Lineage (NCBI taxonomy): Eukaryota > Metazoa > Arthropoda > Insecta > Trichoptera > Molannidae > Molanna > Molanna angustata. The sequence goes on along the minus strand of OY754964.1, from coordinate 38,866,751 downwards.
ATAACATTTTTTTTTCACAATAAATTCATATTTTTCGACAGATTTTTTATAGGTAGAAACAATAGCGAAATTATTGTCTACTAGCGTTTTTTTTCACTTCTAATTTGAATCTGTTCCAGAACTAGGAAATGTAAGATATTAAATTGTGTGTAGGTTAATAGTTATTAAGTTTTATTTGTTTTTTGTTTAATAAGGCACAGCCAATAATAATACAATAATAGCCACAGTTAATAGAGGCGGATTCGTGTTAATTTGGTATAGCTAGGTATTGGGAGAGATTTCTTCTAGCAATAATCCTACCCTTGTACTGAGAATAATTAACCATTGCTGTATGTTGTATAATCGAAATGTTAACAAATCATTTTATTAGATATTTCACTTCTAAAACACTGTTTTACAGGTATTTTTAGATGAGTATATAATCTTCGTTAGATACATTGTTCGGGTATAATTATTACAATCTAATCGCCTTTTACCATATAATATTTTGAAGTCTAAAAAAAGGAACATAAATAAAGTTTAGAATATTTTGGATACTTTTTCATTATTTAGGGTATAATATTTCACCAAATAAATATGTTGTTACAACGTTAAATTTAATGTCTGTTATATAAAATACAGCTTGACTTTGTATTATTTAACATGACTAATTAATGTGTTTGTATAAATAATTTTCATTTAGGAACGACCCAGTTGAGCCCGGTCGTCAAAATAGGACCCCCGGGGATTCAGCTATGTAAAGCAGCCATTGTACAGATCCCACACTGTGCCAGTCTCAAGCATGGATTCTGGAACCTGTCAGTGTATGCTCTGGGACCAGCTACTAATCACAAGCTCGACAACGCTCACATGGAGTGGAGGAAGATCGTTAGTTTGGGACAAGAAACTATTAATACACCCATTTTCACACAGCTAGACGCCGACAAAGTATATCTCGTCACAGATTTCCTATCGACATTTGTACTAGCCGGAGAAAGCTTCAACGGTAAAGCCGTCAAGAACTTGAAGCTAGCCGTGTATGCGCCGCTTCTGTCTGAATCGACGATAAATAACTACTGCATAAGAGTTTATGTCTTTGAAGATACCCCGTGCGCCTTGCATTATTGTTCCGATCAAGAAAGAAGACTCGGCGGGGTGTTGGTAGATTCACCCAAATCTTTGTGGTTTCAAGATGGCGGATCAAATTTATGCCTGAGTTTGGAGGAAATCGGCGTGGGGTGGAGAGCTAAGCCGAATTCGAGCTACCAAGAAATACCGTTCAATCACATTTGGAGTTCCACATCTAATTCGTTACACTGTAGTTTTACGCTAGAACAGACTGATTCAATCAACGATTTAGATTTTAAAATCGTCGCTTACCAAAAAGTCAACCCGTCTCATAAGCAGGTATTTATTATGAGATCGAACGACGAGTTTAGGAATGGAAATGTTCCTTTCAACACGGTTAATATGAACCATATCCAAAATTCTAATATGTTAGTCGATCATTGTTCCGATAGTAAAACGTTACCGGAGAGATCGTTGTCTGTGATTGACGAAGACGTACATTCGTCTCGACAGAAAGCCATGACTGTCAGTGACAAAGGGATAAACACGTGTGTCGTGGATAATGTGACCCCTTTCAGATTATCCAAGTCGGTAAAGAAGCAATTGTGCGCGTGTCTGGATCCGCCGAATGCACGTGGAAACGACTGGAGACTGTTGGCGCAGAAACTGAACGTGGACAGGTACATAAATTTTTTCGCAACGAAAAGTTCTCCCACGGAACACATTCTCGATCTTTGGGAGTGCCGCCATCGGAACACTAGTGCTGTAGCTGACTTGGCTAACATTTTCAGGAATATGGGACGTCACGACGCAGTCAGAATTATTGAATCTTGCTTGGGGCCAAGTTGGCTTTAAAAATAATTTATATTATTCATAATGATTGTTTAAATATTCGTTTGAAGTAGAGATATATTATACTTATAAAAATATATAATATGAGGGTCGCGTTATCGCATATATTTGACATACCTAATGTACATACATTATGTATAACTTTTGTTGAAAGGCCTAACTTTTTGTTACCTACATTCTCGTGTCAATTACAATTTAAAACAATTGTACGTATATTATTATTTTGTTTTCTATGTAAATAAAACTATTCCTCGAATATGCATGTAAATACATTTTAATAAAAAAAACTAAATTATATATTTATTATTATATCATGATTTGAATTTATATATTTAGTTATGTTTGTTCATTATTAATAAGTTTTGAAGTTATGAAATCTGGAGAATGTTAACTAGATGTTTTTAATGAAATAATTCGTGTTTAGACTTTACTTGTATATTTAATATTTATCTCAATAAATATTTCACCCTAAGAACGTATATTCAACAATTTCCATAATCTAAAGGTATATACCGCCAAATTATGAGAATATTTTCATATCTATCGACATAAATCTTCAGTATACAAGTAAAACAAAATATATTGTTTCGTATTATAAATCTTTACAATTTTTACCATTATTTTATTTTTCATAACTGCCAATTTTGATTAAGAGTTTTTCATAAAATAAATTAATAAAAATATGAGCATTTTTATTAAATATATTTTTGAAGTTATTCATTATATTTGAACAATATAATGGATATTTGCTTAGCTATGAATTATGTTATTAAACATACTACAGCCCGATAAAAGGATATTTATTATTTAATTTGAATGTACTGTTAGTAGTGGGTAACTGCTTTGAATTTCTTATTTAAAATATTTTTTATAATATGTAAAGCCTATAAACATCTTCCTATTATATTGCTGATGATAATTAGTTAAAAAAATTATTTAACAGAGTTAGTTTGTACTGTGTAATATTTTTTTCTGTAAATAGAGTTTCTGAAATCAATAAAATAACACCTTTTGTATTTTTATATTTGTTATAGCTTACAGTTGTAGAAAAGCTTGACTAATTTATTTTAAATACATAATGATGTAAAACAATTTATCTGTGATATATTAGAATAATCATATTTGTTACTTGTAGAAACAAATAAATGCATCAATTTTAATTATTGTTCATGATTTATAACCACTATAATCCCATGTTTTTTTATGGTTTAAAATAATTTCCTATTAAATAATATAACAGACTCCTGTAGGTAATACACATCAAGAGAAAGTTTTCTAGTGAGAATCTCCACATGGTATGAAAGTGTGATGGGAACTGTTATGATATGGGTAAGTTTGAGAAGAATATTTCAACGTCATAGGAGACCAAACTTTTCTCATTACGCGAATATTTTCTGTTAAATTGCAGTAGGTATCCACAATTTGTTACAAACTTTTCATATGTTTTTCGGGTTTTGGGGCGTAGTCTCTCCATATACCGAGTATATTATTCATAATGTGCTTTCACACTTTTGGTAAATTTCGCATTTTAGGATTGACATAAAAATAAAAATAATGCTATAGGTTCATGAGAGCCTCAATACATCTATTGAACTAAAAATACTACCAATCGAGATAAATCAGGGAAATTTGTATATTATTTATATTAGTATATTATTTGAACACTAACGATCTAAACTCATACACACGATTGAAATACCTATGCAAAAAAGGAACATAACATACAGAATATGACACAGTATGAAACATTAAAACTAATACACAAAATAAAAATAATAGGAGAAATTGAAGACCCAGAACTAAGCCGTAAGAAGAGAAAACAAAACCACAACTACAACACACGTACAAAAAATACTTTGTATTTTATGTACGTGTGTTTATGTTTATGAGAAAGCTACAAAATAAATCGACACGAAAGAATAACGTGGCTGTGAATTCTGTGATTACAATAATTTGCCATTTCAACGGGAATTGAAAATCAGATTTGCATCAAGAACTGAACTAAAGTGTTGCTGTAAATGAAAAACTACTATATTAAAATTACAATGTCATGAGCCAATCGGCTCTTTTAATAATTATTACAAAAAAAAAATATTTATAATTTGTATGAAAGAGCGATTTTATTTCAATAAATGCCACTAATAAATAAATTAATCTATAATATTATGATCGTTACGTAGAATATACCTACGTGTAATAGCGAGATTGCCTCGGGAGTATTCTGTGAAAGAGGAAATTATTTAGACTCATGAAGAAATAGTAGTAGCAGTCAGTAGTAAATATCTACCGTGAAATAGTTATAAATTAACGATATAGACATAATTATGATCTCAAAACGAGAAATAATTTTCATTTTGATGTATAGGCCATTAGAGAGAGCGTGACGATTTAGCTATGTAATTAACTTGCTCCTAGATAACCGGACCACTAATTGTTCTATTAGGCCTGAATGCCTACACAAATCCAATTGCCTTAATGAATTTCTCCTGGGAATTTTCTCCCGTTTCTTTTGTACCAAAACTATCCCGAAGGTTTCTTCCATACAGTTTTTATGGGACAACATACGGAGAAAGAGAGAGAGGGTATCAATTGAATTAGAACATCGATCCTAATTGGATAGTTGGTGAGATTGAATTAATTACAATTATGTCTTTTGGAAACTATCTTATTTCGATTGTATGTGATATAAATATATATATATTTGAGTAAATGTAATAAATGATACCCACTGTATTGTAAGATTATCTCCTGTAAGCGTGAGTAAGTAATAAGGAGAGAGGAAAATAAATCTATACAATTTCCTTACAAGAGACATCAGTTAATTAACCTTAATGAAACCTTTGGATACGAGAGTTTCATTATTTTCTATAGGTAAATAGAAGAGACTCGTAATAAAGTAGTAGATAGACGACATAATTGAATGTGATTCACTTAGGAAAATTTTAGGTACCTATCTTATTAATACTTGTATGTTGGTTTTATTTTGAAATATTTCACGAAAATACGAGAGATAGCAAAGTTTTTGATGAATCATTTATGTATCGCTGGTTTTTTGATATTCTCTTTCTTATTGAATATATTATGTAGGTATGAAAAAGGTAAGTCTGGCACCTGGCAGCGGTTGCTTTATAGATGAAAATTGCAGATTTAAATATGACGAATATCAAGTTACTTTCAATTTCTTCGATCCAATCGTAATATGTAATCAATAAACAATTGGCAGTTTTGAAATATTATTCCATGAAAATATGAACTCTATATAATATAATGTTCAAATGTAGGTATTCACATAATTTACTTGCTGCACATAAAGAAAACATACACAACTTATATTACATAAACAACTTATATTTTCTCAACCACTTATTTAAACGTTTGAATTTTACTTCTGTATTTGGAAAAAAAAACTTATGTTGAAGTGATGGTAGAAATATGTTTGAAGGCATCTGCTAAAGGATAACAAAATCTACTGTGGACAAAGAAATATTATTTTTAATAAATATTAGGTAAGTATAGGTAAATATCCAGAGAATTCGGGACCATCGTCAATGATATTACTTGATAAAGTTAATGGCAATATCTATTCCTGCAATGCTACGGGTATTTTCATATTTTGAAAGTAAAAAGGTAAGTTTATTAGGAAAAAAATATGTTCTGATAGAAACGTTAAAAAAAATATTATTCTCACGTTGTCGTAGCTATACGCTTAGAAATATTTAATTTCAGTAAAAAAATAGAAGGGTGAAAATTTGTGAAAACATAAGGTAAGTCTATCTGTTGGCATCCTGATGAATTTTTGTTTTAATATAAAATAATAAAAAAAAAATAAAGAAATAAACACTTCCTTGCACCTTGCGCAAGTGACGAGTTTATTGCCGTATGGCAATTTCTTCCGATTAACCAGTGTTTCCAGCCCAGAGAAGCAAAATTAGAGTGAGAAATGAATTTAAATAAATTTCTCTTCTGCAAGGAAGCGAACCCAGGACGCCCGCACAGAAACCGAATGGCTTACCAACTGTGCCATGGCGGTCGGTATATTAATAATATTAACTATGTATTTATTGTACAAAAATAATTCAAATTTAAATAGCGTAGCGTATACAGACCATTCTAAATATGCTCTCGATCAATATATTATTATTGTTGGCTTTGCGAAACAAAGATTTACAAGTTAATTGTATGGTTTGATAATTGTATGGTTTACATTGAGATGGTTTGGCCACATGGGGAGAATGAATGAGGAACGCCTGACACAGAAAACTTACATACAATGCGGACAGGAATGGAATGAAGCATCGGGGCCGCCCAAGAAAGGGATGACACAACCATGTGAACGATATACAGAAAGACGGAAATTTTAGAAGCGTGAATATCGGACAAATATGAATGTTGATAAGACGACGAATGTGTGCCAAGATAGAAAAATGTGGGGTTCGGTTCTCTCTGATTATCATGGCGGGATGAAAATATAAAATAATTAACCTATTTGTGAGGCTCTGTTTTGTATCTATTAATTCACAAATTTAGTTGTAAATTTCAAGTCTCTCAGTAAATTCAGTACAACTAGGTATGTATGTAGGTAGTTTGATACATTAGCATCGCATCCACCGCATCCGGTTAAATGGCATGCAAATCCCGTTTGTCCTGGAAGTCGTATGTACGGGACGAAAGTGCTTTTATGTCTCTCTCGTATTAACATTTACGACGAGGAATTTCATCTCGGAAGCTTATTATGATGACTGAAATAAATCTTTGACGTCAATTCATAGAGCATTATTACTCACATTTTCGTAAGAGCGTAGCGAAATATTATGAAGTGTAATTTATTATCGAGATCTTTTTGCTCCACAACTAGAAAAGACCACACATTGATGTGAACCAACCAGTGCGAGAGGTCGCTTATCTAACGCTGACCACGATAAATGTTTCTATTATAAAGAAAAATCTTTGTTTACATAATTGTTATTTATAATACTTATCATCTTATATGGAGGAAAATCGACGTTGAAAGAAAATTTTCTTATGGGTGCTATCAATCGGTTAATAAAAAAAAGTATCTTGTATGTCTGATAGCCGCATATTTATTAAATTTAGCGGTGTATAATATTGGGAGGAAGTTTATATTTAATTATGAATATATTAAGTCAGAAGGTTGCGATTTTAAGTACGTGTTCAAATTATCTCCCAATAACACACACCACTATATTAGATATTGCAATGTAATAATTAATCAGTTAATTTAGTTTAAAATAGAATTAATAATTGAGTGATGAAGCGCTTCATAATAAAAAAGGACTTACTTGAATTACAAATATTTTTAGTTAAATCAATTACAAATATAACACTAGATAGATTTTCGCGATGTTGAGGTCGGTATGAATTTAACGCGTTTAGTTAAAAAATGGACACTGCTGTCGTCCCGTCGGTCGATGAACGAATGGCCGGTATGCGTTGATTATCAGTGTGACCGTTTCTAAACTGCCGAAAATACCGCACTTGTGGCGAAAATATACCAAAATATACTAAACCCAATGTGAAAAAATACCAAAAAAATACTAAATTTTTTAACGATATTTGGGAACATAAGAAAACACCCATGTATTTATAGCATAATTGTTACGTATATAACAAGATAAGGAAGATATAAGGAAGAGCGTGGAAAACGAGTTAAAAACCGGATAAACAAAATAATATGGCTGGGGAGAAAGAATGTGTCGCGAGTAAGAAATGGAATCATTATGAAATTCTTAGCACTGTCACTTAACTACTTTCGAAAAAAATAGATATTATTAATTGCCCCCGTAGATATGAAAAAAAAACTTACATAAAGATTTAAGATGGTGCATCTGAAGAAAATTCATTTCTGTTCCTTTTCAGGACAATATTTTTGTTCGTATTTTCGCTTCATAATAATTATTAACTCCACCAAAACACAATGTCAACAAACTTTGTTTAATGTGGACGATACATGTAATTTTACAGAAGTTATTTAATATTCGATATTTTTTAGTACTTTTTAGAATAATGCGATTTCGGAAATTCATCAAATTTTGCTAATTAAAAAGTCACCAATTAAAAATGTAATTCAAAAGATCCCGCCACTACCATGTCCATCAATGAGTAAATAATAGAAGTGAAGAGCGATAAAATTAGTATAGACAAAAAAGTCAATGCAGACAGAATATTGAAACAATACCAAAAAATGGTATTTAATTTTCCAAAAATCACAAAATATATCAAAAATACCAATAATTTCAAAAATACTAAAAAAATACCAAACGTGTTCCAAAGTGGCGAAATACCAATTTAGTACTAAAAATACTAAAAACGGTCACAATGTTAATTATTCGCTTTAGGAGGTGATGTCCTTCGGCCATCTTCGGTAATCCGAGTGAGATGCGAGATTGTGTGGTCGGTACTGCTTCGCCACAAAAGTAAAGAATAAAAAACACTTACGTACCTACGTGAAATCAAAAAGATATTTTTTTATTAGTTATACATAATATAAACATAGATAAATAATACAAAACTTAAAATTATTAGTTTTTTTTTCAAATAAACACTGTCCCAATAAAATTTAAAAACTTGCGTTTGGGACAGGATATGTTGTATACAAACTTGTTCCATGTAACACATGAGATCCAACTGTTGATGGCAAAAATATGTGTAAAGTGTAAAAAAAGGTATGTGAAAATCCATGATAAATGTTATAAAAAATATACAATCATAAATCAAATTAATAAATATATTAAAATAGAACTATCATACATATCATATATTGGCCATACAAATCTCGCAGATCATGGCTTGAAATTTGTCGATCTGAGAAATAAATTCTCTTAAACAAATCGACAGTTGGAGACAGATATTATATAAGTTAGTATCATACCTGCATGATATAAGTACTGTTTCTTCACGAAGTGATTAATTTAGATATTTCTTTTATATAGAAAAATAATAAAAAGAATGCATCTTTTAGCTCCGGGGTAAAAAAAAACAATAAAAATCGTTGGGTCAAATTAAACTATATTGGGAAAACTTCAAAAAAAAATTGAAATATTTTGATAATCTGAAGAAAATATGTTTTCAATAATTGTGACATATTAATTGTTTGTTTTGAATTATATTGATAATCATTTTTGGGACTTTTTTATAATTATAGTATATTTTTTTGACATGGATAAAAAGAATTCTAATTATAAATATTAGTAAATGATTGCGCAACAACGACAACCATTTCTAACCATATATATTTATTAAATGAGTAAGTATGTACAAACAATATAGGTAAATGCCTGGGTTATCACATTGAGAAAAAATAATCCAGAATCCCTTTTAAAAAAATCTTTATTTTTATTTTTCTTACTTAAATTTTTATAAAACTTTAATTTCAATATTTAAGAAAGACAGAGAAACACTGACGGTAATGGAGGAGGCCTTCTTCCAAGAGTGGACGGAAATAGGCTATGATGGAAGTACGTAAGCAGGACCTTTTGTGGATAATTATTTTTTTTGTTATACCAACCTGTGTATAATATTTATTGTTTTGATTATGGAAATATACATACGTAGGTTCTACAAATTGAATAGATGTATGTGAAACTATGCATTCTTCATTACTTATTGCTTATAGTACTTACCTACTGTATGTCTATCTGAAAACCATGTGTGGTGTAGCTTGGTAAATGAATGTAAATTTGGAGCACCTATAGTGTATTATTTATTTGGTTTGCTAGATAAAACTCACTCGGCGGAATGAACTATTGCGATTCCCTTCTGGGCATATTATCTATAAGTACAAATTTGCATTTGTTTAACCTAAGGATAGAATTACATAAGTCCAGTCGCGTTATAGTTTAATCGTCTAGTTCGAGATACAATATGGTGTTGAAAGCTGCAATGATGATTCTGTCACTGGAGCTAGTTCTTGTTGTCAGTTTATAGACTCGCTTTTATATAAATATTTCATTTTGTTTTCTAGTCAAAAATACTTGTAGTAAAAAACTTGGAATGATCGTTTAGATTTAGATAAACATTCACTGAACTATGTGAAAACATTTTTGATCACTACGTTGAAAAAAAAAACGAGGATCATTATTTATTTGTTCCTCATCTCAAATGTCCGTATCAAAGTGAAATGTATCACAAAATACAACGGGTATGGAATTGAAAGAAACATAACAATTTGAAGCAGTATATCTTATTTTTTTTAAATAAACATACCTGTGTTAAGGAAACATAAACAATCTGGATTGCAACATATTATCTGTAAAATTAATTCATACCAGTAAATAATACTGAATTAGAAGTTTATGTATAGGTACATTAAAAAAATCTTTAAATTATAAATAAATCTTAGTAGTGAGCTGTGATTTGATTGTTCATTATTTGCCGAAAAAAGTCGGTAGATCCAAAAAAATGGTTTAAAATTCCCTTAACCTTTTGGTTTCTTCTGGATTAAATCCTGTAAATGTCCACTTGTCACGTCATATTTTAGGTAGAGCGGCTTCATTTTGGTATTATCGATGGTATCACACTTTCAGAGGTCGCTTTTTCCACATGGTCTCTCCAGAAACATACATACCATCACGGCATGGTAAAGATTTTCTGCATATACCCTTCATAATTTTCGACTTTTTTCAGATGGTGTCAATCCTCGTTTAAGTTCCATAATATGTCATTATAAATTTAACGCAGGTTTTCGCAGATCGAACACAATTCAGTTAATATATTTTGAAATTGACTTTATTTATTTATGAGGGTGCATAAACAGACATCCAGCTTACATTTTCCATCCAATTATGGATATGCAACATTATACATTTACATGAGCCCATATAAAATTACATATGTTTAGGACACAAAGATATCGTTTTAAGTTACATTAATCTTTAATCTAAAGTAATAAAGCAATCAAAATGTTAGTGTCTGTGTGTGTGTATGTGTGTGTGTGTGTGTTTGTCTCACGCCTTCTGAAAAACCAAGAGCATCTAAAAATCTAATTTATGTGCGAACGTGTACCTGTATACCTGATGCAGTGTCACTCTAAAAATAATGCGATAAAAATGCTGAATTTTAAAAATATTTCAATAATTATTTTTTTCATACAAAATTTTCCAAGTCGTATCTGTCAAAAAAGTGTACATTTTGCACGCAAATATCTGTTAGTTTAAAAGTTATAAGTACGTATTTACACGAAAAAAATTTACTTTCATGTATAACTTAGCGTTTAAGTGAAAAACATGGTGAATATTTTGTATAATTATAATGTTTAACTTATTTTTAAAGTAAGCGTTTTGTACATAAATGCCGCCATTTTAATATCTTTTCATACAATATTTCATTTTCCTACCGAATGAATATGTTCTTGAAAATCATAAACCTTTGAAATAAATATAATTATGAAATAATAAAATGAAACACAAGACATTACAGCAAGTTTTAAGACGTATATTGTAAAAGTCTGTTAATTATTAGTAAAGATATAGGCATAATAAAATTGCATAATTTGTATATAATATTTGATATTTCGGACAATTTTCATTTTTATGGCATCGAACAAACCAATGTAGGTACCTACATATTATTTAAAAAATGTCTACAAACCATTTGATATTTTTTACATGTTCTATGGTTACTATGGTTACGGACACATTCTGATATTCAAATAAAATTTGTTATAAATCGAATTCGAATTAATTTAGAAAATCATTGTAGGTAGGTACCTACATACCTAATACTACTTAAAAACCAACAATATACTAATTTCGTATAGGAAAATTATTAAACTAATTCTATGGGTTAACTACAATACACATGTCATTCAATCTACAAACTATTTCCTATAGTGAAATTCTTCTTTTATTTAAGTAGACCTTTGGGTGATTTTTTATACAAGCTATTTCTTGGAGTTTAATTCTTCTTCCTATTCCTCTGTGAAGTCATTTGGGACAGTTCATAAATAAACTATTTCCTATAGTCTAATTTTTCTTTTTCTTAATTAATGTAGACCTTGGGTGAGTTTTTATACAAACTATTTCCTATAGTCTAATTCATCTTCTTCCTCTTCTTTTATGTAGCGCTTTGGGTGAGTTTTTATACAAACTTATTCCTATTATCTAATTCTTTTTCTTCTTATTTTATGTAGACCTCTGGGCCAGTTTTGATACCAACTATTTCTTTTAACGTATTTCTTCTTTATCTAATTTTATGTAGACCTTTGTTGAATTTTGTATAGACTTACTTCCTATAGTCTAATTTTTCCTCTTTTATGTAGACCAAGGGAGAGTTTTCATGCAAACTTTTCCTTTAGTCTAATTCTTCTTCGTCTTCTTTTATGTTGACCTTTGCGTTAGTTTTTATACAATCTATTTCCTGACGTATAATTATTCTTCTAATATGTAGACCTTTGGGTCAGTTTTTATATTAACTACTTTCTATAGTCTAATTCTTCTTTTTCTTATTTTTTGTAGATCTTTTGGTTAGTTTCTATACAAACTATTTCCTTTAGTCTAATTCTTCGTTTTCTTATTTAATGTAGACGTTGGGTGAATTTTATATAAAATATTTCCTATATTTCAATTCATTTTCTTCTTCTTTTATGAAGACCATTTGGTCAGTTTTTTATATAATACATTTACTATTGTGTAATTCTTCTATTGCATCTTTTATGTAGACCATTGGGTCAGTTTTTATTACAAACTATTTGTTATAGTCTTATACTTATTCTTTTTTTTCATTTAGTCTTTTGGGTTAGTTTTAAGTCTTATAGTCTATTGTATAGAAATATTATAAACAACATGCACACTTGACGAAAATACATAAAACGAATGGGATGTGACCATCACTAGAATCTTCTCAATACTTTTTTTCAATCGAAATTTACACCATTTATTATATCATCATATATTACTTAATTTTCAATAACTACACATTTGATTTTGATGACAATATAATAAAAAATCGGGGTTGTGGCCATTACTGGACTCTTCACAATGGTTATATTCAAATTAAAAACTATTTAAGTCTTCTTCTGTAATGTAGATCAGTTTTATTGTGCAAAAATATAATAATCTATAGGTATGCACACTTGACGAAAAATATAAAAACGAATGGGATGTGACCAACACTAGAATCTTTTCAGTACCTACTTTTGTTTATTTAATTTTTAAGCCATTTCCCATCATCCAAAATTACTAAATATTTAAAACACATTTGCGTTCGATGACAATATATAAAAATAGGGGTTGTGGCCAAATCCAAACTCTTTACAACGTTGTCTCTTTATAATCAGTCATATTTAACCATTTACCATAGTCCATGCGTGCAGAAATTGTATGTACCTACCTATGTACTTATATATAAAAACAAATGGGTTGTGGCCATCACTTGAACATTTTACATCGCTTAAACTCAATTAAATTTCAAACTACTTTTCATACTACGAATTAGCAAATATTTTTTGTGACAATATTATATAAACGATTGCTTATTCCTTCACTAATTTACATTCTTGGCCAACGGCGGGACATAAAAGCTAGTTAGAAATAAAATAAATAATTCTAAATTGAATATGTGATTACACATAAATAGGATATGTAAATAGCACGGAGACGTTCTAAACCAACAGGCGCGACTTAACTTTTTTCTTAAAAGCAGAGAGCGAATCAGCAAAGATCAGGACACTCCCTTGTCATCTCGTTATAATGTCTACAAATTCTTGGTATGGGACTGTAATATATAAAGCTCGTCCGAAGTATGT